>OZ036015.1:7929308-8004308 GCA_964035015.1 Corallium rubrum
GAATCGACCAGCCGATGCCAGGGCCATTTTCGCCGACCTCTCAACGTGGAGGCAAAATGCCCTGGGGACGAGGTTGTGAATAAATTGAATAGCTATTCGGGGGAAGTGGATTTTGCACAAACTTGGCGAAGGTGATTGCATTGTCAAGAGTAATCGAAAACATTAAATATTACAATCAGAAGTATTATCAACATCAATATTAAAAGGAATACGATTATACTAAATAATTTAAAGGTGAATCACAATCGCTACTGCATGCGCATTTACGGAGATATCGATGGGTCATGGGTGAGTTAAATTTGAAACCCGCGTTTCCATGCTATTATAGAACCAACCGCCTCAGTGAGTTAAGTGACTCTGAAACTTGTTTAATCGAACTTTACGAAGAAAAGTATTCTGACAATGTACTTAATTCTGCCCATGCAAACAAATGTGCGTGAAAATTATTGTAAGGCGTATATGACTGAACGTCATGCAGAGCAATATATTGTAAACGCACACGGCGTTTCCGACCATTCTTGCTAAATTTTGTGTTGTTTTAAGCTATAGTTTTCGAAATATTAGTAATTGCATTTAAATAAGTCCGCGGAAACGCCGTGTGCGTTTGGAAAAAATAAAGACCCACGACTTTTTACCCACGACCCACGACTCACGACCATTAGCTACTCGCTTCTTCAGGCACATTTACACGTACATCGTGCAACTTGCGTCGCAAACTGAAGTATTACAGAGTGTTGATAGCGTTTTAATGTAACAAACGCAATCGCTGTAGTTTTATTCAAACAACAACATAAATACCAGATTTGGTATATAAGATACATACATATAACATCTAAACTAAACTACGTGCTCAACTATAAACTTTCAAAACTTGTTAAAACATTAAAACAGTATTTAGCTACCAAAGTCATAATTGTTTTGTCTTGCATAGCAATGACATACATGAAAAGGTCTTGATAGCTAAATTTAGGAAATGAGTTATTTATTTTACAGAGACTTTCCATAAAATTAACTCTAAGATCGGCGAACTTTGTGTTTCTGCATGACATTAAAAGGTGTTGTTCGTTCCCAATCTCATTTTGATCACAATGTTTGCATAATCTTTCACTGTATGAAACATTTCCGTATCGACCAGTTTCAACAGGTAATTTATGAGCTGAAATTCTTAATTTTGTAACCGCTTGACGATGTTTAAAGTTGCGAATTGAAGAAAGATATTTTCCAAAGCCAAAATTTATTTTCAGTTTTTCAAAGCCAAAATTAATTTGCCATTGTTTCCGCCTTGTTGAATCTGCTCTTTCCAGTTTCAGTATAAAACTCATGTAATTTATTCCTCAAGTAATGGCAAAAATGTCCTTGTTCTAATTCGGGTGGTATTACAAAATTTTTAAAATTATTAACTTCTACATAACATAGTTATAGATGTTGTACTTATAGCTTGACCTGGCGTACGTTAATTTTTTCTCGCAACTTTCGCGACACAAAAAATGTTGCGAGCTGCAAATGATAATCTAACATAGCAAGCAACAGAAAAGCGTTTGTAATTAGCTTCTTAATAATGCTCCCGCCTTTTGATATAAAACAACAGACATGTAACTACAAAACTGATGCAATATGCCATTGTGTCAGGAAATAAACTGTAAACAGTGTATTCAATCTACTGAGTGTATGCATTTTGAGTATCTATGTGACGTTTGCGTGTTTTGAGTATTTTATATGACGTTTTTTAACCTTTAGAGTCGGTAAAATGTACTAAAATCTTCCTCCAAAAGCTAGGAAATGGCATTTCAGCGACTCTCGAGTTTCAAAATTTCCCTGGGGAGCATGCCCCTGAACCCCTAAAAATTTATTTTTAATTCAGCTCCCCAGTCAAAATGGAAATTCCTTACAACTTCCGCTTCTGTAGTTGGTTGTGTATTACTGTACCGTAGAATCCCGAAAGTAGCGGCCCCCCTGAAAGTAGCGGCCCCCCTGAAAGTACCGCCCCCCCCTGAAAGTACCGGCCTCCCTGAAAGTAGCGCCCCCCTGAAAGTAGCGCCCCCCTGAAAGTAGCGGCCTCCCTGAAAGTAGCGGCCCCCTGAAAGTAGCGGCCCCCCTGAAAGTAGCGGCCCCCCTGAAAGTAGCGGCCCCCTGAAAGTAGCGGCCCCCTGAAAGTAGCGGCCCCCCTGAAAGTAGCGGCCCCCCTGAAAGTAGCGGCCCCCCTGAAAGTAGCGACCCCCTGAAAGTAGCGGCCCCCCTGAAAGTAGCGGCCCCCCTGAAAGTACCGCCCCCCCTGAAGGAACCGGCCTCCCTGAAAGTAGCGGCCCCCCTGAAAGTAGCGCCCCCTGAAAGTAGCGGCCCCCCTGAAAGTAGCGGCCCCCCTGAAAGTAGCTGCCCCCCTGAAAGTAGCGGCCCCCCTGAAAGTAGCGGCCCCCCTGAAAGTAGCGACAAATTTGAGATGTCTACAAAATTTCCGAAAGTAGCGCCCCCCCTGAAAGTAGCGGCACCCCGTAAGTAGCGGCCCCCAAGTCATCGCTTGATTAACTCGAAAGTGTTAAGTTTCAACTGTCAACGTACCAAAGTGTATAACAGTCAGAGTTAAAATGGCATAAGGAAAAACTAAAGCATATTAAATGTGGTAAATAGGAAAGAACAAAGAAGAATATTCCCACAGTATGTCAACGTATTTTACCAGCCGAAAGTAGCGCCCCCCGTAAGTAGCGGCCCCCGTAAGTAGCGGCCCCCGTAAGTAGCGGCCCCCGTAAGTAGCGCCCCCCGTAAGTAGCGGCCCCCGTAAGTAGCGCCCCCCGTAAGTAGCGCCCCCCGTAAGTAGCGCCCCCCGTAAGTAGCGCCCCCCGTAAGTAGCGCCCCCCGTAAGTAGCGCCCCCCGTAAGTAGTGGCCCCCAAAAAGTAGCGGATAAAACCGAAAGTATAAGGGGGGCCGCTTTCGGGATTCTACGGTATTTCTGTAGCCGCTAATGAAGAGTGAGGAAAGTCTAGTGATAAAACTCGCCAATTCTTGATGTACAGTGTGTATAAAAAAAACCTGAACCCTTAGAAAACAACGTATAGATCGTTTTCATCTGACGTCACGGCGGCCATATTGGTGTACCAAAACAATGAAATGCGGCCATATTGGTGTACGGCATGGGGATTAGCTCTTTCTTATTTAAATATTTCGTATTGTTTCACCACCCCAATGGGGCAACCCATCACGTGAGTGAAAACGATCTACAGGGTGTATAAAAAAAAAGGCTACCCTTAGAAAATATAATTAACATTCTTTTCAAATAACCTATTGTATATTGACAGCCCTGTGGTCAGTTGAACCATTTTTAATCGAACTGATATGAATATAATTAACATTTTTATTTCAGTTATGCTCCTTCATACGTTTAGAAGTTATCGTAATTTCCCAGGTGTATACGACCATTTGTTTTTTACGCATCCGTGACTTCAGAGGTGTCCAAGGCTGTCAATATACAATAGGTTATTTGAAAAGAATGTTAATTATATTTTCTAAGGGTAGCCTTTGTTTTGATACACCCTGTATTGTAGTAGTTTGAAAGCCCTAAGCACTTCGCTGAACACACAGATGCGTAAAACACACGGTCTTATACACCTGGGAAATTAAGATACCTTGAAGTGTATGCATGGTGAAAGTATTTAAAAGCTTTTTCTCTTCCTGTTTAACTTGTGTGCTGATTAATTTATAACGCAGCGCTTTTAGGGCTTTCAAACTACTACAATAGGTTGTTTTCTAAAGCCGGTTTTCCACTAGGCGACTTTTTTCGCGCGAAGCGACTTTTTCTTTTGTCTCATGAGCTCTGAGCTGGAACTAATCAGAAATCTATTGAATTAGAACAAAAGAAAATCGCTTCGCGCGAAAAAAATCGCCTATATAGTGGATAACAAGGGATCAGGGTTTTTTTGATACACACTGTATGTTCATCTGTTGGTATTGATTTGGGATAAACATCCATTGTATTATGATTAAATGCCATTTAAAGCTAAATTATACTATTTATGTACAGTTTTCAACAAACAATTTTCTCAGGCTTCGGTAGCGGCTACAAATAGGGACTTCAAGAAAACACAACGACTACGACTACGGCAACGTGCTTGAACAATATAATTTTATGTCATATACAAAGAGCTTTTGCAAATGAAGGTCCCAAGAGTAATTTTCATGCCGTCGTGACTCTGTTGACAACGTAGAAAAAGCATTTTTACGTTGTAAAGACAACGCGGAACCTGAATCACTACAGAAGCCTGGGAAAGCTTAACCTTACTCTCGCGACTAACATAGATTGAACAAGTGTATCTCTTCAAGAATTTAAGAACAAAACGAATCCATGCGATTATGTATCTTGAAATTTGATTGTACAATACACCACCATTTAATACCACTGTTAAACATTCTACTGTAGCCGTAGTCCAATAGGGACTTTAAGAAAACACAACGACTACGACTACGGCAACATGTTTGAACAATAGAATTTTCAATTTTATGTCATATACAAAGAGCTTTTGCAAATGACGGTCCCAAGAGTAATTTTCATGCCGTCGTGACTCTGTTGACAACGTAGAAAAAGCATTTTTACGTTGTAAAGACAACGCGGAACCTGAATCACTACAGAAGCCTTGGAGAAGCTTAACATTACTCCCCCGACTACCATAGATTAACAAGTGTATCTCTTCAAGAATTTAAGAACAAAACGAATCCATGCGATTATGTATCTTGAAATTGAACGTACAATACACCACCATTTAATACCACTGTTAAACATTCTACCGTAGCCGTAGTCCAATAGGGACTTTAAGAAAACACAACGACTACGACTACGGCAACACGTTTGAACAATAGAATTTTATGTCATATACAAAGAGCTTTTGCAAATGACGGTCCCAAGAGTAATTTTCATACCGTCGTGACTCTGTGTGACAACGTAGAAAAAGCATTTTTACGTTGTAAAGACAACGCGGAACCTGAATCACTACAGAAGCCTTAGGAAAGCTTAACCTTACTCTCGCGACTACCATAGATTGAACAAGTGTATCTCTTCAAGAATTTAAGAACAAAACGAATCCACGCGATTATGTATCTTGAAATTTGATTGTACAATACACCACCATTTAATACCACTGTTAAACATTCTACCGTAGCCGTAGTCCAATAGGGACTTTAAGAAAACACAACGACTACGACTACAGCAACATGTTTGAACAATAGAATTTTATGTCATATACAAAGAGCTTTTGCAAATGAAGGTCCCAAGAGTAATTTTCATGCCGTCGTGACTCTGTTGAATACGTAGAAAAAGCACGTTGTAAAGACAACGCGGAACCTGAATCACTACAGAAGCCTTGGGAAAGCTTAACCTTACTCTCGCGACTACCATAGATTGAACAAGTGTATCTCTTCAAGAATTCAAGAACAAAACGAATCCACGCGATTATGTATCTTGAAATTTGATTGTACAATACACCACCATTTAATACCACTGTTAAACATTCTACCGTAGCCGTAGTCCAATAGGGACTTTAAGAAAACACAACGACTACGACTACAGCAACATGTTTGAACAATAGAATTTTATGTCATATACAAAGAGCTTTTGCAAATGAAGGTCCCAAGAGTAATTTTCATGCCGTCGTGACTCTGTTGACAACGTAGAAAAAGCACGTTGTAAAGACAACGCGGAACCTGAATCACTACAGAAGCCTTGGGAAAGCTTAACCTTACTCTCGCGACTACCATAGATTGAACAAGTGTATCTCTTCAAGAATTCAAGAACAAAACGAGTCCATGCGATTATGTATCTTGAAATTTGAATGTATAAATACACCACCATTTAATATCACTGTTAAACTTTGATAAGGGATGATAACCATAACAAAACGCTTAGGTCCATTTACACTAGTACAGTCAGTCTTCTGTTGAAAAATCACTACGTTTCTTTCTAGTGTGTTAAGGCCCATTTCCACTCAGGAGAATTTTCCTTAAACAGGAAATTTCCCTTTGTCTTGTGAGCTCTTGGGCAGAACTAATGAGTTTGAGACAAAAGAAAATGTCCTGTCCGAGGAAAATTCT
The DNA here is from genome assembly GCA_964035015.1 of Corallium rubrum. Taxonomy (NCBI): domain Eukaryota; kingdom Metazoa; phylum Cnidaria; class Anthozoa; order Scleralcyonacea; family Coralliidae; genus Corallium; species Corallium rubrum. Next base: position 7,935,382 of record OZ036015.1, read on the forward strand.
CCTGGGTGGAAATGGGCCATTAGTTACACTATTCCAGAGCGGTTTGCCGTAGCGTTAGTCACTAGGGACTTCAAGAAAACACAACGATAAGGACTACGGCAACATGTTTGCACAATAGAATTTTATGTCATAACAAAGATCTTTTGTAAATGACAGTCCCAAGAGTAATCTTTACGCCGTCGTGACTCTGTTGACAACGCAGAAAAAGTATTCTTACGTTGTAAAGACAACGCAGAACCTGAATCACTACAGAAGCCTTGGAGAAGCTTAACATTACTCCCCCGACTACCATAGATTAACAAGTGTTCTCTTCAAGAATTTAAGAACAAAACGAATCCATGCGATTATGTATCTTGAAATTTGATTGTATAATACACCACTATTTAATACCACTGTTAAACATTCTACCGTAGCCGTAGTCCAATAGGGACTTTAAGCAAATACAACGACTACGACTACGGCAACATGTTTGAACAATAGAATTTTATGTCATATACAAAGAGCTTTTGCAAATGACGGTCCCAAGAGTAATTTTCATGCCGTCGTGACTCTGTTGACAACGTAGAAAAATCATTTTTACGTTATAAAGACAACGCGGAACCTGAGTCACTACAGAATTAAGCTTTGGAAAGGCTTAACCTTACTCTCGCGAATAACAGATTGAACAAGTGTTTTTCTTCAAGAGTTTAAGAACAAAACGAGCCTGTGCGATTATGTATCTTGAAATTTGGATGTATAAAAACACCGCCATTTAATACCACTCTGAAACTTTCCACCATAGCCGTAGTCCGTTGTCTGAATCTTAAAGTCCCCCTACGCTTAGCACTCCAGCTGCAAATCACTACGCTATGGTAAATTAGCCGTATCGTCAAAGTATAAACAGACGATTTTTTTTGCTACGGAACGCTCACCCCAAGCCGGACCACCACCGTACCGTAATAGCGTAAACGGGGCCTAACATATATCAACTTATACATGACACGTACCAGAAGAAGAAGGTGACAAAGCAAGGATTTCATCATCTTTTCCATCGCGGCAACTGCTACAACGACGATGGAGACCTTTCTTGTTGTGCCAAAAGCACTTGTTCTCCAGGACGACAGAACAGCTGTTTCAAAATACCAAATAAAAACAAATCAGCTCGATTGGTCGACAAACAGCAACATAAACCAAGTACCTGGAATATATATATATATAACTACAGACCGTACCGTTTCGGCCTTTTGGGCCTCATCAGTGTAGTGCTGATGAGCAGGATATATATATATATATATATATATATATATATATATATATATATATATATATATATATATATATATATAGAGAGAGAGAGAGAGAGAGAGAGAGAGAGAGAGAGAGAGAGAGAGAGAGAGAGAGAGAGAGAGAGAGAGAGAGAGAGAGAGAGAGAGAGAGAGAGAGAGAGAGAGATATATATATATATATATATATATATATATATATATGTAATGTTTACAACACGAGCGGCCGTGTTGTATTGAATATACAATCACGAGCCGAAGGCGAGTGATTGTATATTCAATACAACAAGGACGCGAGTGTTGTAAACAACTTGTGAAATGAATGAATAGTAAAAATCCCTTTGGATATTGAGATGCTAATTAGTTACAAGCACTAGTGGTTGTATCAGAAGAGTATACATCCACTAATGGTTGTAACTAATTAGCATCATTGGTTTTAGTTTGTATGGGGGTTTACAGGGGTATACATGTGACGTAATTTCTCAAATTGGATTGGCTGCAAAACTCATGAATTATTAATGAATTTCACAAATATATATATATATATATATATATATATATATATATATATATATGTAAGAGATAAAGCCCGAGAACGAAGGCATACAGCCCGACGTTCGAGGGATTTATCTGACTTAATTTATGATTGAGTCGGTTTTCTTTGTTCTTTCGAGGGCTTTATATCGCATAAAGACCTTGAATACTAATTAGATAAGAAATGAAGGAAAAAACTAGGAAAATCTTTGTCCAAGGTAGAAAAAAAACCCCAACTTTGTTGGAAAACCTCCTCAATCATAAATTAAGTCAGATAAATCCCTCGAACGTCGGGATTTATGCGATATAAAGCCCTCGGACGCTTCGCGTCCTCGGGTCTTTATATAGCATAAATCCCTCGTTCTCGGGATTTATCTATTACTTAATTTATTATTGAGGAGGTTTTCCAACAAAGTTTTGTCTTTTTTTCTACCTTGGACAAAGATTTTCCTAGTTTTTTTCTTCATTTCTTATCTAATTAGTATTCAAGGGCTGTATGCTATATACAGCCCGCGGTACATCAAAGAAAACCGACTCTAGGTTATATAACGAGAACTTGGGATATAAGTCATATATTGACCCGAGGGGCCGTAACCGACTTATATCACGATTGAGGAGGTTTTTGAACAAGGTTTCGTCAATTTCGAAGAGTTTCGATCAAGATTTTTCGAGTTTTGTCGACAAGTTTTATCCAATTATTTATGCACGGGATATAACCTGTATATACACCGCGGTACATCAAAGAAAACCGACTCAATCGTGATATAAATATATATATATATATATATATATATATATATATATATGTAATGTTTACAACACGAGCGGCCGTGTTGTATTGAATATACAATCACGAGCCGAAGGCGAGTGATTGTATATTCAATACAATACGGCCGCGAGTGAATAGTAAAATGAATAAATAGTAAAAATCCCTTTGGGATATTGAGATGCTAATTAGTTACAAGCACTAGTGGTTGTATCAGAAGAGTATACATCCACTGGTGGTTGTAACTAATTAGCATCATTGGTTGTAGTTTGTATGGAGTTTACAGGGGTATCCATGTGACGTAATTTCTGAAATTGGATTGGCTGCAAAACGCATGAATTAGTAATGAATTTCACAAACATATATATATATACATATATATATATATATATATATATATATATATATATATATATATATATATATATATTTCTGAAACTCAGATATCTAAAACTCTTCATCAGAGTAAAAACTAGAGTGCAGTGTAGGCAGTGTTTTAGATAGAGCAAAGTGCAAAGATGGTAAATTGCTGAGAATAGTTTTAAAAAACGAAATACTGACGTTTCAAGCAGAGTCCTTCATCAGAGTAAAAACTAGAGTGCTGTGTAGGCAGTGTTTTAGATAGAGCAAAGTGAAAAGATGGTGAACTGCTGAGAATAGTTTTAATAAAGAAATACTGACGTTTGAAGCAGAGTCCTTCATCAGAGTAAAAACTAGAGTGCTGTGTAGGCAGTGTTTTAGATAGAGCAAAGTGAAAAGATGGTAAACTGTTGAGAATAGTTTTGAATAACGAAATACTGACGTTTCAAGCAGAGCTCTTCATCAGAAACTGAGAGTAAAAATTAGAGTGTTGTGTAGGCAGTGTTTTAGATAGAGCAAAGTGAAAAGATGGTAAACTGTTGAGAATAGTTTTGAATAACGAAATACTGACGTTTCAAGCAGAGCTCTTCATCAGAAACTGAGAGTAAAAATTACATTTAGAGTGTTGTGTAGGCTGTTTTAGATAGAGCAAAGTGCAAAGATGGTAAATTGCTGAGAATAGTTTTAAAAAACGAAATACTGACGTTTCAAGCAGAGTCCTTCATCAGAGTAAAAACTAGAGTGTTGTGTAGGCAGTGTTTTAGATAGAGCAAAGTGAAAAGATGGTAAACTGCTGAGAATAGTTTTGAATAACGAAATACTGACGTTTCAAGCAGAGCTCTTCATCAGAAACTGAGAGTAAAAATTAGAGTGTTGTGTAGGCAGTGTTTTAGATAGAGCAAAGTGAAAAGATGGTAAACTGTTGAGAATAGTTTTGATAACGAAATACTGACGTTTCAAGCAGAGCTCTTCATCACAGTAAAAATTAGAGTGCTGTGTAGGCAGTGTTTTAGATAGAGCAAAGTGAAAAGATGGTAAACTGATGAGAATAGTTTTAATAACGAAATACTGACGTTTCAAACAGAGCCCTTCATCAGAGTAAAAATTAGAGTGTTGTGTAGGCAGTGTTTTAGATATAGAATATTACAGGGTTAAGTCACGTTGGCCTGAAAAACAGAGAAAAATCTTCTCGACGTTTCGAGCGAAGGCCCTTCGTCAGGAGAAATTAGTAAACAACTCACATGTGGTCACGCGTATTTATAGCAGAACTACAATGTGAATCACGTGAACACATGTAAGCCAATAAAAACAAAGTAAACAAATAAATTAATATGTAATTTTAGCCTGTGTGCAGGTGCTGACCCAATTTGTCGGTCAGCTACCTGCAAATGGGTAGCTACCTGCAAATTCCTGACGAAGGGCCTTCGCTCGAAACGTCGAGAAGATTTTTCTCTGTTTTTCAGGCCAACGTGACTTAACCCTGGTAATATTTGGATTTCAACCGTGGCCGACGCTGTCCTAGAAGCTATTTTAGATATAGGATAGTTTTGCTAAACGAAATATATACTGACGTTTCAAGCAGAGCCCTTCATCAGAGTGTGTAGGTCGACGTACGTATAATTATGTATCCGCCATATTACAATTTAGTTTACTGTCCCGGGTACACGTTCTCCTCGCATATCAAGATATCTGCGAGTGTGTACTTTTTACCACGCACGGTTTTTTACTAACCCGGGCGGGTATATGTCCCCCGGGGTGCGTGTAATTTCTACTGTCCCCGGGTATATGTTCCCTGGCGTGGTTAATCAGTTAATGTGTTAGAGGAAACAGTAATTCAATAGCAACCGGAAAAGATACATGGCTCTCAGCCAATCACATCACGCTATTTTCCTCGGCTGATTTGCGTCTCGTGACGTTTGTTTGGGCTATGAACCAATAAGAAGGCGCAAAAGACACCACGTGGCCTCTAGAAGACGTCTGAAAACAATGCTTGCTTGTCAATCATGGACACCGTGTTGCAAGTGCGACTGAATGTCGTCGAGTGCTGTTCGAATCCGAGGCCATTTTAAAGAGGGCTTTTTAAGATTTCACAAAGCTAGCTTTGAAATTAGTTTGTTTCGATCATTTAACTAGCGACTTATGATGTCCCTGTTACCGTTCACACAACCAATAGTCAAACGATTGCTTGGTTGGAAGAAAGGAGAGGAGAATGATGATGATAAATGGGCAGAGAAAGCTGTGAAGAGTTTGGTAAAGAAACTAAAGAAGACTGGAGGTCTGGAGGAGCTTGAACGAGCCATAACCAACCCAGGGTTACCATCAAAATGTGTCACAATTCCGCGAAGTTTAGATGGACGATTGCAAGTGTCTCATCGCAAAGGATTGCCACATGTTATATACTGTAGGTTGTGGCGGTGGCCTGAACTGCAAAGCCATCACGAACTACGAGCGGTTGAATGTTGTGAATATGCTTTTAATCTGAAGAAAGACGAAGTCTGTGTGAACCCATTTCATTATCAACGCGTCGAAACACCAGGTAAGCGTGAAAAACATTGTTTTGAAACTCTCCAAGAAATACTCTTGGGCATAATTTGCAATCATTAGAATATGAGTCACTGATGAGAAATGGCTTCCTTTGTTGATCGACTTAAAATGATTAGGAGCTCTTACCCATTGGCGAGCGTCACGTTCACATATTGTTGTTTACGTTCGAAGTAGTTACTGAACAGAAGGGGGAATCGTTTTGTTGTCGTGTTTTGTGTAATAATCATTTTTGTTGTTCTTTCACGACCTTATGAAACATATTACGAAATAAATGTTCGTTTGACAAAATGAAGCGTATCGAACGTTTGCGTGACCTGAAATATATCAGGTTTGATGTAGTATGTAAGTTTCATGTCAATTAGAACGCCAAGCATGTCATTCGAAACAAGGTGAAGCCAAAGGGAAAAAGCCGTTCTCGCGGCCATCTCGTGAGCATAGTGTTAAACAATGTTGGTGGTCAAACGGGGGCCCCCAAATATTGTACACAATCAAAATGCTTGTATTTGCTTTTCAAAAATATTTATTGGGAACCACGTTAAGAGAGGCACAACAATATGGATATTCTTGTCTGTTTGTGTTCGCTGCACCGGAGAGTTTATACTCAAGCGTCTTCTCAGCCTTTCTTCTTCCAAAATTGTGTATCGCAACATGAAAGACAATTAACCACTAGAGTTTTATATATTTTTTCTCTATTACCAATTATTATCGAGGATTATTTCTGTTAGTTCACATATTATTCCCTTCGTTCGTGTTAAACTTTTTCTGAAATCCGACAAATTGTCCGACGCTAGTAAAATCGTTTATAATGGTTCCAGTCAAAACGTCGTCAGCTCAAAATGCCTCACATCTTCCAAACTGATTGGGAAACATGTCAACATTTAATATAATAGCCTTCATGTATATTTTTAAGAATGACACATACTAGAATATTCTTCATATATTTCTCGCCAGCAATCTGTTCCATAAAAGCAAGATGTTCAACGCAAAGCGTTTGTTATCAGTTCCATTTTATAGCAACATAATGATGAATAGAGCAACAAAGGCAACAAAGGTAGTCAAACGATACAAATGAAGCATTAAACTGCTTTAGTATTCCCTTCTTTACGTTCGTATCTTTCAAATAAGCCTGCTAATATGCTAGATTTATCGTTTTGACTTCTGTGGACCGAGGTCGTTTTGAATTGAGGTCGTTTTGAGTGGTAATCATTCTGGAACATTCGACGAGGTTATTGTCAAAATATAGAAATCTTCAAGTGAGCTATAAATTAGTTATTTGTTCATGTGTTCTTCTCTCTCGATATCGACGGCTTTTTTCTCCTCAAATTTGTTTCTGTTTTACTCTGTGAATTGAGGAAAGCTGAGGTGAAGAAAAATATCGTTTGCTTGTCGCTATGTGGTGTGTGGGTGGGAGGAAATGTGGCAAATCTCAAAGCTCTTGATGTGCGCTTTGATAAGCTCTCTTTCCAAATGTTCGGATCTTATTTCAAGATTAAACAAAGCCAGCAAATAAAGCGAGACACTACACCTTTATTGAATGTAACTCTGTGATAGCATTTAAGGTGAAGAATAGACACAAGGTTTTAACATGTTGAGTTTGATGAAGAAATGGCTTATGTGCTTCCTTGTATAAACTGCTCATCTTCCATCTCATTGAGTTGAATTGAATTGTCAAAGTAAAGAACCTTGCTTTCTGGGTTTTTTTTATATTTCTGGAATTTGAAGCTTTCAGTAATATCAACTTTAAGTCCTTACCACAGATCTTCCTGTGTGAAAACTATCGTCTGGTGTTAGTCTGATGAACATCGACCAAACATCTCAGTTGCATTACAATTCACAAAACTTGCAAACATACCAAGTACATGAACTACATGTCTATACCTAGCCTCAATAAAATTGACAGGCATTTATGACGATATTTTCCAGAAATGTTTTTGAATTTAGTCTTGGAAACACCATTTCCTGCATTCTGAGGCAGTGTACGATATGGCCCTGATATTCATATAACAAAAAATCCATTCTCTGGAAATTAAGGGCTTCTTGCAAGCCCGGGTCTGTAGGCTTTGGCCTACATGTGTAAAAATGTACAACTTTTTCACCGTTGTCAACAGGCGTGAACAATGTTGTGCTGCTCACCATGAACAAGTTGTCAACAAGTTGTTCACTTATGGTTTGAAAGTGTTTTTTGAAAAAGTTGTTTCAACAGCACATTTTTTATGGCCAACAACGTTGTTCGCACATGATACAACATGTTGTAACAGCATGACGAAATAACAACGATGAACAACAATGTTACAATAATGGTGTACATGGTTGATGTATCAACACATTCTTTGGTTGTTACAACATGCATGAACAACGGTTGTTGTTTCATCAAGCAGTGACAACTTGTTGAAACAATGATGAACAATGTTGTTCGTTTATCAATATTGTTCACATATGTCAACAAGTTGTCACAACATTGTTGCAAGTTGTTACAGCATTGTTGCAAGTTGTTGCAGCATTGTTGCAAGTTGTTACAGCATTGTTGCAAGTTGTTACAGCATTGTTGTAAGTTGTTACAGCATTGTTGCAAGTTCTTAGAGCATTGTTGCAAGTTGTTACAGCATTGTTGCAAGTTGTTACAGCATTGTTGCAAGTTGTTACAGTATTGTTGCAAGTTGTTACAGTATTGTTGCAAGTTGTTACATGTACAGCATTGTTGCAAGTTGTTACAGCATTGTTGCAAGTTGTTACAGCATTGTTGCAAGTTGTTACAAGATTGTTGCAAGTTGTTACAGCATTGTTGCAAGTTGTTACAGCATTGTTGCAAGTTGTTACAGCATTGTTGCAAGTTGTTACAGTATTGTTGCAAGTTGTTACAGTATTGTTGCAAGTTGTTACAGTATTGTTGCAAGTTGTTACAGCATTGTTGCAAGTTGTTACAGCATTGTTGCAAGTTGTTACAGTATTGTTCAGGCAACAATGCTGTAACAACTTGTGAGATTTTTACTCGTGTACTTGGCCTACTAAATAATCTGCCACATATACCTTAATATCACTTTAACATCTCATAACACAAACACTGTTGCTTGGGAAGCACACATACAGGTAACTATGAATTTGCAACCTTAGCTTTCCTTCCAAACCTCAGTAGCTCAATGGTTAATAACATGTATTTATACCGCGCAAATTCAACTTTAAGGTTTTCAAATGCGCCTTACAATAATTTTTGACATGGCCGAGTCGAAGGCATATTAAAGGTGCTCAGGCAGCCACCATATGACACATATCGGCCCACGAATTACAGCTAAGACCTAGGTGTTGGTTTTGCGGAGGGAGGAAAACCGGAGAACCTGGCGAAAAACCCTCGAAGCACAGGAGAGACCAACTAAACTCTACTCACATGAGTCTCAAGCTCGAGAACAGGGTTATTCCCAGATGGTCACCCAAGTACTAACCCCGTCCAATTGGGCTTAACTATTGGTGAGAGGCAGTGCCCTAAGAGCACACACCAACCGTGCTCCTGTCAGAGCATCTAGCCTCTCATTACAAGGTTGCAGGTTCAATCCGTCCATCTAGGGAATATGTTACACTTGCACTGGGCCAGGGTGTGGAACTTGGGTGTCCAAATTGCCAATCTGGCAGTGTACTTCCCAGCAAAGCTGCAATCCCCCCCCCCCTCCCAAGGGGTATTCTAAGGGCTAAAATTTTAAAATTTGGGAAGTAACCATAATGCTCACTGTCAATGTCATCAGATTCGAGTGAACAAAAGAAATCTAACAACTTTCTTTGTTCAGTTTGTTGACTTTTACGACTCATAATTCTCCTCCATTATTCATGACACGAGGCATCGAGGCACAAGTTTTGTTTACATCTGGTGCAGACTCCTAGAAACTAGAGGGGGTGTCTGCTATTGTTAAATGTGCGTGCACCCCCTAGCATTATCCGATGATTCAAACGATGGGCGATGCATTCTAGGCTGAGATGCCAGCCATTGCGTCAGGGATTGTGGGTGCACAATGGCTGGAATCTGAGCCTAGATGCATTCCTGTGCAGTGTGTTGTGAATGTCAAAATTCATGTTTTGTGTGTGATAATTGTTTCACTGATGGCCGATTAGTGCCTCCAAAAATACTAGAATAATGAAAGGTGCCCTTTAGATTCTTTGCTGGCCATCCAATACTGGTGTCAATATAGTAAACAGCTGTCCAAAAGCCGTCTTTATCAACTGGCCGTCTTACATCGAAACAGGCCGTCTAAATGAATGGCTGGCTGGCTAAGACCCTGCACTTGCACTACACGTACTGTATACAGTGCTGTGAGTAACTTCATTACAAGTAACTATTACATGTAATCATTACTTTTTTGAGTAACTTTACTGGTAACTAGTTACGTTTTTCAGAAGGTAACTGTAACTAATTACAAAAAGTAGGAATAAAAAGTAACGATAACTAGTTACATCTGCCGTCGAGAGCGCTGTTACTTTTTGCGATATCTATCCAGTTGTGCAGGATTAATTTTCAGACCACATCGTTGCTCAATGACTAATCGTAATTTTGAAAATTCTCTTCTGGCCAAATTAAATAATAGTTTTGTCTAATTCACATGCATTCTCGATTTTAATAGCCGAATGAAAGAATAGGTGTAACTTTGTAATTCATATTGTAACTACTGTAGTTACAAAATTTTTAAAGTAACTTTGTAACTCAGTAACTAGTTACTTTTTTTCATTGTAACTTGTATCGGTAACTAGTTACTTTTCTGATGATGTAATTACTGTAACTGTAACTAGTTACAAAAATTATGTAACTATTACAGCACTGCATGTACAGTGTATACATGTAATAATAAAGTGTATGGTGTTATCTTCGAGGAATATAGTGTGGAGCTGAGAGAAAGCATGAGAATTTTGTTGGTGTCTGATGTTGTGAGAGTAAAATGAATCAAGGACTCTGCTTGAAACATCGGTATTTCATTATTAAAACTATTCTCAGCAGTTTACCATCTTTTCACTTTGCTCTATCTAAAACACTGCCTACACAACACTCTAGTTTTTTCTCTGATGAAGGGCTCTGCTTGAAACGTCAGTATTTCATTATTAAAAGTATTATCAACCGTTTACCATCTTTTCACTTTGCTCTATCTAAAACACTGCCTACACTGTCAACACTCTAGTTTTTACTCTGATGAGGGGCTCTGCTTGAAATAACTATTCTCAGCAGTTTACCATCTTTTCACTTTGCTCTATCTAAAACACTGCCTACACAACACTCTAGTTTTTACTCTGATGAAGGACCCTGCTCGAAACATGAGTTTTTGTTGCTAAAAATCTACGAGGCAGTTTACCATCTTTTCACTTTGCTCTAGAAGGCCAGCTAGCCTTTGTCACACTATGCCTGCATTCAATTATGTTGAGAGGACAAGTGTCTGTGGGTTGCTCAACGCTAAGCAAGTTGCTCGACTGATACACACAGTGGAATGATCAGTGGTGGAGCCAAGGGGGGGGGGGGGGTGTGAGAGGGGTGCTCACCCCCCAATAATTTCCAAGACTGTTCTTGTGAAAAGTTTAAATCTGTGGAGAAACTTAATAATAATGATATTTATTCAGGATACCCACATCACCAAAGTGTTTTTCAGTGGGGTCCTGTAACATGACACAACAGTACATTACATCACTTCACATTACATTACATTGTATGGCATAATATTACATTTAAACAACATATATATAAGCAAAAAAATTGAAGAACAGTTCAAAGAAAGTCAATGTTACATTAATTAAAATTTTAGTTTCCTTAATGAATTCTTAAATTCAACTACAGGTAGTATGTGTATGCAGGTAACTTGTGTATGTGTGTGTGTGTGAGTGTGTGTGTGTGGGGGGGGGGGGGGGGGGGGAGGGGGGGAGTACAGTTGTTTCAAGTCCAAGTGAATAGATAGTGATGTGTTATATATTTCAGGCATGTATATGCTATAAATTACAATACTAAGGGTCTATACAAAATGCCTCCAACCTGTTTTTACATTTACAACTTGTTTACAAAATAAATCTAAAGATATTCTGATGTGTATCATTCTACATGTATGTTCTGGTTTGATTTCAACAAAATTATGTAATTTATGGATTACTCTGAAATACTTCAATGCCTCAAAATGCAGGAAATAGTGTTTCCGAAACCCTATAGAAATCCAAAATTTTCTGGGTGGGCATGCCCATGGTCACCCTTAGGAGATCAAGGTTCCCCCCCCCCCCCCCCAAACCCAAGAAATTGGCTATGTCACTGGGAATGATCATACCTTGAAGTTGACTGTGTTATCATTACATTGTAAGAATATTTCAGACTCCTGCTACTTATAATTTGCCCTGACAGTCAGATCAGAGCCCCTTTCCGACCTACGCAAGCTTTGGGGGAAAGTGGGCTCTGCCAACAAACTCGATATTTCTTTTTGAGCATGCGTGAAGGGTTGCCAAGATACTGTTCTGGGCCAGGCTCTAATGCATCACTTCCTATTTTCTAGCCTGGTACCCTGGCCCAATTTCAAAAGAAATATGGGCCAGGTAAGCAAGTAATCTCATTCTCGCATCATCAGGGCTAAATCCACTTATGACGATTGCAGTTTTACTCAACCAATAAAAATGCCTGAAATTTCAACCAATAGGAAAGCAGAAGTCTTTAGTGGTACTTTGGCCCATATTCTTTGATTGGGCCAGGGTACCATGCTAACTATTTTCCTGCTTACGCATGTTCGTAAACAAGAACTTGTTTGACCAGTTTAAAACCTGACTGACTCGCCCCGAACTTGGGGTGAAGATCGAGTTTGTTGGCAGAGCCCACTTTCCCCTGAAGCTAATGCGTAGGTCGGAAAGGAGCTCTGACTTGCAGGGCACTCATAATTTAAAATAAATATAAAAATAACTTGATCTTACATTGTTGTTTCTTTTTTAGCTTTAGCTCCAGTGTTGGTGCCCCTTCGCATGGAAGCACATCCAACAACACCTGCATCAATTCTCAAACGTCCAGAGGAATATATCAATCCTGCAAATGAAGATTTTCCAAGATCAGAACCTCCCCAAATGTCACCATACTCAGGTTAGTGTTTATACTAACTTTGCTTGAGGAGGGAAGGAACGAACGAACGAACGAACGAACGAACGAACGAACGAACGAACGAACGAACGAACGAACGAACGAACGAACGAACGAACGAACGAACGAACGAACGAACGAACGAACGAACGAACGAAGGAAGGAAGGAAGGAAGGAAGGAAGGAAGGAAGGAAGGAAGGAAGGAAGGAAGGAAGGAAGGAAGGGTGGAAGTGAGTGAGTTAGGGAGGGAGTGAGTGAGTGAGTGAGTTAGGGTGGGAGGGAGGGAGGGAGGGAGGGAGGGAGGGAGGGAGGGAGGGAGGGGGGGAGGGAGTGAGGGAGGGAGTGAGTGAGTGAGTGAGTGAGTTAGGGAGGGTGGGAGGGAGAGAGGGAGGGAGGGAGGGAGGGAGGGAGGGAGGGAGTCAGTGAGTGAGTTAGGGAGGCAGGAAGGCAGGAAAGGAAGGGAGGGAGGGAGGGAGGGAGGGAGGGAGGGAGGAAGGAAGGAAGGAAGGAAGGAAGGAAGGAAGGAAGGAAGGAAGGAAGGAAGGAAGGAAGGAAGGAAGGAAGGAAGGAAGGAAGGAAAGAAAGAAAGAAAGAAAGAAAGAAAGAAAGAAAGAAAGAAAGAAAGAAAGAAAGAAAGAAAGAAAGAAAGAAAGAAAGAAAGAAAGAAAGAAAGAAAGAAAGAAAGAAAGAAAGAAAGAAAGAAAGAAAGAAAGAAAGAAAGAAAGAAAGAAAGAAAGAAAGAAAGAAAGAAAGAAAGAAAGAAAGAAAGAAAGAAAGAAAGAAAGAAAGAAAGAAAGAAAGAAAGAAAGAAAGAAAGAAAGAAAGAAAGAAAGAAAGAAAGAAAGAAAGAAAGAAAGAAAGAAAGAAAGAAAGAAAGAAAGAAAGAAAGAAAGAAAGATGTGATAGAGGAAAGCAGGGAAAGAGAGAAATGGGGAATGAACAAATAAATAAACACAAGAAAGTAACACTACTTATGCATGTGATCTAGTTATACAGTACAGAAAAACAACTTATTCTATTTCCCATTAGAAAATTCAATTATGCCTTATATGTCAGATGATGGAATGTCAGAAGACTCGAGTATTGCAGGAATGCCTCAAGGTAATAATGCTACAACATTATTTTACTAGAATACAAGGTTAAGCCCCATTCATCCGTGAATGCCTGACACATCTCCTCTTATGCAGTAGTTCTGACTTGTTCTTAATTATTTCCCTTCCCGTTGTTCTCTGCTAATCTGGTACCAGCCAGAGTCCGCAGCAAGTCATTTATCCAGGTAGAGATGAAATCTGCGCGCCAAAACGTGAAAACGTTCATTTGATACAGTGGTTAGGTTGTGCGTGCGACAAGATAATTTATGTAGATGCAGATTTGATTTGCGCACCATAAAATCTCAATTTAGCATGAAAATTCAACTTCATACAAATTGAATTGGTGCGTTATAAAATGTCATCCTGGATAAAAAAGTGATTTGCGCATCATACAATGTCGACTTACATGTAGCACGAAAATTCAACTTCATACAAATTGAATTGGTGCGTTATAAAATGTCATCCTGGATAAAAAAGTGATTTGCGCATCATACAATGTCAACTTACATGTAGCACGAAAATTCAACTTCATACAAATTTAATTTATGCACCATAAAATGTCGTCTTTGATACAAAAGTGATTTGCACACCAAGAATAACTGAGCAAAAAGTCAATTGCATACAGCAAGGACATTTACATGTATCTAGATAAAGATTTGATTTGCACAGTCTAAGATCTAAATAATATAATATTCAATTTCTTTTTGACAGAATCTGGTCAACTGTCTCCTGAGCCTGCGATGGCAGTTGGTAAGTAGAGCTTATATAATGCAAGTGAGCATTAGTAAATTTCTTCAAGCACTAGAATATGTAGTTGAATGATACTATAGAATGAAGACAGTCTGACTATCAATTTACAACCTTCACTCACCATCTGAGCCTCAATAGCTCAATGGTTAGAGCGTCTCACTGGTCATCAGAAGGTTACAGGTTGTACACATATGTAATCTTCACTCACCATCTGAGTTCTTGTAGCTCAGTGGTTAGAGTGTCTCACTGGTCATCAGAAGGTTACAGGTTGTAAACATATGTAACCTTCACTCACCATCTGAGTTCTTGTAGCTCAATGGTTAGAGTGTCTCACTGGTCATCAGAAGGTTACAGGTTGTACACATATGTAACCTTCACTCACCATCTGAGTTCTTGTAGCTCAATGGTTAGAGTGTCTCACTGGTCATCAGAAGGTTACAGGTTGTACACATATGTAACCTTCACTCACCATCTGAGTTCTTGTAGCTCATCATTGGTTAGAGTGTCTCACTGGTCATCAGAAGGTTACAGCTTGTACACATATGTAACCTTCACTTACCATCTGAGTTCTTGTAGCTCAATGGTTAGAGTGTCTCACTGGTCATCAGAAGGTTACAGGTTGTACACATATGTAACCTTCACTCACCATCTGAGTTCTTGTAGCTCAATGGTTAGAGTGTCTCACTGGTCATCAGAAGGTTACAGGTTGTACACATATGTAACCTTCACTCACCATCTGAGTTCTTGTCGCTCAATGGTTAGAGTGTCTCACTGGTCATCAGAAGGTTACAGGTTGTACACATATGTAACCTTCACTCACCATCTGAGCCGGTTCTTGTAGCTCAATGGTTAGAGTGTCTCACTGGTCATCAGAAGGTTACAGGTTGTACACGTATGTAACCTTCACTCACCATCTGAGTTCTTGTAGCTGATCATTGGTTAGAGTGTCTCATTGGTCATCAGAAGGTTACAGGTTGACAAACGTCTGTTATATTACACCAATATGACACATGTATACCATATGTTTACAAAACAATTTTCACGTCACTTTATATACATTTCATATGCAAACACTAACCGCACATGAAGTTATGAAGGACGTGACTACGAATTTAGAAGGTTAGCTTTCTACTCGAAGAAACGCGAAGAACCACGAGAAGAAAACTGAATAAACTAATCTGGCGTCCATCGTAAAACATTTTCACCATTTACGTTACACGATGCAATTTTTTGTGAAACCTATGCGAGACAAGTTTCAAGATCCTTGCTTATGAAGTTGTGTCGCTTTGCATGGTTCAGTTCACCAAAGTAGAATGCACTTCAGCTTCGCGCAATGGTTTTTATAAAATAACATGTACACTACGCGAACCCTGATTGGTCACTTACCGTGTTAGGATCAGAGTATCCAAACACGGAAAATTCCCGCCAAAACGATTTTTGAAAATGTCGGACAGTATATCATATTCACTTGTGATTATTTTATAAAAGAAATACCAAATGGGTTTTTTCCGTGTTTGGAGACCCTTATCCAAACACTTGGGAAATTGCTCGACTTTCGAAAAGCTAAGAACACTCGCCTACGGCTCGTGTTTTGTTACGCTTTTCTCCAGTCTCGCAATTTCCCGTGTGTTTGGATCAGAGTATCCAAACACAGAAAACCATTTGGTATTTCTTTAATGAAACCTCTCTCGCAATGGAAAGCGACAGAAATTCATAAAATGAGGAGTGTTATACGTTACAATCTGTCTTGGAACCTCTCTCGCAATGGAAAGTGACAGAAATTCATAAAATGAGGAGTGTTATACGTTACAATCTGTCTTGGAACCTCTCTCGCAATGGAAAGTGACAGAAATTCATAAAATGAGGAGTGTTATACGTTACAATTTGTCTTGGAACCTCTCTCGCAATGGAAAGTGACAGAAATTCATAAAGCGAGGAGTGTTATACGTTACAATCTGTCTTGGAACCTCTCTCGCAATGCAAAGCGACAGAAATTCATAAAGCGAGGAGTGTTATACGTTACAATTTGTCTTGGAACCTCTCTCGCAATGCAAAGCGACACCGAAATTCATAAAGCGAGGAGTGTTATACGTTACAATTTGTCTTGGAACCTCTCTCGCAATGGAAAGCGACAGAAATTCATAAAGCGAGGAGTGTTATACGTTACAATTTGTCTTGGAACCTCTCTCGCAATGGAAAGCGACAGAAATTCATAAAGCGAGGAGTGTTATACGTTACAATTTGTCTTGGAACCTCTCTCGCAATGGAAAGCGACAGAAATTCATAAAGCGAGGAGTGTTATACGTTGCAATTTGTCTTGGAACCTCTCTCGCAATGGAAAGCGACAGAAATTCATAAAGCGAGGAGTGTTATACGTTACAATTTGTCTTGGAACCTCTCTCGCAATGGAAAGCGACAGAAATTCATAAAATGAGGAGTGTTATACGTTGCAATCTGTCTTGGAACCTCTCTCGCAATGGAAAGTGACAGAAATTCATAAAGCGAGGAGTGTTATACGTTACAATTTGTCTTGGAACCTCTCTCGCAATGGAAAGCGACAGAAATTTCATGAAACGAGGAGTGTTTCACGTTACAATAGAGAGCTTAAGCAACAGACGTTTTAGAGCCACGGACGGCGTTGTAATTCAGTAGCATTTTTCGTTCAAAACAATGATTATGAGCAATTTAAAATTCCAAGAGCAAAGTGAACGCCGTCGTCGTTCTACACAAGACATCATTGAGCATTTTCACGTTCGTGAGACGACGGGAACTTCTAGAACGTTGAGGCCTGTCATCCTTGTTTTACTAGAATGAGACATACTTTTAAAGTAGACTGAAACTTGTATTTTAAGGGGGATAATTTCATTACATTACAATATAAAATAAAGGATTTGTATTTTTATGTAAAGATGAAATTTAAGCTTATAAGCTAACGGTTTAGATATGTGATTATTCATAGCCTTTGTTTTGGGTAAAAAAGTCTTTTCAAAGAATACACAGTTCAGTAGTTCTGTATTGTATTCCAATTCTTCCGGTCACCGTCCGTGTCTCAAAAACGACTAATATGCTTAAGCTCTCTAATATGTCTTGGAACCTCTCTCACAATGCAAAGCGATAGAAATTTATAAAACGAAGGGTGTTACACGTTGCAAGTAAAAGATACAGCATTCGCAGCCGAGCTGTATCTGATTTACAAGGCGGCGAGCTGCAAGCGAGTCGTAGTAAATCAGATACAGCTCGGCTGCGAATGCTGTATCTTTCTTAAAACACAAATGCATCTAAGTAATCAAGTTCACCAACTATTTTGGGGATACGGTCTGTTTTAGCCGAGAAAATCGAAGCTAAAGTTTATGTAAGTCAGGACGATGCTGTATCCGATTTACAACCACTGCTACGGCATTGATTTCTTTTGTGTTTTCGTCATGAATTATTAATGAGTATTTTAATATGTCTTGAAACCTGTTTTGCAATGGAAAGCGACAGAACTTCATCAATTAACGAGGGGAGTGTTAGACGTTACAATCTCTCGTGAAACCACAAATCGTTGCATTGTGTAATATAGAAATGGTTCATGCTTTGGCGTGCTCCATCGAGTTATGGATGCACGCGGGAAGTTCAGAGAGCACGAAAAAAGCGTAAGAGTTGGTCGAGGCGTAACCGACGAACAACTCTAGATTTTTTAGGGTTCTCCAAGTTCCTAAGTGCATGCATAACTCAATGGAGCATGCCAAACCATGAACCATTTCTTTTGTAACAGAGAATCAGACACAAAACAACGGAAAACAATATTTATTTCGCTGATTAACAATACAGCTTCCTTGTTAAAAAAACTCTAAATACCATAAACATTTAAATTTAGTCGTTAACCTTATATGTAGGCGGAACTGTCACTTGCATGTCACTATACTATCTGTTTGTCTCTATATGTAATTGTAAACCACTGACATATCACTTTTTTCATTGGAATTCACCCGTCGAAGACTGCAGACTGGCAGTCGAAAGCTTGTAAACGAAATAAATATTTTAAACCAGAGAACGTCTAAAAACCTAAGATTAAAAAGGAGTTTCTCACTGCATTTGAAATTACTGTGCTCCATCGAGTTATGAAGCACGCACGGTAGCCAATCAGTGCCGTTATATTACAGCTATGTTATAACAGCGCCTTTAACGACAAGAATGTATTGATTTATTTAATTACTTTAGCTGATAATAACACACAAAAGATACATATTTAAGGTGGTACTGGAGGCTGAAGTCAACTTCTCCGATCTTAACAGTTTTTGGTCAGTTGGAAGATATAGTAATGATAAGTTTGTATGCCAAGTTTTAGATCTCTACCTTTTATACTTTTCGAGATTTGAGCGATCAAACTTTGGTAACTAAGGATGAATGTTCGCGCCAAAACAGCAGATAAAACAGATGGAGGCTGAAAGACGATGTGTTTGTTATTGCTCTCCTACAGCGAGTTTTGACAGAATTTACACCTTGAGATGGGTGTTGTGATTTGACATGCCGCGATTTGACACCTTATGCGTTGTTGCTAAGCGAACTGGTTAATCCCGTTCCCGCGCTATTTCCCCACACTAAAAATAGGGGTTACAGAGCTTTTTTGTCCATATTTGAGGAGACGTTATAACTATTGACCACTGACCTTTCACCGATGGCTCATCAGAACATGGGGGAACGTGTTGGCAAGTCGAAATAGACAAAAATTTAGGTTAAAAAAGCGGTAATTTGAGGTAATATGGCCAAAATTTGATAAATTTTCATCAGTGTAATGACCTAAACCTCCATATCTCTTTCTCTTTTCAATCGATTTGATCAAAATTTGGCGTGATTGTGCACAAGCCTATAATAAAAAAATAATCTTGGAGTCCGCCGGAGTCCGCTTCAAAGATTTTGGTTGCGAAGTGTTTGAATATCTGTTATCTTGCCAAATAACGTAATGCGTGTAGGTCAGCGACATTTAATCGACTGATTGCGGACTCCGAGATTAAATCTTCGTATTGGTATGAAAAGCAAGTCCTCTTTGTTTCAGTTCATAAATTTCAAAGCAGAAGCCACAATCGACCATTAAAAAGCGTTAATATGGAGATCAAATTTCATTTCCCCACCCCCCCCCCTGAACTCAAAAAAATTTTTAAGTATTTTTTTCGAGTTCTACACCACTAAATGTTGTCAAAAACATGTTCAAAAGCGAATTTAAAAAATTTCGATCTCAGCCTCCAGTACTACCTTAACTAACAGCTCAGGAGCACTAACACAGCATGAGCCAGTTACGTTAGTGACCTATTAAAATAATAAGTAAACTAAGCTGGGCAATTACATGCACCAGGCTAGCCTGGTTAACCGGGATGAGTTTACGAAACGATTACATGGAGCGGGATAGCCCGGTAAGCTGGGATGATTTCAGACCGAAATTGGCAATTATCAAGTAAATAAGGGCAACGTTACCTTAGTTCTACTTCAGTTTTACATTAATTAGTCTATTATTTATTTTGTAAGCCACGCCTTATGCTAATTTCTGTTGAAGCCCAATTAAGCAGCCACTTGCCATTTCCCCGAGGGTGGTCGCTTAATAGAGGTTCCACTGTATGTTAAAACCACACAAGTGATACTGTATAAGCACTTTAACAGATTTGTGATCATACAAAGGCGCATAGACGGATTTTCGGGGGGGGGGGGGGGTGTGCGGGGGGTGTTACCCCCCCAAATATTTGTTTTCACACCCCCCAAACGAAACGTTCACCACACGGATTCAAACAACACAGTAATTTGATAGAACCCTATTTCGGGTTTACAGGGTCATTTAACTCTCTCAAAGGACCTGCCAAATTCATTGACTTGACAACTTCAAAAACCTTAGTTTTTTGCCTTGAATGCCTTCTGATGTGCTCCAGAAACCTTGATTTTTTTCAAAATTTCCCAGGGGTGCTTTGCTTTCTAGCCTCCCACCAGCGGCTCCACCCCTGGACCTCACTGGGGGATGAGCCCTGCAGCACAACGTTTGGTGACGGCTTGTGTTACCTCACCAGCTCACTCCCCTAAAATTTCTGGCACCCCCCAAGTAATAAATATGAAAATCTGTGTATGCATAGTTAATAGAAAATATACATGGTTTAGAAACCCGGCAAACTTCAAAGCGGTTAACAATCAAGCTCCGATTCATGTTGAAAGGTACACGAAGGTGCCAAATCCTTTGTTTTAGGTTTATTAATATTTAAACAGTACAGTTGAGTGATTGAACGCAAACGTTGCTATTGGATGATTGCTTCATTATACAGAAAACACCATATGTTCAGTAACCGTGAAAGTGCAAAAATTTCCATAAACCTGAACAAAAACATAAAACAATGACTTTTGTGAACTTCCAAACCATGTATATTTTCTATTAACTATGGTCTATGCAAAGGCGTTGTTAATATTTGTTCTTTTGTTTGACTCCGTTATTAGACGCGCATCCAGTGCAGTACCAAGAGCCCCAACATTGGTGTGCTATCTCTTACTATGAAATGAACTACCGCGTTGGGGAACCATTCAATGCAGCCGCACCAAGTGTTACAGTCGATGGTTTTACAGATCCATCAAGTGCTGATCGATTCTGTCTTGGCATCCTCTCCAACATCAACCGTATCCCAGCAGTAGAAACCACCCGTCGTCATATTGGTAAAGGCGTTAGATTATATTACATTGGTGGTGAGGTATTCGCTGAATGTCTTAGCGACAGCAGTATATTTGTACAAAGTCCAAACTGCAATAGACGTTATGGATGGCATCCGTCAACGGTCTGTAAGATCCCCCCTGGGTGTAACTTGAAGATATTCAACAATCAGGAGTTTGCGCAATTATTATCCCAATCAGTTAACCAAGGTTTTGAAGCTGTGTATCATCTGACTGAAATGTGCATGATAAGAATGAGTTTCGTAAAAGGTTGGGGAGCGGAATATCGTCGACAGACAATCACGAGTACACCGTGTTGGGTCGAAGTTCATCTCAATGGACCTTTACAATGGTTAGATAAAGTTCTTACTCAAATGGGAAGCCCCAATGGTATTTGTTCATCCATGTCGTAACCGTGACAACGTGTTTCTCTTGCTAACACTAAACTCAATGCTTTGCAAGTGAAGGACCGTCCCACAGTTCATCGTAGTAAAATAATTATTCTTTTTTTTAAAGTGCCTTATAAAACGAAAATTAAGTTTGTCTTATTTAAATGAAGTGAAAAATTCGTTGGCATTTTTGTTGTTTTATTGTACAGAGGAGCATGACAGGAGCACTCACCGAAAATTTCAAGAGAATCTGATGCGTAGTTTTCGCGCTATCAACTCTCAAAATTTGCCGTGGATAGTTTGTTCTGGGGAAATTTGGGCTTCTCGGTAACAATGCCTTATGACGTCGCAGATGGATCATTAATAGTGAAATCTATTGTTCTTATACATAGTTGTCCATCTGCGTACGTCATAAGCATTGTTACCGAAAGCCCAATTTTTCTCCAAGCACGACTAGCCATGGCAAACTTTGAGAGTTGATAGCGCGAAAACTACGCATAAGATTCTCTTGAAATTTTCAGTGAGTGCTCCTGCCATGCTCCTCTGTACAATAAACAACAAAAATGCCAACGGATTTTTCATTTCATAGACACTTTACGAGAACAATTAAAATGACGAAGTAACATATTTTGTAGTTTTTGGTTTCCTTGCTTCGTTTTTGAGATATTTCAGTTTGTTTGATATGCAAATTTAACTTATAAGATTCCTTTACGTCACTCTTTGTATAATGACTTATCGCAAAAGATTATATATCTTTTGCGATAAACAAAAACACTTCAAATTTACAGACTCTGTTGTAGGAGGAACACTCGCACATGGTTCCTAATCCGATAAGTGCTTTTGTTCGATAATAACAAAGATATAGAACACTTCGCGATAAGTCATTATGCAAACTGTGACGTAAAGCCCTAATGAAACGAGAAAGCAAGTCATCGCAAGTTGGCAGTCAGGAATTTCTGTGGCGGTCGTTCGAACACCCAAATTAACAAAATAAAGGTTTCATGAGTGTTTTAAACAAGTTTTAACTTTGTCACAGTACATAATATTTTCGGGAAACTATTCAGAGGGGCTGGCTGAGATAGCGTGACTGCCAACTTGCGATGACTTGCGTTCTCGTTTGATGAGGGCTTAAAGTTATCTTATAAGTCAAATTTGCACATCAAACAAACTGAAATATCTCAAGAACGAAGCAAGGAAACGAAAAACTGCAAAAGATGTTACTCTATCATTTTAAGTGCTCTTTCAAATAAGACAAACTTAATTTTCATGCCATAGACACTTTAAAGACATTGCTTTGGCTTCAACGACTAAAACACCATCATCCCACCCCACCGCCACCAATGCATCTAGGCCATATACACACTAATGCGTTTTCATTTGAAAACGGGAGGAGACCTCGCATCGAAAACGTATCAATAGTTTTCTGTCCACACTATCGTTTTCGAATCGTTTTCGCCGTTTAGTAAAACGCTAAAAAGATCTACAGAGGTATGAATGAATAGTTCTACACGCGTAAAAACGCACAACTTGTTCACGGTTGTCAACAGGCGTGAACAAGTTGTGCTGCTCGCCGTGAACAAGTTGTGCTGCTCGCCGTGAACAATGTTGTGCTGCTCGCCGTGAACAAGTTGTCAACAAGTTGTTCACTTATGGTTCGAACAACTTGTTCACGGATAAATCAACAGTCATGAACAAGTTGTTCCAACAGCTCATTTTTTATAGCCAACAACGTTGTTCGCACATGATACAACATGTTGTAACAGCATGACGAAATAACAACGATGAACAACAATGTTACAAGAATGGTGAACATGGTTGATGTATCAACACGTTCTTCGGTTGTTACAACATGCATGAACAACGGTTGTTGTTTCATCAAGCAGTAACAACTTGTTGAAACAATGATGAACAATGTTGTTCATTTATCAGTGTTGTTCACATATGTCAACAAGTTGTTACAGCATTGTTGCAAGTTGTTGCATGAGCATTGTTGCAAGTTGTTGCATGAGCATTGTTGCAAGTTGTTGCATGAGCATTGTTCAGGCAACAATGCTGTAACAACTTGCGAGATTTTTACGCGTGTAGGTGACTGAAACCAAGATAACATAATCGTGACATTTTCCAAAAGCTTCATTTTTGCCGTCTACACTGGTGCAGAAAAACGGCGTCTTTGAATGTCTCCACTCTGGAGAGCGTTTTCGAAACGCTCCATTTTCGGTCACCGAAGACGCCGGATTGTGGACGAAAGGTCTAACCGTATCAAAGTCTACGTTTTCGTTTGAAAACGGATTAATGTGGGCTCTCTCTGCCAGTGAGCTCTATATATACAATTATACAATAACGTGACTTCTGTGTGCATTTTCATTGGTCGTTGACCGCGATCTATTAAAGGATAGACGCACAGATGGCGTCAAATCACGTCAGATCACGTCAGATGGTCCTTTCTCCTATAGTAGAAACCGCTGACATTTCTCCAATAAATGAATTTATAACGGAATTGAAAAGACTGCGGGCGTGGCTGAGGCCACAGTCAAGTAAATATATAAGGGAGAATAAGATCAGCGGTCACTACCATAAGAGAAAGGACTTGTATTTCAGCCCATTGTCTTCCTCAAATTGGCTGTATATACTAATTGTAATCAAGCTCTCAAATTGAGTGTGGGAGTCAATTTCAAGGAATTAAAAAACTAATTCCTAACCTCCCACCCCAAACCACAACCCCCCGGAAACCCTAAACCTAACCACAACCCCCCGGTAGCCCTAAGCCTAATCACAACCCTCCGGAAAAAAGTCCCGCCTCTCAGAGCCCGACCACAACACCCTAACTAAGTTTTTCCTTATACGCTTTTTAGTTTAACGGCATCCCGCATGTGGGACAGAGTTGACGTTGAAATTGACTCCCACCCTCAATTTGAGAGCTTGATTACAATTAGTATATACAGTCAATTTGACGAAGAGACCAGGTTGTGTATTTCTACCATCTTTGTAAAATATTGTTGGAAATGTTTTTGCATAATCCTAAAGATGTTATGGCAGTTAGTAATCGTGCAAAGTTTCATTTCAAAATTCGTTGAAGAAAAGGTTAGAGGTAAGCCGATGTTAAAAAAAAGCCGATTGCCGATACCGATTGTTAAGAGCCGATATTTCCCCACCATCGGCCGATTAATCGGCAATACCAGTGTTTGCTAACCTGATGCTCAGTCCTCCCGTTTTGTCGTTTTATTCATCTCAAGTTTCGCATTGAGAGGAAGTCATCAAGCCAATTCTCGTATTTTGAGCGCAACAAAACAGTTTATTGACGCGATTATTGACGCCGTACCACAGACGCTCGCTCCCCGATTTTGACCGGAGGGTTGCGGCTGTACACAGGCTATGATAAACGAGGAAGAGAGAGCAGAAATACGAGGACGAGAGTCACGACTACAGCCGATCCGATGGTGAAAGACGATCGCCGATTGTGAGAAAAACTAGCCGTTAATCGGCTCTGCTGATGTTTTGCCGATGATCGGCTCACCTCTAGAAAAGATGATATTTTACGTGCATTAAAGTGGCTGAGCTTGAGAAGAATGAGTCGAGGAAGCTTATGACGTCATAGACTCAATAACAACAATGACCGTTTTGTTGACAACAACAATGATCTTTTGTTTTTGTTGAGGCTATGATGTCATAAGTTCTCCTCAACTCATTCTTCTCAAACACGGCCAATTTACTCCAAAATACAAACTTCGCACCTAAAATACAACTTTGTTTTTGAGAATTTCGAAGTGAAACTTTGCATCAAGTACCATAACATTTTTAGGATTATGCAAAAACATAGACCTTATTCAAAAATGCCGCCGAATTAGAATTCTTTTATGTGCATATAAATTAGCCCTTATGAGCTCGTTTTAAAGTAAAAATTCTTTTGAATTTCACACATGAAAACGAGTTCATAAGGGCTAATTTATATGTACATAAAAGATTTTTAATTCGTTGGCCATTTTTGAATAAGGTCTATTAGCAACAATATTCTCATCTGAGAAGCTCATTAAAGTGTATATGAAATGAAAATTAAGTTTGTTTAATTTGAAAGAACTCTTGATATTGTAAAATAACATCTTCTACAGTTTTTCCATATCTTACTTCGTTCTTGAGATCTTACTATTTGTTTGATATGTAAATGATCACACTGCATACGTCACATTGTATAATGAGTTACTGAGAAATCGTGCATATCATTGATATTACAGTTGATTTCACATTACTTTACCGCCGTGTGTTGCGAAGTTCGTTTGGAAGTTCCGAAGTTCGTTCGGAAGTTTGGAATTACGTTGCCAAGGTTGAAAAATTATCCAATCATAACGAGTTTTGATCGACAGCTTAATTTTTCAACCTTGGCAACGTAATTCCGAACTTCCGAACGAACTTCGGAACTTCCCAACGAACTTCGCAACACACGGCGGTAAAGTAATGTGAAATCAACTGTAATCTGTTAAATCGCTTGAACCTATGTTTGTTTAAAGTCATGAGACAAATACACCTACATGCCCAGTTTCGTGTGACTTTGTTCGATAACTTCAACAATATTCCTAATTTTCCAACAACTCATTATACAATGTGACGTATGCAGTGTGCTCATTTACATATCAAACAAATAGTAAGATCTCAAGAATGAAGTAAGATATGGAAAAACTGTAGAAGATGTTACTTTACAATATCAAGAGTTCTTTCAAATTAGACAAACTTAATTTTCATTTCATATACACTTTAAAGAAAACACCAAACTGGTGCGGCCTGGTCGCTGTTGAAAATGATATTTTGGCCAAAAATTCAGCAACACAGATTGCGTTAGAAATACCACGACTTCAGCCTAACCTCGCCCCAATCTCTTTGACCCGACGGCCGCGTTACATCATCCCAATCTACTGAACGCAGTAAAGGACGATGAGAGTCCTTTTGAGAGATCCATTTTAGTGCTAGCTCCTTCTCTGGTATGCTTCGTGCCTTGTGAGCTTGCAGGAAATATCATTAGCGGTTACAGGAAAATATCGACCATAGGAGTAAACATGGGTTGATTGGGAGCACATTGGGAGATGGTGTGACATTGTTTGGTCAAGTAGCTGAAACAATCTTATTTTATGTTTGTGTAAATAATTTCGAGATTCAATTTTAGAGTATTGCAATATATATTGACACAATTCAGTATCACTTTGTTTCTTCTTTATATTAGAAACTTCTAACCGCGCCCCCCCCAAAAAAACTCTTTCTTCCCCCCCCCCCCCCCCAACCAGAAACTGCATGACCAAAAAAATCCGCAGTGTAGTGTGTAGTGGTGTGGTGTAGAGTAGTGTGGTGTGGTGTAGTGTAGTGTGGTGTGGTGTAGAGTAGTGTGGTGTAGTGTGGTGTGGTGTAGTGTGGTGTAGAGTAGTGTGGTGTAGTGTGGTGTGGTGTAGTGTGGTGTGGTGCGGTGTGGTGTAGAGTAGTGTGGTGTGGTGTAGTGTGGTGTGGTGTAGTGTGGTGTAGAGTAGTGTGGTGGTGCGGTGTGGTGTAGAGTAGTGTGGTGCGGTGTGGTGTAGAGTAGTGTGGTGTGGTGTAGAGTAGTGTGGTGGTGCGGTGTGGTGTAGAGTAGTGTGGTGTAGTGTAGTGTAGTGTAGAGTTGTGTGATATGGTGCGGTGTAGTGTGTGGTGTAGAGTAGTGTTGTGTGGTATGGTGTGGTGTGGTGTAGTGTGGAGTAGTGTTGTGTGGTGTGTGGTATGGTGCAGTGTCGTGTATAGTGTGGTGTGGTGTGGTGTAGAGTAGTATTGTGTTGTGTGGTGTGGTATGGCGTGGTGTGGAGTAGTGGTGTGGTGTGGAGTAGTGTGGTTTGGTGTGGTGTAGAGTAGTGTTGTGTGGTGTGGTGTGGAGTAGTATGGTATGGTGTGGTGTGGTGTAGAGTAGAGTAGTGTGGTGTGGTGTAGAGTAGTGTTGTGTGGTGTGGTGTGGTGTTGTGTGGTGTGGTGTGGTGTGGTGTGGTGTAGTGTGGTGTGGTGTGGTGTTGTGTAGAGTAGTGTGGTGTAGTGTGGTGTGGTGTGGTGTGGTGTGGAGTAGTGTGGTATGGTGTGTAGAGTAGAGTAGTGTGGTGTAGAGTAGTGGTGTTGTGTGGTATGGTGTGGTGTGGTGCGGTACACCACACCACACTATACACACACACACACCATACCACACAACACCACACTACTCTACACCACACCACACCACACTACTCCACACTACAGTGTAGTGTGTAGTTTAGTGTAGTGTTAACGATATCCAAAGCGTCTAATGGCGTCACGATTTAGTAACGTAAACCATGTGACAGATTGGGGGGGGGGGGGGGTAGCCATGATTGCATCAGTTGTCCTGCATGACTCAACTTTTGTACCTTTTCACTTGCCCCCCCCAAAATAAAACTTGCACTCCCAGATTTCTTAGTCTAGCTACGTGCCTGATAATTTCCCAACGCAGCCCGAGGTGAAGAATCAGACATAGTTTAACGCTACTCTGGCTTCATGACCCAACGTTTCAACACTCCAATCTGGTGTCTTCATCATTACGACTATTTGAGAAAGCCAGCAGTGGCGTCGCCAGACCTGGGAGAGTGGCGGTGGGGGGACAAAATGATGACGTCATATGACGTCTATATGACGTCATCGTTATATGACGTCATCGGTATATGACGTCATCTTTATATGACGTCATCTTTATATGACGTCATCGGTATATGACGTCATAATTGTTGGTTACTTCATGTTAATTCTATGATGGTTTCGGGTTGATTCAGGTAGAGCTAACCCAACACTAACTGTAACCTCTGCATTAACCTTAACACCCAAACAACATAGCAGCTACGACACGAATGATTGCCGTTGCTACCAATACCAGCCCAATCAGCACCGCCGCCAGCACCACCACCATGACCATGACCATGACCATCACAATCAGCATTACCATCATGATCACCATCACCTTCACCTTCACCATCACCATCTCCATCACCATCACTATCACCTTCACCATCACCATCACCATCACCATCACCATCACCAGCTCCATCACTATCACCATCTCCATCACCATCTCCATCACCATCACTATCACCTTCACCATCACCATCACAGTCACCATCACCACACCATCGCTATCACCATCACCATGAACATGAACATGAACATGAACATGACCATGACAATTACCATGACCATGACCACGACCAGGAACACGACCACGACAACGACCAGCAACATTAGGGTGGAGTGAAATTGGCCAAAAAAATATTTTTTTTCGTTTCTTCTTCTAATAGTTTTAAAAACTTGCTATGAGGTATAACAAATTATTTGGTGAAAAATGGTGCAATTTGGGCAATACCTTGAGGTGCCCCCACAATGTGCACTAAGTCTCCTGAGTGAACTACTCACGCAAGAAAAGATATGAAAAACACATTCACACACTTGTAAACTATTTGACCAGCTAGCGGTGTAAGCTGAGCACTTGGAATCATTACACCATCCCCCCCCCCCCCCCCCCCAACTTTCTCACCGGATTTGGAAGAATTGAAGATAACTGGGGAACGCGTCCCCCCCAGTCCCTCCCCCCTAGCGAGGTCACTGAAAGGCAGAATGATATAAGAAAACGGAATTGGGTTGGTTTTTTTGTAAGTATAGCACAGAGGGTATTCCAATTCTTTTTTGCAGTCATAAAGAGTTTCGTGACTTAGGACGTCTCGTGAATATAAAACTATATTGCGAACATGTGGCGGAAAATTGATGTTTGCGTTTTCGTTGAGACCAAGTGTGAAAGTTTGACGTCAACATTCTAATTAAGGAGGACTATCTTGTGACATGACAATAAGTTGTACGTATGCATGGAGTGCATGTGGCACCTTTACGATCTTGGTGTAACACAGAGCCGTAGATAGGTGGGGGGGATTTTTATAATGTTGATTATCTTTTTTTGGTATTCAGGCAGTTATATAGTTAACAAGACGCCTGGTCAGGCGTTCACTCGGGCTACTGCAAAATCACAGTGCTATGCAGTGCTAAGGTCTAAAGTCTATTAAACACATTGGTCACAGACAAAAGTCAAAACGCAATCCAATTCTCCGATAGAAAACACAATTTGCAATAAGAAAACACGATGGCTGTATTTATTAACATATTTCCACACATGTACACAGCGCTCATATGTCGAGTCTCTTCAGGTATTAAATATCAACACATCAACGGCGTGTGCGATTGTAAGTGTATATAATATCAAGATACTTGCCACCGACATTACTGACCAATAACTATGTCTGTGAACACACAGAACACATCCGAGACGAGTGATCAGACATCAGGAAAGCAAAGAAAGAAAGTATTATTTCCACACATGTACAGCGTTCAATATGTCAAGTCTCTTCGCCTTATTACACGCAAGTTCACTTAATGAACGGCGTGTGCGATTGTAAGTGTATATAATAATATCAAGATACTTGCCAGCGACATTACTGCCCAATAACTATGTCTGTGAACAAACAAAACACATCCGAGACGAGAAAGCTCACTCGCTCACTCACTCAGTCGAAAAGGAAGAAGTGAAAATAGTGTACCAATGGAAATAACGAGACAGCTTACCTTTACAGGTACTTCAACAGATCCTGGCGAGTTTTGATAAAACGGCCATGCAATGTATAGTATCGCCGAGAGATAGAGATTGATTCCTCGTTGCTCGAACACGTCCTGATTGCTCAGACAAAGGTTATAGCACAGATCAGTGGGTCATACTCATTACTGTCATTAGACGTAGCCAATGTCCGCCACTCCGCCACCGCATCTCGGCCTTATTTTTGATCGACAGCCAGTCGATAGCCAACACGTAAACAACTGAGAAACAGTGAAATGTCTTGCTAATACTCAAAAACATCGATAAAATGGCAATGAAAGCTTGGTCCAAAAGAAACAACTCGCCAAACCTCGATTTCGCAAAGCGGCGGCCATTACGGCAATTTCGCGCGGCCGGGAGACTAAGACTAAAACGCAAAAAATAACAAAGCCGAAACCTAGACTCGTCTACCTGCGGTAGCCCGAGTAATAATTTGCGCAAGAACATCACATTGGTTCCCAGAGTCACAGAATAAAGAACTAACTAGTGGGGGCGGATACAGGGGGGGGGTGTGACTGGGTGACTAGTCACCCCCCTTCCCTGTCCCAACCAATACAGGATTATACAGCGATACACTAGTAATTGTCTTTGAAATATGTAATACTGTAGTTTTAGACAAAATCTTTTGTAAATATGAGAGAACGTGTCTTAAAAAATATGTTTTAAAATGTTCAAAATTTTGCTAAAATATGATGTCGGATCGCGGGAAATGCCATTTCAGAGACTCAAATCTCAAAAATTTTCCGGGGGAGCATACCTGCAGACCCCCCTCCTAGAAATTGGGCACTCTTACTGCCCCCCTGACTAAAAAATCCTGTCTACGGCCCCAGTGTAATACGAACGTGCACCGAACGTCTGTTACATGTCAAGCTCGATTACTCAGAAACGATTTCTGAGACCCCAGACAGACTTCGAACCTGCAACCTTCGATGACCGCTTCGACGCTCTAACCATTGAGCCACCCTAACCCTAACCCAACCCTAACCCTAACTGAGGCTCAGATGGAGAGCTAAGTTTGTAAATTCATAGTCATGTGTGTACAACCTGTAACATTCTGATGACCAGTGAGACACTCTAATCATTGAGCTACAAGAACTCAGATGGTGACTCACTCACCATCAGTGTCTCACTGGTCATCAGAAGGTTACAGGTTGTACACATATGTAACCTTCACGGTTACATATGCGTACAACCTGTAACCTGATGACGACCAGTGAGACACTCTAACCATTGAGCTACAAGAATTCAGATGGCGAGTGAAGCTTACATATGTGTACAACCTGTAAGCTTCTGATGACCAGTGAGACACTCTAACCATTGAGCTACAAGAACTCAGATGGTGAGTGAAGGTTACATATGTGTACAACTTGTAACCTTCTGATGACCAGTGAGACACTCTAACCATTGAGCCACTGAGGCTCAGATGGAGAGCTAAGGTTGCAAATTCATAGTCATATGTGCTCCCAAGTGGTAACGTTTGCATACGAGACTGTCTTGGTTTGTTCCAAATGGAAAATGATGACACGTTTTAGGCCTTGTGACAAATGGGGTACAGTGACGTAGCCAGGGTCTTGAGT
Source organism: Corallium rubrum (assembly GCA_964035015.1). Taxonomy (NCBI): domain Eukaryota; kingdom Metazoa; phylum Cnidaria; class Anthozoa; order Scleralcyonacea; family Coralliidae; genus Corallium; species Corallium rubrum. Next base: position 7,967,019 of record OZ036015.1, read on the forward strand.
TTGGGTGGGGGGGGGGGGGCAAGAACCTTGGTCTCCTAGGGGGATCTGGGGCATGCCCCCCCGGAAAATTGTGGATTTCTAGGGTCTCTGAAACGCTATTTCCTGCATTTTGAGGCAAGTATTTAAGAGTAATCCAAAAGCCATAAATTACATAATTTTGTTGAAATCAAACCAGAATATAGAATGATACACGTCAGAATATCTTTACATTTATTTATAAACAAGACGTCGTAGAGTAGCATATGCATATGCCTGCTAAATATATAACACATTACTAGTCCACTCACTTGGCTTTAAAACAATGTACCTACCCCATCCCCCACCCCCACCCCCACCCCTACAAGTTTCTCAACGGATTTAAACCTTTCGGGGGGCGACCGCCCCTCTCGCCCCAAACCCCCACCCCACCCCCACACGTACAAAATTTGTAGGGGGGTATTTTTCATGCGCCGTATAAAATATGAGAATTAAGTTCATGAAAAATACGCCGTCTGTAACCATTAAATACGGCAATTTCATTAAGTTCGACAGTGCCATTAAATACGACGAGCCCAGTTGTATAATACGACTCAAGTACGGCGTTGGTGCAGACGGCGTACTATTCATGCGCCGAATAAAATGCATACATTAATAATTTACAATATGACTAAGAAACTGATTACTATCGCAAGTGAAGTGTTGCCTCAAATGGGACAAAAACCTTTAGCCTACTCCACAAGCAAATCTGTGCAGTCTGTGGCCAATGTGACAACCCCCTTGCCCACTCCACCCAAGATTGCCCACTCCACCCAAGATTGCCCACTCCACCCAAGATTGCCCACTCCACCCAAGATTGCCCACTCCACCCAAGATTGCCCACTCCGCCCAAGATTGCCCACTCCACCCTAGATTGCCCACTCCACCCAAGATTGCCCACTCCACCCAAGATTGCTCACACCACCACTCCACCCAAGATTGCCCACTCCACCCAAGATTGCCCACTCCACCCAAGATTGCTCACACAACCCAAGATTGCCCACTCCACCCAAGATTGCCCACTCCACCCAAGATTGCTCACACAACCCAAGATTGCCCACTCCACCCAAGATTGCCCACTCCACCCAAGATTGCCCACTCCACCCAAGATTGCCCACTCCACCCAAGATTGCCCACTCCACCCAAGATTGCCCACTCCACCCAAGATTATTACTCACTCCACCCAAGATTGCCCACTCCACCCAAGATTGCCCACTCCACCCTAGATTGCCCACTCCACCCAAGATTGCCCACTCCACCCAAGATTGCCCACTCCACCCAAGATTGCCCACTCCACCCAAGATTGCCCACTCCACCCAAGATTGCCCACTCCACCCAAGATTGCCCACTCCACCCAAGATTGCCCACTCCACCCAAGATTGCCCACTCCACCCAAGATTGCCCACTCCACCCAAGATTGCTCACACCACCACTCCACCCAAGATTGCCCACTCCACCCAAGATTGCCCACTCCACCCAAGATTGCTCACACAACCCAAGATTGCCCACTCCACCCAAGATTGCCCACTCCACCCAAGATTGCTCACACAACCCAAGATTGCCCACTCCACCCAAGATTGCCCACTCCACCCAAGATTGCCCACTCCACCCAAGATTGCCCACTCCACCCAAGATTACCCACTCCACCCAAGATTACCCACTCCACCTAAGATTGCCCACTCCACCCTAGATTACCCACTCCACCCAAGATTGCCCACTCCACCCAAGATTACCCACTCCACCCAAGATTGCCCACTCCACCCAAGATTACCCACTCCACCCAAGATTGCCCACTCCACCCAAGATTACCCACTCCACCCAAGATTACCCACCTCACCCAAGATTGCCCACTCCACCCAAGATTACCCACTCCACCCAAGATTGCCCACTCCACCCAAGATTGCCCACTCCACCCAAGATTGCCCACTCCACCCAAGATTGCCCACTCCACCCAAGATTATTACTCACTCCACCCAAGATTGCCCACTCCACCCAAGATTGCCCACTCCACCCTAAGATTGCCCACTCCACCCAAGATTGCCCACTCCACCCAAGATTGCCCACTCCACCCAAGATTGCCCACTCCACCCAAGATTGCCCACTCCACCCAAGATTGCCCACTCCACCCAAGATTGCCCACTCCACCCAAGATTGCCCACTCCACCCAAGATTGCCCACTCCACCCAAGATTGCCCACTCCACCCAAGATTGCCCACTCCACCCAAGATTGCTCACACCACCACTCCACCCAAGATTGCCCACTCCACCCAAGATTGCCCACTCCACCCAAGATTGCTCACACAACCCAAGATTGCCCACTCCACCCAAGATTGCCCACTCCACCCAAGATTGCTCACACAACCCAAGATTGCCCACTCCACCCAAGATTGCCCACTCCACCCAAGATTGCCCACTCCACCCAAGATTGCCCACTCCACCCAAGATTACCCACTCCACCCAAGATTACCCACTCCACCCAAGATTGCCCACTCCACCCTAGATTACCCACTCCACCCAAGATTGCCCACTCCACCCAAGATTACCCACTCCACCCAAGATTGCCCACTCCACCCAAGATTACCCACTCCACCCAAGATTGCCCACTCCACCCAAGATTACCCACTCCACCCAAGATTACCCACCTCACCCAAGATTGCCCACTCCACCCAAGATTACCCACTCCACCCAAGATTGCCCACTCCACCCAAGATTACCCACTCCACCCAAGATTGCCCACTCCACCCAAGATTACCCACTCCACCCAAGATTGCCCACTCCACCCAAGATTGCCCACTCCACCCTAGATTGCCCACCCCGCCCAAGATTGCCCACCCCACCCTAGATTGCCCACCTCACCCAAGATTGCCCACTCCACCCAAGATTGCCCACTCCACCCAAGATTGCCCACTCCACCCAAGATTTCCCACTCCACCCTAGATTGCCCACCTCACCCAAGATTGCCCACTCCACCCCAAGTACATTTTCTATCCACAATTCATGTTTGTAACATCGTTTCCAGACCTACGACTCGAGAACTGTCATTTATTCGACTTATTAAATACGACGAAAATACGCCGTATAACTCAACAGGAACAATTTCAGAATTTGGGTCGACTATAATAGGTATTTTATACGGCGCATGAAAAATACGCCGTTTGGCACAGGCCTTAGTCTTGTGCATGACCGCAGGTCCGCAGGCATAACCCCCCCGGAAAATTTTTAAAATTTGAGTCTCTGAAATGGCATTTCCGCGCGATCTGACATCATATTTCAGAAAAATTTTGCACATTTTAAAACATATTTTTTAAGATACATTCTCTCATTTTTACAAGAGATTTTGTCTAAAACTACAGTATTACATATTTACAAAGACAACTACAGTCATTTGCAACTCACTTTTCAACTTCGTAACGAACTTCTGAACATTTTTGAACGACGCAAATGATTGCCGACTACTAGGAACCATATTTACGTCGCATTTCAGTGCTTGGGCAGTGTCTATAAAGTGGAAAGATACATTGGCATTTTTGTTGTTTTATTGTACAGAGGAGCATGGCAGGAGCACTCACTGAAAATTTCAAGAGAATCTGATGCGTAGTTTTCGTGCTATCAACTCTCAAAATTTGCCGTGGATAGTTTGTTTTGGGGAAATTTGGGCTTCTTGGTAACAATGCCTTATGACGTACGAAGATGGATCATTAATAGTGAAATCTATTGTTCTTATGGATAGTTGTCCATCTGCGTACGTCATAAGCATTGTTACCGAAAGCCCAATTTTTCTCCAAGAACGAACTAGCCATGGCAAACTTTGAGAGTTAATAGCGCGAAAACTACGCAGCAGATTCCCTTGAAATTTTCAGTGAGTGCTCCTGTCATGCTCCTCTGTACAATAAAACAACAAAAATGCCAACGAATGTTTCATTTCATAGACAATTTAACCCTATATAACTGTCTGAATACCAATAAAAAATAATCAACATTATAAGAATCATATTTTGGATTTTCTCGGGGGGTGGGGGTGGGTGGGGGGAAAGTTGCCCCTGCTGCCCCGCCGCCAGATACACTTTTTTCAAAATTGGAAAATGTGCCCTTTTTCTGAAATAAAAATGCCCTTTTTCTGAAATAAAAATGCCCTTTTTCTGAAATAAAAATGCCCTTTTTATAAATGTGGCATGTGGTGGTTAAGGTTTACTGCGGCATATTGCCTATACTGGGAAGAATTAATGTACCCTTTTCGTAGAAGTATCAAGTAAATAATAATAATAATAATCTTTATTTCCATCACACCATTATTGGTACATAGGATACTAATACAAATGTTAATACAAAAAAAAGTTATTCACCTAATAAACTAATTACCTACAGTAGAGTCATTGAAAATCTTGGTTAAACTATAAAGATATTTGGCTGTACATTCTGTTATGCATTCATCATGCATAGCCATACAATAATGAAATAGATCGTTTTTACTCAACAATTTAAAGCTACTATTAATATTTGATATCTCGTTTATGAAATTTTCTCGAAGATTTACTAATTTATCATCTGACATCTACGAGTCAGGTGCTTCCGCGGCCTTTGCCCGCCGTTATCTACGATCCTGGTTTTGTGATCAAGCCCAATTTTTCTCCAAGAACGAACTACAATCAATTTCAAAAGTAGTTGGGACACTTGAGCTTTTCTAAATATATTCGTTTAACATCGTCTATTTTGCGATATGTACACAATCCCTCCCTCCCCCTCCCTTTACAATGTTGTCTAATGAAACAAGTTAAGAATTCCAGTAAAATTTAACGTAAACGTGGTATACAACATTGAACAGGGGATCGGGGGAGTTGGAAAACCGAAAAATGACGCAAAGTCCGCAAGACTTTTGAAAATGATTGTAGCCATGGCAAACTAAGAGTTAATAGCGCGAAAACTACGCAGCAGATTCCCTTGAAATTTTCAGTGAGTGCTCCTGTCATGCTCCTCTGTACAATAAGACAAAAAAAAATGCGAACAAATTCTTTATTTCATAGACACTTTAACTATATATCTGTCTGAATACCAATAAAAAATAATCAACATTATAAAAATCATATTTCGGATTTTCTCGGGGGGGGGGGACAGTTGCCCCTGCTGCCCCCAACCCCCCCACCCACCCCCCCACCCCCCCACCCCACCCCCAACCCCCCACACCCCCCCCCACCCCCACACCCCACACACCCACTATCTACGAGCCTGGTCTTGTGATCAGTTCTGGTCTGTGCCTCACGTCATGATGTAATTATATTCGAACAATTAGCAGAGCCACATCACCTGTTCTTTCTGTTTATAACTAGTTCAACAAAAAAAAAACACGGACAGGTCTACGCAAATTAATATTGCATAATTCTGAGTGTTATGTCTGGGTTCTGTAGTTAAGGCGTGATGGCTGGGCCAGTTGCCAAGGTTAATCAACGCAAGATGACGCGGATAGGCAAGTAGCAATGCGGTGAACAGACACGCAAGCTTGGAAAACGAACAGAAAGTGAAGGAAAACCTGATAGGTAAGTGGAATAAGGGGTTTTTAAAAATGATCATTTTCAAGCTAGAGACGTGATCTGCTTTTCTCTAGTTTTAATGGCATCAGGTGTCAATAGTATTGATTATAGTATTGGGGTGTTGAAAGATTTCTAAGTGTTCCGTGTCTCGATTCAAGTATACGCTTCCGTATCAACTTGCATTCCTTCCTTTCTATCGGGAAATAAATCCCTAGAAATCAAGAATTTCTTTTCAAAAACTCAAGTCCCAACGACCTTTGCAAATACCCCAAGGCAAAATACAATAAACAAGAGACTCCCCCCCCCCGTTCAATCGGGAGAAAAACACAAAAAACAACAGCTCCTTAGAAATCAAGAATTTCTTTTCGAAAACTCAATTCCCAACCACCTTTTCAAATATCCCTAGACCCCCCCCCCCCCCAATGACGAGTGATATTCCGTTTCTATCGCGAGAAAAACACAACCGCTAAAAATAGGGAAACGGCAGCATCTCCTTAGAAATCAAGAATTTCTTTTCAAAAACTCAAGTCCCAACGACCTTTCCAAATATCCCCCCTCAGTTCAATGACGAGTCATGATATTCTCTTCTATCGCGAGAAAAACACAACCGCTAAAAATAGGGAAACGGCAGCATCTCCTTAGAAATCAAGAATTTCTTTTCGAAAACTCAAGTCCCAAGGACCTTTCCAAATATCCCCCTCCCACCTCCCCCCCAGTTCAATGACGAGTCATGATATTCTCTTCTATCGCGAGAAAAACAGAACCGCGAAAATTAGGGAAACATTATCTCCCTAGAAATCAAGAATTTCTTTTCAAAAACTCAAATCGCAACGACCTTTGCAAATACCCCCCGGCAAAACAAGCTCTTTTGAGCTAGACTTCGCCCCGGTTTAATGACGAATGATATTGTTTTGTCGTATTCTGCGTTCAACAAAGAATTTTATTTTTAATGAGCTCATTTTTCATAAGAAGATGGATTCGTTAAACATCGTTGAAAAACAAAAAAATAAGGACAGTTTAAAGCGGTGAGGTATTGAAAGTAAGGGTTTAGATGCTCAGATAATTATTATTTGGGTATATGGCACCTTGGAGAATCTTTAATAATCTTTCATGTCGCGCCGTTTATATGCAGTGAAACAGACATCAGCTAATCTCCTAAAGAGGGAATTAATCCTTACAGAATACGACAAAATACCAGCATGCGATAATACGATCCTAGCTCCTAACATTCGGGGAAAACAAACGAAGAATAGCGCTTGAGGGGAAAAAATGTTTGGTAAGCTGAAAGACCATTACATATTGAAGGCTAGATTAAATTTTGTTATCAAGGATGCTATACGACAAGGGCTAAATCATTGGAGCAATCGTGATGTAATATATTGCTCACGGTGTTTCGTGTCTAGATCTTATTCAAATAAATCACACCCCATGTGGAGTTGTCTAGACAATCACGTGGGCACTCGAACCAATAGTATGCAAGTATTTTAAAATATTCATCACGCCAAGGGGATAAGAGCGAAAATAAGGTTTTGTCATTTCAAAACGACAGGTCGACATTCTGGGCTGGTATAGTGTTGTTCTCGTTGCTGGTAGCTTGCTTTCAAAACGTGTTCTATTCAAACACACAAACCTTTCGAGGACTGGGGTAACTTTAATGTTTCGAATCCATCGAAAATATCTCGCTCATCAAATCTGGAAAGCGAGGGTGATTTGTATCGGAGATCAAGTGTCGGAAAAGACCTTTGGCATTCTCAAGCAAGTCGTTCATCGTTACCTCGCTGCTCTTGATTATACTGCGCTAGTTCTGTTGTTCAAGATCCTAACAAGACAAAGCGAAGCTGGGTTGTGTTTTAAGGCTAGGAGTGGACCATCATCATCTTGCTCTCGATCACCGCTAGACGAAGATATCGAGGGGGAGCGTTATTTATTAAGCAGAGTCTGGCGTTGGCCTCAACTCAAAGACACGCACGATTTCAAACATATTGAAAGCGCTTGTGAAAGCCAGAGTATGGAAGATTGTCTTTGTGTCAATCCATTTCATTTCTCACGGATAATCAAGAGAGGTAAGCGAGTATTGCTCGAGCGCGACACAAGCATCATCGGCAAGCTCTGACAAACCACTTGTAGTCATATTTCCACAGTCCGTATCAATCAGTAACAAAATACCCTTGTTGTTTTGCAGATACCATTCCGTACAGGAACTTTCAAGCTAGTAAAGAAATGGATTTCGAGGACTCAGGTAGGGTAAACTAGATCACGGTAGATAAGTTAGTGGGACACTTTCGAAACGGAAACCCTAAAGTCGTGAATTTGCATGTGGCTAAATCTCTAAATTATAGCTATTCTCGGCCAAGGACCGTGTCAGACATGCTAAGCACTTTGTTGTTTTCAATCTTTCCCATTCACAGGTCTATCATGTACGAGCAGAGAAACGCAAAGCGACACAGAAGAAACCATTCCAGTTGGTAAGTTACATTAACTCATATCACTCTTGTTTGGTCTTCCCCAGTTGACGATAATTTACAAAGCCATTTCCGAAATAGATGCCTCTAGACATATTTAAAACGAAACACAACATTGACCGGAATTTGTCTGAGTGTTCTACACACCTTGTCTGATCATTTTTTTTTTAACTAACACTTTTTGTGAAGTTGAGATGCTTTGACTATATCATATGCATATTATTGTTTTTGGGCTTGCTTTCCCGTGGTTAATCTCGCTGTTGTATATGAATTGAAGTGCCGAGTACTAGACATTACACAGTCAGTCTTGACTTCACGGTTCGTATTTGCTTTGTGTAAACCATTTGCAAGCCCACCCAGCAAATATCGGGCGCAGAAAGGCAAACGAGCCCGGTGTCGGAGAAGGTGCGCAAGGCGCTGTTTGATACAATAGAGCAAAGTGAAATGCTGATGAACTGAGATTTTTAACAACGAAAATACTGATCATTCCCCAGCGCAGATGTCGACATAATTCTTGAAACGTCAGTATCCCGTGCCAAAATTGCCCCTTGGTTCTTCACTATCTTGTTTACGCTGCTAATAATTCACTCTTAGTCATTCTAACTCGAAGATTCCATCCTTTCTTTAATTCTCAGGTCCGAGTTGTACGAGAACGTACAGGCCAAGCCCAGCGTGGGTGAAGCTGGCGTATTGGGAAGGCAATACTCGCGTTGGTCATATGTTTCATGGCTATGACAAGACGATAAACATTTATGAAAGCATTGCGAAGTCGAAAGAAAATAGAACAGGCTTTTGTCTTCGAGAACTTGAGCGTACTCGCGAAATGAATGAGCCGACCAAGGTTGTATTCAAAAACATTGGAAATGGTGTACAAGTCAGCTTAGAAGATGGTAATATCTGGATATACAATAATAGCTTATCATCTGTGTTTTTAAATGGGGAACTATTGCAGACTCTTTATAATACGAGAACACCGAAAGTCGAGAAGCTTCCAAGTGGATATGGATTGAAGATATTTGATTGCAGGACAGGGGTGAACAAACGAAGGAATGAACCTTACTCTTTGCGAGTCAGTTTCGTCAAAGGATTTGGCAGTGGCTATAAGAGGCAGTACATTACAAACTGCCCATGTTGGATTGAAATGTTCTTCTTTTCACACGAATCATAACCGTAGTCTAAAAAACCTAGCTTATCTCGCACTCGCTTGCCGTGACTATTTCCAAGTAAGTTATATTAGCATGGCATGTGAGCTTATTTATTTCCGAACTGATGTGCGTGAGATCGATGAGAGGGACTTATAGCCATTTTGAAACCGGCTGATGCGTTTCCGTAATTGTCTAGAACGCTTTCATTTACGTCATTAGCGAATATCAGACAAACTTGCCTTGTCTCACGCAAAAGCTGGTGTAAGGAATCAGTGAAAAGCCGACAATTCTTTAAGCCGTTTTAGGCTCTGCTTAAGAAGGATCAAGTTACGTTTTGGGAAGCGTCTTTAACACAATCGGAACCTAATTATAAACAGAGTTTGAAGAATATTTGATTTCGTTTATCAGCCTCAACAACTGAGAGCGTGTCTGGATGATAGCGAAGTAATATGTACAAAGATGTTTAATGATGATAGTAATAGTAATAAAGCCTTTTGAAGTATGAAAATTTCTTTCATATTTTCCTCATTCGTGTTTTGTCTGGGATGGTATGTTGTTGTTTTTCTGAACGGGGAATTAGGTCTGAAGAGAAGCATCTTTTGTTCGCCGTAAGTTATTTTGGGTTTTGTCTGAAAAAAAAACCCAGACACCGCCTTGACCACGTCGATTCAAAACATACATTGCATTTTGCGCTGAACATCTGGCCGGCTTTCATCCCGGGGGGGACGGGCTACTCCTGGTACCGGGGGTGAATACTACTCAGATATCAAAACCTTTGCCTCTGACCAAGAGCAATTGAATTTTCTTGCGACCATTTTAAATATTACTAGAATGTGAAACATACCATGAAGGAGACCAATAATTTGCATGGTGAAAAAAACATCCTGTTTTTGAGCTATAAAGTTATATTCCAAAAATAGATCTTCTTCCAAACTAGAATTGAAGAAAAAAACACATCTTCAGTTGCACTAACATTGCCATTTCGAAAAGCAGACTCGATTTATATAACAATCGAAGTATAGTAAGGTTAGATATATTGCCGAAACAGAGAACGTAGGAGTGTGACATCTCTGACGAAGGGCCTTCGCTGGAAACGTTAGACTCCTACGTTCTCTGTTTCGGCAGTATATCTAACCTTACTATATTTCATACAGTGTAATAAAAGTAGCGTGCTGCGTATGCAGTGTAGAAACAACAATCGAAATATAGTAAGGTTAGATATACTGCCGAAACAGAGAACGTAGGAGTCTAACGTTTCGAGCGAAGGCCCTTCGTCAGAGAGAAACGCTTACTATATTTCGACTGTTGTTTCTACACTGCCTTCGCAGCACGCTAATTTAGTTCGATTTATATACGCTTTTTAGACCAAGAATGGCGAAAGATTTGGCAGAGGACGTACATGTAGCAGTCCAACGTTGCGAGCGAAGGCACTTCTTCACGTTTCTCTCTGACGAAGGGCCTTCGCTCGAAACGTTAGTCTCCTACGTTCTCTGTTTCGGCAGTATATCTAACCTCGCTATGTCTCGACTTGATTTCTATTGCCTTTTGGTATACACCCAACATACTCAACCGTTGTCTATTCGTGATGGACAACGTTTGAGAAAAATGAAAACAAACCTGAAAAAATATGGCAGTAAACTCTGGTTTTGCAGACGTTTCGGAGGAATTTTTGGAGAGTTTGATAGAAAATTCTATCCCTGAGAAAACTAAAAACGCCACAAAATATGGCATGAAGATTTTTAATGGTAAGGAACGATATACAAGCCGTATTTTATTAATAAATCTGCTTTTACTTGCCGCTCACGAATGGTTAAATAACGCAACATTTTCGTCAGTTTGCACTAGAAAAACTGTATTTTTTAGAGTAGGTACAGGGTGTATACTAAAACAATTAGACAACTCGTCCTCGTTCTCTAATTGTTAAACATGCGCTTTCTAGACCAAGAATGGCGAAAGATTTAGCAGAGGTCCCCCTCCTGTAGGCAAGACATGGGAGTAAGTCCTGCCGCCCCCCGGGAGTGTCAATTGAACGATATACGGTTTTCATTAAATCGGAAGAATCTTATGTGTCTGTGTTTGCAGAAGAAACACATTTGAAAGCTGTGGCAGTCTATTCAGTTATGTTAAAATATTCCTTGCCTCAAACTCATTAATTCTTTTACGAAACCAGACAAAACAAAACAAACAATTGCGCTTGTTGTTCAAAGCAACATCTCAAAGCGCTTATAACCCAAGCAACTTAACGCATTTTGAGACTTTCCGCCCATTAACGATATCGACCCCCTCAATCCCACGGCCACACAAACGTTTCTAGACGGTAATAACATTCTTGCGTGAGATTAAAATTATATTTCTCTCTTGTTTAAAAGAGGGAAGACCGCCAGGGTGCTATCAGAATATTATTCAAGTCCAAATTATGAATGTTTTCTGGTCTATAACGGGTATTGAACGAGCAATGTTTGTCGTGATGTGTTAGCTAAAGTCTACGGTATTCAAAAGACAACAATTGTTCAAAAGAAAAGATTAAATAACTTATTGTCGCGATTTTTAACACTCGTTCGGCAAACAACGTCACTTCTTCGACCACGGCTTCAGCGTAAACACATTAAGACAAGGGAGTTTTTTTTAATTCAACTCAGACAATAACTGGAGTGGCTTGAAGAGAAATTACACAATAACCAAGGTTTCTCAGTTAAAGGTTTCAATAGATATTGTTCGCCTTAAATGCCGTGTTTTAGCCATTCAGAGGTTCGTGTCTGACAACAAGGCAAGGGGGTTTTTTAAATTCAGACAATCGTTTGTACAATAACCAAGGTTTCTTAGTTAAAGGTTTCAATAGATATTGTTCGCCTTAAATGCCGTGTTTTAGCCGTTCACAGGTTCGTGTCTGAGAACAAGGAAGTTTTTTAAATTCAGACAATCGTTTTGACAGAACTGTGGAGTCTCTTCAAGGTCATAAAACAAGTTTGAAATAGATATTGTGTCCAGTTAAACAATGCGTTTTAGTTTCAGTCGTTCAAATGGTTGTGTCTTGATTCGGAGTTTTTTTAATTCAGACAATCGTTTTGGCGGAACTGCGGAGACAAGATCATAAAACAGGTTTGAAATAGATATTGTGTAGAGTTAAATACTGCGATTTAGTTTCAGTCATTCAAATAGTCGTGTCTCGATGCGGAGTTTTTTTAAATTCAGACAATCGTTTTAGCAGAACTGCGGAGACAAGATCATAAAACAGGTTTGAAATAGATATTGTGTAGACTTAAATAATGCGTTTTAGTTTCAGGCGTTCAAATGGTTGTGTTTTGATTCGGAGTTTTTTTAATTCAGACAATCGTTTTGGCAGAACTGCGGAGACAAGATCATAAAACAGGTTTGAAATAGATATTGTGTAGAGTTAAATAATGCGTTCTAGTTTTAGCTTCAAATGTTCGTGTCTTGTAGCACAGCGTGTGGAAAATATCTCAATCTTCTGATGATGGATGGTGGATTGCGAGACGGTCGACTTGCTGCCCCCATATTGCTACGGCTCATTTCAATAACAATGCCATGTCTGGTGATAAAGTGAACAATTATGTCTAGTCTTTTGACACATGGCAATCATACAATTAACTAACATTCCACGCAAAGCGAAAATGTACACAAGAATAGTTCTCATTTTCACACGCCAAACACTGCGTAACCCAAACATTTGGTAACCCAAACAAGTTGGTAACCCAAACACTGCGTAACCCACTACTGCGTAACCCAAACACTGCGTAACCCAAACACTTGGTAACCCAAACACTGCGTAACCCAAACACCAAACACTTGGTAACCCTAACACTGCGTAACCCAAACACTGCGTAACCCAGACACTGGGTAACCCAAACACTGGGTAACCCTAACACTGCGTAACCCAAACACTGCGTAACCCAAACACTGCGTAACCCACTACTGCGTAACCCAAACACTGCGTAACCCAAACACTGCCTACACAACACTCTACTTTTATATTACTCCAAGATTTACTCTGATGAAGAACTTTGGTTTAAAACGTCAGTATTTCATTCTCTAAAATCTCAGCAGTTGACCATCTTTAAGATTTTCTATACATTGTAACACAAAAACGAAGTTCAGTTGTGGCTTATTTGGTCAGTCTCCGTGGCAGGTTCATGCAGACTTGAATGATATTGAAATAAGCTCTTGTTTATAAACTTAACTGAATCGCAATGTGCTAGGGATTTTTGGTGAAGGAAAATTCGAGTGTAGAATATATACATTTTAAGACTCCTTAACAATTCTCTCCTGGCATTACCACCTTAATGTATACAGAACTCGCGATCAAGCTTCTCGGCAACGGCCTCCGTGGCTCAGTGGTCAGAACATTGCACTACAATCGCAAGGTCGTGGGTTCAATTCCTGCCCGGAAGGCCTGTGTAGTTGCATTTTTCGCAACTGGTCCCGGTTTGGTCTTAAAATGTATATATTCTACACTAGAATTTTCCTTCACCAAAAATCCCTAGAATATGCTATGTAATCGAGTGAAATTGCCCAATATTACTTTTAAAAGTACATGTGGTTGGTTTGGACGTTTGTCAAGCTCAATTACTCAGAAAAGATTTCTGTAACCTTCCGGTTACACGCCCTACCATTGAGCTACTGAGGGTGAGAGGGAGAGTTAAGATTGTCAATTCATAGTCATATACTCAGATTCAACAAGGTGGAAACAATGGCAAATTAAGAGTCTTTAAAAAACTGAAAATAAATTTTGGCTTTGAAAAATATCTTTCTTCAATTCGCAACTTTAAACATCGCCAAGCGGTTACAAAATTAAGAATTTCAGCTCATAAATTACCTGTTGAAACTGGTCGATACGGAAATGTTTCATACAGTGAAAGATCATGCAAACATTGTGATCTAAATGAGATTGGGAACGAACAACACCTTTTAATGTCATGCAGAAACACAAAGTTCGCCGATCTTAGAGTTAATTTTATGGAAAGTCTCTCAGTCTCTGTAAAATATATAACTCGTTTTCTAAATTTAGCTATCAAGACCTTTTCATGTATGTCATTGCTATGCAAGACAAAACAATTATGACTTTGGTAGCTAAATACTGTTTTAATATTTTAACAAGTTTTGAAAGTTTATAGTTGAGCACGTAGTTTAGTTTATATGTTATATGTATGTATCTTATATACCAAATGTTCGGTGGACTTTGGAACTCATTGCCAGAACCTGCGAGAGAAACAAACAATTTTAATTTATTTATCAAATTGATACGAAACTTGGACGCAGAATAAATTAAATACTTTACATTATTCATTATATAGAACAAATTTCTGAAAATTTATAATAGATTAGTATTTTATAGTTTATAGTAGTTATATTTTTATTTATAAAATAACAGGTATGCTACGCACGCTCTGATTGGACGAGAGCCATTTTCACTCAGAGTACAGAGACACGTTTGACGTCATTTTCATTTTATATTGTACAACGCATGCTCTGTTTGGTTAAATCTCACGTAATCACTGGCGTATTTATTTGATTACGCCATCATTCGTCAGCTGAGTCTCGGTCACTTTGGTGGCTTCTCCTTGGTTTTTTACCTCGTAAAACGGTTAGTTATTTTATAAAACAAATAGAAAATCGCTTTTGTGACTCTGTACTGTGATACAAACACGAATGACGCAATTTCAACCGGAAAAAATGTGAAAGCACTCGGCTTCGCCTCGTGTTTCCACTAGGCATTTTTTCCGGTTGAAATCACGTCATTCGTGTTTGTATCACAGTACAGAGACACGCAAGCGATTTTCTATTTGTTAACTAAATAGTGGCATGCCTGTAAACTAGCTGGATAAGCTAAGCGCATTTGATCACTTTAAATAAAATTGTACTGTATTGTATTGTTCATCAAACTCAATTACTCAGAAAAGATTTCTGAGACCCCAGACAGGCTTCGAACCTGCAACCTTCCCGTTAGACGCTCTGCCATTGAGCTACTGAGGGTTAGAGGGAAACTAAGATTGTCAATTCATAGTCATATGTGCACCTAAGTGTTTGCATATGAGATGTAGTTAAAGTGATATGCTAAGTTGTACGTATACATATAGTGCATGTGGTTCCTTTGTGAGCTTGGTGTAATGGAACAGACGTTTAGTGGACGTTCATCAAACTCAATTACTCAGAAAAGGTTTCTGACACCCCAGACAGGGTTCCATTTCGGATCAGCAAACGATCAATGCGGCCAACTGGTAGGAATAAAAGACCCCAAGCATTTCAATAGCAACCTCTCTAGAGCAAGAGGTCACCAGATGGCCATAAGAATCAGCTTTCATCTTATTATGAAAACCACTTGCTTACTGCTGGGGCAGATGTTCTTGCTCTCTCGTTACCTGATAGAAGCTAACCTCAACATTGCTAGATCTTAACCCTATCCAGACTGGGGAGGGAAGTGCCCGCGCTGATTTTAAAAGTTAATATCTCCTAAACCAGTACAGGTATGGTTCTGAAATTTTATGACTTTTCCTAAATATGTATGGGCTTTATGTGTGGAAAATTTGGTGAAAAAATATTACGCCAAAAAAAAGTTACAGCGGAGTCGTGAACACCTACTAACACTAAATTTCAGCAGGCAATTTTTATTATGTTTGCTTTTATAATAGTTACAATAAAAGTAAGCACTTTTTAATAAAGAGAAACTATTTTTTTGATATACTACCTTTTTTATGTTAACAAAACAATAAGAAATTTTTTTTTGGAAATTCTAAAAATCCTGGGTTTTTGCAATTAATGACGTCATAATGACGTCATAATTTGTTGCCATGACAACATAAGTGTAACACATACTTGAACAAGGCATACCATCCACCTGTAAAAGTTTCGTCGGAATACACCAAATGGTTCAGGAGATATTGACCGCGGGCACTTTCCCCCCCCCCCCCCCCCCCAAGTCCCAGAAGACAAAAAAAGCCCAGTCTGCATGGATAGGGTGTAAATGAAATGAAAATTAAGTTTGTCTAATTTGGAAGAAATCTTGATATTGTAAAGTAACATCTTCTACACTTTTTCCATATCTTACTTCATTCTTGAGATCTTATTATTTAATTCTTTGAAAGTTTTCATGGCGATAAAGTAATATAAATAAGTTTTGTGGAAACACCACGTAAAATATTTCTTTGCTAAGCTTTCGGCCTGTTGACTCAGGCCTTCATCAGAGCAATGACAACAAGTTGTTGGCTCACGTCATTTATAAACTACATTAAATAGCTATTAAATAGCACGTGGCGTGCCCTATTCGGAGAACATTCTTGATTTTGTTTTCTAATTAATAAAATTAACGTGATACGCCATTGTATTCTTACGTGATTTAATTGATCAGTTGCTTAGTTTATAAATGACATGAGCCAACAACTTGTTGTCATTGCTCTGATGAAGGCCTGAGTCAACAAGCCGAAAGCTTAGCAAAGGATTTTTTTTTTATTTAAACATATTTTAGAGTACAAACATTTTCTCCGAGAGCAAAGCTCATCTAGGGAGATTACGTCGAAATATAATATTACAAAGTCACTAAAGAGTTTTTAAAGGGAAAGAGCAAAGGTCGTTTGATATATGATAAAAAAAAAAAGATTTAGCTGATAATATTAAATTACATTGTGAAAAAAAGAAAGAAAAGAAAAGGACACACAGAGTAAAATAATTGAAAAATGGTCAGAAATTGCTGATATAGTCCCAACTGATCATTTGATCGTTTAGTGCTTAAAATCGCTTAGTGTCTCGTATAAATTCCTGGACATTACAGAACAGAACTTGATTTTCTTTGAAACTAAGCAGTTCTGATCCATGTAGGAATATTTGAATTTTTTGGGAATCAGAAAAACCTGACCATATTTTACGTGGTGTTTCCACAAAACTTATTTATATTATATATTACTATTTGTTTGATATGCAAAGATTTATTCAACCAACATAAATACCAGATTTGGTATATAAGATACATACATATCACATATAAACTAAACTACGTGCTCAACTATAAACTTTCAAAACTTAGCAAACTGCATATACGTCACATTGTATAATAAGTTGTTGGAAAATTAGGAATATTATTGAAGTTATCGAACAAAGTCACACGAAACTGGGCATGTAGGTGTATTTGTCTCATGACTTTAAAAAAAAAAACAGGTTCAAGCGAGTTAACAGATTAATATCAATGATATGCACGATTTCTCAGTAACTCATTTTACAATGTGACGTATGCAGTGTGCTCATTTACATATCAAACAAATAGTAAGATCTCAAGAACGAAGTAAGATGTGGAAAAACTGTAGAAGATGTTACTTTACAATATCAAGAGTTCTTCCAAATTAGACAAACGTAATTTTCATTTCATATACACTTTAATGCATTTAGCCTTCCTTGCGCCAACTGTCTTAATCAAAATGTCTCAGGCGTTCTCAGTTTGTCTGTCTGTCCTGATCGCGTCTAAGGGCCTGTTTATGTGATCCTGGTGTACCGGGATGTCCCGGTTGACCGGGATGAATTTCATCCCGTGTTTATATGGAGTAAACAAAGTGCTCGTCCCGCGGGTTGCCCGGGATAAATTTCATCGCGGGTCAAAAAGCGCGGGAATTTAAGGAAATGGACAAAAAAACAAAAACTCACCCTAATTCTACAATGTTTATCAATTATTGGACGAGTCTGAGTAAAATATCATGATTTGTCAGTGGCGAGCTACTAGTTATTTGCCGATGCCGAAGGCAGAGGCAAATAACTAGCAGCGAGACACTGACAAATCATGATATTTTGCGATTGACGAGTTCAATAATTGATTTATCATTCATAAAATAGTTAAAAAGTTGATATGCCTGAAGTAAGAGATCGCCACTCTTCTCTCTGTCTTCGGCATACTAAAATCTTCGTAAAACTTACTTTTTGTTGGCACGACTCTTGCTTTTTATCTCACTAAAACTTCCTTTTCACTATTTCTTTCCTGAAGTACATTGTCGTTATGGATGCTTCAAAATACTCTCGATTATTTTCTGGCATAGCTGAAGAACTAGCCGCCATGTCTACGAAAATTATTTGCCGTCAGCAGCGTTATCGCTAGTGCGTATGCTCATAAAATTATTTGCAGGTAAATTAACCAATCAGAATGCGGGATAGAAACGAAATGAATGATAATAGAAGTTATTTCACTTTTATTCCGTGTTTTGTCTTTAGACCTGACCGTTTGGACGAAATTCTGACCGTAATATTCAAAGTTACAAGCATTGTAGTTCAGTAAACTTCATCCTGGTGTACCGGGATGTCGCGTTTATATGCAGTGTTCTCACTTTTTAAGGAAATTTCCTTAAAAAAGACCATCACTGTGGGAGGAGGGGTCAGTATTAATAGTATATATTATACAATCTTTTCAAAAGTTCTTTGTGTCTCTCTTTGTTCTAATCCCCTCCCCCGATGAGGACAGGACTATGCAAATAAGTTGTGAGAGCCCTGTTTATATGGGAAAAAATCTGTCCCGGTGTACCGAGATCTCGGTTGCTTCAACCGGGATCCCGGTACACCGGGATCATATAAACAGGCCCTAAATGAGGGTAACTCTCTTTGCCGGGATCCAGCATCTCAGCGTTTGTTTTCGTTTACATGACAAGAGGGACCTCCAGCCCTCCCAGGTGAGATACCACGTAGCCAGGATTTTGAAAGGGGGGGAGCCGAAATGAAAATAAATTTTTAGGGGGACCCGGGGGCATGCTCCCTCGGGAAATTTTGAAATCGAGAGTCGCTGAAATGCCATTTCCTGGCTTTTGGAGGAAGATTTTATAGACTCTAAACGTTAAAAAACGTCATATATACTCAAAACACGCAAACGTCACATAGATACTCAAAATGCATGCACTCAGTAGATTGAATACACTGTTTACAAGCGGATGAAGTTGTCCTTCAGTAGCATGTTGTGTTAACTAGGTTAAAGTCAAATGAGGCCAGAAGCTACTGTGTGAAAATATATATAAATAAATAAATAAATAAATAAATAAATAAATAAATAAATAAATAAATAAATAAATAAATATTTTATATATATTTTCACACAGTAGCTTCTGGCCTCATTTGACTTTAACCTAGTTAACACTGTTTACAGTTTATTTCCTGACACAATGGCATATTGCATCAGTTTTGTAGTTACATGTCTGTTGTTTTATATCAAAAGGGGGGGAGCTGCGGCTCCCACGGCTCCCCCCTGGCTACGTCCCTGGTGAGATCTCGCTATTGACAAACCCGGGATGTCGCCTAGCCACCCGATCCGCACGTTGTACCTAATAAACTATTATATATTATATATTATATACACATTGTATCCAGTAAGTTACTGGAAATTGTTGAATTGTAAGATCCGATCTGACGTTAGCCAAAATCAGGCTTTCTGGCAGGTGTTGGTAAAAAAGTAGGACAAAAGTAGGACTAAAATTTTCGTAAAAGTATAAGAAAACGTACAAAAAAGTAGGACAAAAGTAGGAATTTCTTATGATTAATTTCGAATGACAATACCACAACAATACAATTTAACCCTATTTTTACTAAAACAAAATATACAAAAGTGACCTCCTCTTCCCCTACAGCCAAACGAGTTTTACTTCTGAGTTTTACTTCCTCTTGGCAGTATCAAGTCAAAACATAATGATTCCACGAAACAGTTTTCAAAAAAAAACTAGGATTTTAAGTGAAAAAGTTGGAAAAAGTAGGAAAACCAGGAAAAGTAGGAGAGTGCAGAAAAAGTAGGAAAAAGTACGATCGCCAGAAAGCCTGCAAAATAGAAATACTAATAACTAATGTAGGCAAGAAAAAATTTCCACAAATATTTTTTTTTTATTTAAAATACTTTGCCATTACAAACATACAACTTTACATTACTGACACTAGATACACTGAGACATGGCCGGGTTACCATCACAGCTCCGTAGGATAAATATCCACCGGGGCCAATTACGATGAGCCCTGAACACTTCTAATTTACATCACTGGTTACATTTAAGTTTAAAACAACACTGTTTTTGAAGAACGTGAGCTAAATTTCTATTTACATGACATTTCACGCAGTTTGAT
Organism: Corallium rubrum; assembly: GCA_964035015.1. Lineage (NCBI taxonomy): Eukaryota > Metazoa > Cnidaria > Anthozoa > Scleralcyonacea > Coralliidae > Corallium > Corallium rubrum. The sequence continues at coordinate 7,987,251 of OZ036015.1, forward strand.
TTAAAAGTTATAGCGGTGTCCGGGTCATAGACCTCTCTAAGTAGCCCCTTATATTTTCTCGTGAGACTACATTTAAAAATAGCAGCACTTTGAGACAAGTCCCTTTCACCAGGTGTTAGACTGTTCCAAATTCTACTTGTGCGGACAAAAAAACTGTTCTGAAAAGATACTGTTTTAGCACGAGGTATCTCCGTACGAACACCTGTCCAAGTGTTATTTTGACGTGTATAAATATATATATATATATATATATATATATATATATATATATATATATATATATATATATATACGTGATATACGTGTGGGTTTTGGTCTACAAAACGCAAAGAGTGCTCGATAACATATAGTTAGAGCAAATATATATTTTCGCTTACCTCAAAAGTCTGCAACAGGCTGTTTCATCTAAAAAAGAATCTTCAGGCAGATCTGCCTGAAGATTCTTTTTTAGATGAAACAGCCTGTTGCAGACTTTTAAGGCAAGCGAATATATATATATATATATATATATATATATATATATATATATATATATATATATATATATATAAGATGCCTGTTGAGCTATCGAGCCGCACAGGCATTAATTGTAGGCGATTTTTATCCAACTTAATAATATACATGAAAAAATTTCTCAATTCTGATTGGCTGAGAGGAGTGCAATTTTAGTGTAAATTTTGTAATTTTTTAAATTTGCACAAAATCTTTTTTTACTAGAAAAAAAGCTCTTCCTGTTAATTTTTCATGTATGTTACTTGAACAAAGCATTTTGATTAGAAAGATTCTCTTTATGATAAATTTTTTCATGTATATTATTAATAAGTAATAGCATGGTTGCGAGTGCAATTTGAAAGAAACACGCACTCGTGAGTTTTTCAAAGACCTCAAATAGCACTCGTCCTTCGAACTCGTGCAATTTTAATAGTCTTTGAAAAACTCACTCGTGCATGTTTTTTCCAAATTGCACTGGAAACCATGCTAGCTATTACCTATACTAAAGCAACTTAATGTTTATCCGTCAGGAAGTGCAGTGTTTCAATTCTATTACACAACCATCCTCAGAGTAACATGAGAAAATCTTTCATGACTTTCTCACACTACTAAAGTCAACCCAAAAATTTCGGCTGACTCGAGCGGGATTTGAACTCGCAAGGCCTTCCAGTGGACCGGAATCCCGAAGGTGCGAGTCCAAATCCCACTCGAATCAGCCGAATTATTCGATTGACTTTAGCAGTGTAAGAAAATCATGAAAAATACGATTCCTATTAGCAATATATGAGCAGAAATATTCTCCAATTGAGAGCAACAGGCAAAACGCAATATTTGAATTAATGAATAGAGGATATTACACGGCGGCGCGAAGATATGAATTTTATCTTCGGGTGGGTGAAAACAATGTGATGGTTCTGCTTAAGCTCCTAGCCTGTATTGTTTGATACACACAATGTTTAACACCAGTGTGGGTCCAATTACCTATCTATCAATGTAAAATATTGTTTTTGCCACGAGAAGATAAAACTCATATCTTCAAGCCACCGTGTAATGTTCTTTTTATTATATAGATTCAATGCAAAACGAGGTAAAATTCTAAATGCCGTCATCGATATCTTCACTAGTGAGGATATGGAAAATACGACACTGCATATTTCCTAGTAAAACACTCGCATCTATGTAATAATGTTGCGATATTTGGAACAACGACATGCTATAAGTTCAAGAAACGAATGCCTTCCAAATTGCCACAGCATGCGATATATTACGACCTTAAAAGCGCACATGAAACGAAAATTAAGTTTGTCTTATTTGAAAGAACACTTAAAATGATAGAGTAACATCTTTTGCAGTTTTTCGTTTCCTTGCTTCGTTCTTGAGATATTTCAGTTTGTTTGAAATGTAAATTAAACAACTTGACGTCATATATCTTTGCTATTATCAAACCAAACTTAATTCGAAGGAAGTATGTGCGTGTGTTTCTCTCACAACGCCAAACATGTAGAATTTTCAAGCGATTATGTTTGATAATAGCAAAGATATATAACCTCCTCTGATAACTCGTTATGCATATGTGACGTCAAGTTGTTTAATTTACATTTCAAACAAACTGAAATATCTCAAGAACGAAGCAAGGAAATGAAAAACTGCAAAAGATGTTACTCTATCATTTTAAGTGCTCTTTCAAATAAGACAAACTTAATTAGAATTTTTATTTAAAGTATCATAGCCCATAGGATTTCCTAAATTGCAATCTTGTCTGATTTCGCTTTGACAGATATTAGTCAAAATTTGAACAATGTCTCTTACACTGACACATGGTCAATCTAGACGACAACATTCGGTACTTAACTCATTCCAATCCAATGCTTGTATATTGTATATTGTGATGATATTATATTTATATACGAATGCTTTTTAAATGACAAAATAATAACTTTTTTTTAAAATAAAAGGCTGGATAACTTTCCTGAACGACAAGACGTCGATTACCTTAGCGCTTACGATATCTCTTTAACACTTTGAAGCCTGAAGACGAGTCTTTAGTATTTTATTTTGGCTAACGCCAGACGATTTTATTCAGCACAGAGAGAAGTCCAGGTCTCAAAGTGTTAAAATCTATCTCTTTAACACTTTGAAGCCTGAAGACGAGTCTTTAGTATTTATTCTGGCTAATGCTAGACGATTTTATTCAGCACAGGGAGAGGTCCAGGCCTCAAAGTATTAAGGAAATAATTATATTTTATAATTTATGCCAAATGGGGCAATACGTTGAAACAAAGGCTTCATCAAGACACTTGTCACGAAATACTTGTCTCGTGCGAAATAAACCAAAATAACGCACAAAGACCAACGAGGTTTGTGTTTTATCGACAAGAGACAGACATGAATGCAAATATTGCTCATTTATGTTGTTTTCTCAGGCTGAAAAAAATAATTTTAAATTGTTTTCTTGTCTAGACGGCTCTTTCATTGGCGAGGTCCGCCCCACAGGCGTACTGATCATGTTTGTCTAAGAACTATTTTTAGCAGCAATTTATTTGATAAAAAAACGATTGTTGAATGAGTCAGCTAGACTGGACAAATTGATTCTAAATGTTTCACTGTGGTCTCGCTGTCAGACTAATAATGTATAACTTAGGAGAGTGTTGTGTGTAGGCAGTGTGTTACGATGTATAGAAAATCTTAAAGATTGTAAACTGTTGAGAATATTGTAGAAAACGAAATACTGACGTTTTAAACTAAAGTTCTTCATTAAAGTAAATCATGGAGTAATATAAAAGTAGAGTGTTGTGTAGGCAGTGTGTTACGATGTATAGAAAATCTCAAAGATGGTAAACTGCTGAGATTATAGAGAATGAAACACTGACGTTTTAAACCAAAGTTCGTCATTAGAGTAAATCATGGAGTAATATAAAAGTAGAGTGTTGTGTAGGCAGTGTGTTGCGGCTGAGATTGTAGAGGATGAAATACCGATATTTTAAGCCAAAGTTCTTCAGAGTGTTGTGTAGGCAGTGTGTTAAAGAATGAAATATTGACATTTTAAGCCAACGTTCGTCAGAGTGTTGTCTGGCAGTGTGTTACGATGTATAGAAAATCTTAAAAATGGTGAACTGCTGAGATTGTAGAGAATGAAATACTGACGTTTTAAACCAAAGTTCTTCATCAGAGTAAATCATGGAGTAATATAAAAGTAGAGTGCTGTGTAGGCAGTGTGAATTACGATGTATAGAAAATCTTAAAGATGGTAAACTGCTGAGATTGTAGAGAATGAAATACTGACATTTTAAACCAAATTCTTCAGAGTGTTGTGTATAGGCAGTGTGTTACGATGTATAGAAAATCTTGAAGATGGTAAACTGCTGAGATTGTAGAAATCGAAATACTGACGTTTCAAACCAAAGTTCTTCATCAGAGTAGCTACAATCATGGAGTAATATAAAAGTAGAGTGCTGTGTAGGCAGTGTGTTACGATGTATAAATAATCTTAAAGATGGTCAACTGCTGAGATTTTAGAGAATGAAATACTGACGTTTTAAGCCAAGGTTCTTCATCAGAGTAAATCATGGAGTAATATAAAAGTAGAGTGCTGTGTAGGCAGTGTGTTATGATGTATAGAAAATCTTAAAGATGGTAAACTGCTGAGATTGTAGAGAATGAAATACTGACATTTTAAGCCAAAGTTCTTCAGAGTGTTGTGTAGGCAGTGTGTTACGATGTATAGAAAATCTTAAAGACGGTGGACTGCTGAGATTATAGAGAATGAAATACTGACGTTTTAAATATCGCACAAGTTCACGTGTGATTTTGTATAATAATGTTTTCAGCATTATTTTGTATTTAATCTGAAAGCAAAACACCTCCCACTTGAATAAACAGTTTCGAAGGGAACCCTAGCAAGCTTTTGTTGTCATTTTTCTGACCACACAGGGACTGTTTCTTCGCTCCTGAATACCTTTGGAGTTATTTTAGAATATATTTGAAGTCAAGTTTTGAAAGAAGTCATGCCCAATATCCTGTTTCAAGTTGTTTTGATTTCACCGCAGCTGGCATGTGGTTTCGCCTGTTGCTTGCAATGAAATTCCAATTAAATTTTTAGTCAAAACTATATCGTTATTTCAATATACAATTAATTGGCACTGTCAAAGTTTGTCTTCAATGATCCATCAGCTGGAGACGGTGAAAATTAAAAAACTGATATCACTCACCCACAGACACTGTCTGATATACAGAGAGAAGAAATATCGGACTCAGGATTAATAAGCTAGTAAACAATTTATTTGTTGTCTGATTCGACCATATTATGGCCAAACTATAAGTAACTTACCTTCGAAGGGCAATGCTTCAAACGTCAATATTCCGTTATTAAAACTATTATCAGCAGTTTACCATCTTTTCACTTTGCTCTATCTAAAACACTGCCTATACCGGACACTCTAGTTTTTACTCTGATGAAGAGCTCTGCTTGAAACGTCAGTATTTCGTTATCAAAACTATTCTCAGCAGACAGCAGTTTACGATCTTTTCACTTTGTTCTATCTAAAACACTGCCTACACAGCACTCCAGTTTTTACTCTGATGAAGAGCTCTGCTTGAAACGTCAGTATTCCGTTATTAAAACTATTATCAGCAGTTTACCATCTTTTCACTTTGCTCTATCCAAAACACTGCCTACACAGCACTCTAGTTTTTACTCTGACGAAGGGCTCTGCTTGAAACGTCAGTATTTCGTTATTAAAACTATTCTGAGCAGTTTACCATCTTTTCACTTTACTCTATCTAAAACACCACATACATAACACTCTAGTTTTTACTCTGATGAAGAGCTCTGCTTGAAACGTCATGTAGTATTTTGTTATTAAAACTATTCTCAACAGTTTACCATCTTTTCACTCTGCCTAATTTTGTATGCATGATATAGCCATTTACAAAACATATTTCACAGTTTAAAAACGATAACGTAATAGTGATTTCTCAAGAATTCAAATATGCTGAACTAGACAAGTTAATTATCAAGAATTTTATCTTAATCATTGTTTGAATTGCATTTTATGCTGAAAAAATAAATTACGTTTCTAGTGTAATTTGTCAACATAATAAAATATGAATATCACTTAAGGCTACAAATTTATTTTAAAATATTTATCTATACTCGACTTTCATTGTACTGTAATTTTTGAAAACAAAAAAATATATATATCTAAAATACAATGAGGCAAGTTTATAACAGACTCAAGGCCCAACTAGATAAACTGCAAAAAATAATAATTGCTGCCGAGCGTCAGCGAGGCAGCATCACTAATCTTGACATGGGTTGCCTGTGTCTCATCTCCAGACCTCTTTGCCGAGCTATGTATAGGCAACGAGATCTCGATTTTTGAGTTTTTCTGTTCGCATTCAGGGGGGTCACGGGGGGGGGGGGACCACGCAGGACAACACTGAACTAGAATCACGTGAGCTACGCCAGAGAAGGTTAAAATTTTTGAAGGAAAAAGGATAACTTGAAGAATGAAATAAACGATTTAGCCGCGAACGAGTAAGTTTACTCGTTTTTAATATATATCATGTCTCTATTTGCTTGTGGAAGTATTCACCAGGGTTATACTCTTTACGTTTCTCTCTGCCGAAGCCGAAGGGCCTTCGCTCGACACGTTAGACTCCTAGGTTCTCTGTTTCGGCAGGATATTCTAACATATTTCGATTGTTATTTTTTGGTGTATATGCTAATATTGGTGTGGGTTCATTGTGTTTGCAATTGCACTGATCAACATTCTGATCAGACGGACGCTACTATCAATGTACCATTGAGCCCATCAGATACACACGCTGCTGTGTAATTTTATATTTAAAGCTCTAGATTTATCAAGACATATTAAGCACTTGGAATTGCATTGACAGTTTTGCCACAGTATTAGAGCTAAGAGGCATGATTATTTAATATTTGTATATTATTGTGTGCATATCCTGTCAAAACCCTTGCCATATCATGTCAAGCGATACGTTATAGTAACGTATTAAGTTTTCAATTTTATAATTAAAAAAATATAGAAGAACCGTGTAAATACTTTGCCCATTGTAATTAATATTAAATTTTTGGACTTTCCAGCCTCCTTTGCAGGCAACCCAGCTGTGGGCTCTTTTTGGGTGGAATGGTAAACTTTGGTGGAGTGGGCAACCTCAGGTGGAGTGGGCAAACTTGGGTGGAGTGGGCAACCTCAGGTGGAGTGGGCAAACTTGGGTGGAGTGGGCAATCTTGGGTGGAGTGTGCAAGGGGGGTGTCACATTGGCCACAGACTGGAAAGACTTTCCTGTGGAGTAGGCTGAAGGTTTTTCTCCCATTTGAGGCAGCACTTCACTTGCGATAGTAATTTCTAGTTTAAAATATATCATGGCGAGAAATGGCGGACATAGAGAGGCGCAGCCAAAGCCCTATTAAACTAGTACCTATGTCGTGCGGTCGTCACAGTTCCGCGGTTCAGAAGAAAAGAGAACAACTAATTTATGCAATGTTGGATGAAATCTTCATTCGATGATCTGAAAATACTGAAGCTTTGAGATTGAAAACCGCAACAACGACAAATACAGGCTAGAAATGAAGAATATCATCGAAAAGACGGATCTTTATAGCAGCCGAATCAGATCGAAACTTGTACGGAAATAGTATACCTCTGTTTGATTTTCGATAACGTGAGCAGCAAGATTGGTACGATTTGCGTATTCGCCATATTGGCTCATGTTAGACTTGTGCTCAAAATAGTATATCAAAAACCGCAACGAATTTAATATCTGTGGCATATCGCTCATGATATTTATATCGCAGATGTGTTGCACTATACGATTCAGATTGAAACATTTGAAATAATTTAAAAATTGACACTGCTACGACGATTGTTTCACTCATCCTCTATGTAAGTCCTATTAATCTTGCAGAACTTTTCTAGTCAAAATTTTTGTAAGTGGGCATGCATTAAGTGGGCATGCGTGACCATTATTTCTCGCCATGCTACATGCATAGGTATAGTTTTGCATTTGGTCAAAAACATCTATGAGCAGATGATTTGACAGGATGAGAGACATGTTTGTGACATTTTGAGCAAATTGATTTCCAAGTATAAACATTCTCCACATCAAAGTACCGTAATGATTCGAATAAGCGCCGGGGCGCTTATTTAATCTAGGAGGTCGATGGAGGGCGCTTATTCGAGAGGGGGCGCTTATTCGGGAGGGGGCGCTTATTCGGGAGGGGGTGCTTATTTAATGTTTTAGCAAATACCGCAATCTGATTCCATCAAAGACGCAGAACTTTAATAACAATCTTAACAAGAACAAGGATTTAAAAAAGAACTGAAACTCTAGTTCTCTGCTCTAGTAGATAGAATACAAGTTATATTTATAATGTAGCTAATTGTTCTCAATCAATCAATGACAAGTTCTAATATGCGCAATGCATATATTTGTGACAAATAAAATGTTGAAGGACAGTTGATTTTATACCGATGTTCATGCGTCTCTTATCGGTTGGGTAATCATTTACATACAGTAGCTCCCTATCGAGAGGAAGGGGGGGGGGGTGTCTTATTCGAGAGGGGGCGCTTATTTCCAAAAATGTAGTGGAAGGAGGGCGCTTATTCGAAAGGGGGTGCTTATTGGAAGAAGGGCGCTTATTCGAATCATTACGGTAAGTATTAAAGGTCTGCATGAACAAGATAATTATTAGTGGTTGACTTAAAAATGTAAAATGAAGAAGAAAGTTTAATCGAAGAAGGTAGTGAGTTCCAAAGATTTACGATTCTGTTGAAGTAACTGTTTTAAAAATTAAGGTTCCGGTTAAACGAGGTTGGATGAACAGGCTGGTAGAGGTTCGAGTAATTGCTGAATTGGTGCTGATGTAATCTGATATGAGTAAAGCCCTGAAGTATCCTTGGCATGTGCTGTTAGGGCGCTGCCCGTCCAGCCGGGCTTAACTGTTGGCGAGAGGTTAGTACTTGGATGGGTGACCATTTGGGAATAAGCCCGTACTCCGCCAGCTTGGGTTTGTGCTATTTGTACCTCTCCTGTGCTCCGAGGGTTTTTTGCCAGGTTCTCCGGTTTTCCTCCATCGGTAAAATCAACACCTAGGTCTTAGTGGTCTACACATAGGAGTTTGGTGTCAATTGGGACGAAAGTTCTGTTCCGCTCTCCTCGGTGGCCCGTATGTGCAATTCACAAAACAAAAGTTCAGTGCACAAACAATAATTAAACAGAAATTCACGGTAATGCAAGACGAAAGTGAGCGCGATGCAAAACGAAATTGGCCGCAGTGCAAAACGAAATCGACCGCAATCACCGCAGTGCAAAACGAAATTGACCGCAATCACCGCAGTGCAAAACGAAATTGACCGCAATCACCGCAGTGCAAAACGAAATTGACCGCAATCACTGCATTGCAAAACGAAATTGACCGCAATCACCGCAAGGCGAAACGAAATTGACCGCAATCACCGCAGTGCAAAACGAAATTGACCGCAATCACTGCAGTGCAAAACGAAATTGACCGCAATCACCGCAGTGCAAAACGAAATTGACCGCAATCACCGCAGTGCAAAACGAAATTGACCGCAATCACCGCAGTGCAAAACGAAATTGACCGCAATCACCCAAGAGCAAAACGAAATTGACCGCAATCACCGCAGCGCAAAACGAAATTGACCGCAATCACCGCAGTGCAAAACGAAATTGACCGCAATCACCGCAGTGCAAAACGAAATTGACCGCAATCACCGCAGCGCAAAACGAAATTGACCGCAATCACCGCAGTGCAAAACGAAATTGACCGCAATCACCGCAGTGCAAAACGAAATTGACCGCAATCACCGCAGTGCAAAACGAAATTTTTGAACGCAATGCAAAACGAAATTACCGCAATGCAAAACGACCGCAGGCGCAGGTCTGGTTAAAGGCACGCGGCCCAGGCCGCGCAACGAGAGCGGGGTCGGGGGGTGCGAGGGAAATTTTGGAGGTCAAAAATTACTTCTACTTTCTCTGACACCTAAATCATGTGATTTAAAACCTTTATACGTGGGTCAAAAGTGTCCTCAATGCAGAAAATGCCATTTTACAGATCCAAAGTTCAAAAATTTCCCGCGGGGCTATGCCCCCGGACTCCTCTACATTTGTGTCGTAACTTTATCTAAAAACGACCCTCCTTTCAAAAATCCTGGTTGCGCCCTTGACGCGGCCTATGGTAATCACTATTACAGTACTCTGAATCACTGTTCTTTTTAAAACCATACTGGTTGTTGTTCTTTTTAAATTGATGCGATATGTTTTGCTGCTGTTGCGGTTGTCGTATGGACAAATCCTTCGTTCTATTGTCCAAGTTGCGGAAAGAAAAGAAGCGATGGCGAGTCTCAAGCTACAAGCAGTCAACCTAAGCCGTTGCCAGCGTTGAGAATTCAGGAGAATCCTCGAAAAAATCGCCAGTGGTAGAAGTTCTTTATTTCAATCCCAGTGGTGTTCTGAAGGAAGTTGTGTGGGAGGGAGAGGAACACTAACTAGCTAGGAAGTTGCGTGGGAGGGGGAGGAACACTAACTAGCTAAGCATGGAGCGTCATAAAAACACTTGAGACATCTTTTATCATTAAAAGACTTCTTTTTGTTCACAATGGGCATGTTCACATTATAAAAACCACTTGGGCGGGGGGCATTATTAAATCGTCTGCTGTTAGACAAAACAAATTAATAAAGTGCTGCTATTTTTGGTTCTAAGCTGTCAGTAACAAACAACGTTTTCAGACATTTTACGAATGATGAAAGGTTCAACTCAAAATGTATTTCGTTGCTCAAAAATTTCCTTCTGTAGTAACACTGGATCAATGAAGGATGGTCCTTACTGGACCTCTAGAGAGAACAGTTTAGATATGACTGTTAGAGTTATCCAGTATAAATAAAGTTAGTTTAGTTTACTCTGGTTTCCTGCTTTAGTAACACTGGACCAATGAAGGATGGTTCTTACTGGACCTCTAGAGAGAACAGTTCAGATATGACTGATAGAATTATCCAGTATAAATAAAGTTAGTTTAGTTTACTCCAGTTTCCTTCTGTAGTAACACTGCATCAATGAAGGATGGTCCTTACTGGACCTCTAGAGAGAACAGTTTAGATATGACTGATAGAGTTATCCAGTATAAATAAAGTTAGTTTAGTTTACTCTGGTTTCCTTCTGTAGTAACGCTGGATCAATGAGGGATGGCCCTTACTGGACCTCTAGGGAGAACAGTTAGCTTTTAACTGATAGAGTTGTCCAGTATAAATAAGATTAGTAGTAGTTGAGTAATTGAGCTTGACGAACGTCCACCAAACGTCTGTTATAATGCGCTACTGTTTCTACTGCTCAAAGAATCTAAACTGTTCTCTCTAGAGGTCCAGTAAGAACCATCCTTCATTAATGATCCAGTGTTACTACAGAAGGAAACCAGAGTAAAGTAAACTAACTTTATTTATAAGGATTTTTGGGTGAAGGAAAATTCGAGTGTAGAATATATACATTTTAAGACCAAACCGGGACCAGTTGCGAGAAATGCAACTACACAGGCCTTCCGGCAGGAATTGAACCCACGACCTTGCGATTCTAGTGCAATGCTCTGACCACTGAGCCACGGAGGGCGTTGTCGAGAGCTTGATCGCGAGTTCTGTATATATAATAAGGTGGTAATGCCAGGAAACCGGAGTAAACTAAACTAACTTTATTTATACTGGATAACTCTATCAGTCATATCTAAACTGTTCTCTCTAGAGGTCCAGTAAGGACCATCCTTCATTGATCCAGTGTTACTACAGAAGGAAACCAGAGTAAACTAAACTAACTTTATTTATACTGGATAACTCTATCAGTCATATCTAAACTGTTCTCTCTAGAGGTCCAGTAAGGACCATCCTTCATTGATCCGGTGTTACTACAGAAGGAAACCAGAGTAAACTAAACTAACTTTATTTATACTGGATAACTCTATCAGTCATATCTAAACTGTTCTCTCTAGAGGTCCAGTAAGGACCATCCTTCATTGATCCAGTGTTACTACAGGAGGAAACCAGAGTAAATTAAACTAACTAAAACCGTAAAAACAGTCAAGTCATTAACTTGAGTCATTAATTACAACACATTACCTGGCTCAGAGATCTGTACGAGGTTTCTGTCTTTGTTGCCTGAGGCATATATACAGTACTTGTACACAACATTATAACTTGATTATAGCAACTTAACCTGCAAAAAACAAGAAAGATAATTAGCAAGACATAAAAACAAGTTGCAAAAATTTTGAATATGAAACAAGTACACGTAGTTGCGTGTGGTACAAACGGGTTGAACTATGCAAAACTAAGTGACTTGATCTATGAAAATCTATTCAAATTAAGATTGACATTATTAATACTATTCTTGTAGGATAAAATTTGGCTGACCAAACAAATTGGTGCCGTCGTTAGTTGGGGGAGGGGTGTCGGGACAAATCGACCCATCCCTGGGGGTCACTAATCCCTAGGGGTGACTAAACCCTGGGAGGTCACTGATCCCTAGGGGTGACTAAACCCTGGGAGGTCACTAATCCCTAGGGGTGACTAAACCCTGGGAGGTCACTAATCCCTAGGGGTGACTAAACCCTGGGAGGTCACTAATCCCTAGGGGTGACTAAACCCTGGGAGGTCACTGATCCCTAGGGGTGACTAAACCCTGCGAGGTCACTGATCCCTAGGGGTGACTAAACCCTGCGAGGTCACTAATCCCTAGGGGTGACTAAACCCTGGGAGGTAACTAATCCCTAGGGGTGACTAAACCCTGGAAGGTCACTAATCCCTAGGGGTGACTAAACCCTGGGAGGTCACTAATCCCTAGGGGTGACTAAACCCTGGGAGGTCACTGATCCCTAGGGGTGACTAAACCCTGGGAGGTCACTAATCCCTAGGGGTGACTAAACCCTGGGAGGTCACTAATCCCTAGGGGTGACTAAACCCTGGGAGGTCACTAATCCCTAGGGGTGACTAAACCCTGGGAGTTCACTGATCCCTAGGGGTGACTAAACCCTGCGAGGTCACTAATCCCTAGGGGTGACTAAACCCTGGGAGGTCACTAATCCCTAGGGATGACTAAACCCTGGGAGGTCACTAATCCCTAGGGGTCACTCAACCCTGGGGGGTGACTTACATATGCCTAGGGGTCACTCAACCTTTGGGAGGTCACTAATCTCTAGGGGTCGCTCAACCTTGGGAGGTCACTAATCACTAGGGGTCACTAAACCCTGGGAGGTCACTAAACCCTGGGAGGTCACTAATCCCTGGGAGGTCACTAATCCCTGGGAGGGTCACTGATCTCTAATGCCTGGAAAAGAGATGTTGTGGAGAAATGCTGCACAACAAAGCGGAGATGAGGTCAGAAATGCTAGATATACAAGACAGAGATGTATTTGTAGGAGCTAGGTAAGCTGTCAAGAATTTTAGTAATAAACAATAATTCACCTATCAATATCTAGCCCCAGGGGAGGGGGTGGGGTGGGTGGGGGGGGGGGCAACCCACAAGATATTGACTGATCAAGCTATCCCGAGATAGAGAAATTTGACTTTCTTGACAAGCTTCACTGAGGGGCAGGATTTTTGACACATAAAATGATCTTAATATGATATTTTAACACTTGATATTTCCCAGGGAGGGGTATTTTGACCAACAAGGCTAATATTATTTGATGATTCCCCCCCCCCCCAAAAAAAAAGTCAATATCCCCATGGGTTGCCGTGTCCCCTGGGGCTTAACATTGATAGAGGTGCATAACAGCCTTATTGCTGAAGACTTATAAAAAAGAAAGATTAAAAAACTGTTTAATTCGAGCACATGCAGCAGCAGTAATATTGTGTTTTAAACCTCAAATAAACTAGCCAAATTGTATTGCTTTAATTTTTTCATTTTGAATTTGTGAAATGTTGTTTTTCATTTTACTTATAGAAAGTTTCTTGGTGAAGTCATTTATTGTTTAAATATTTATTTAACATTTTATTATAGATTATAATATTTTTAATAATACATGTAATTAGCATAATTTGCAAAATGGGCTGTCCGACAAGACCTGAAAACCCAAAATTTGAATAGTAGAAGTGAAGACAATTCAAATGATATATTGTGGTAATATCTTTGTATAGTATGCCATGTTAATTTCCAAATTGGTGAGACCACCTGCTGTGACTGGGTCATTGGAGCTAGACAAGAAAGAGAGATGGCGTTTAAGCTGCAGGCAATCAATATACAAATATTAACTAAGATACAGACTATAGATATCAGCTCAATACTTCACACATAAGTGTGTGAGAAGATGGATTAATGTTTGAGAAGATATTATTCTTTTAGTTTGAAAATGAGAAATTATTAATCCATTGCTGTCTTGGATGGTTGAGGCTTCTCTCTTTTTGATGAGTAAAATATCATCTGGTGTTAGACCTAGAGTAAAACAATAAAGGAACTATTTTTGGCCAGCTCAGACAGGAATGGATTAATCACTTGTTTAAACTCATTGCTGTGAGTAAAATCATTTGGTGTTAGACAGAGTAAAACAATAAAGGAATCATTTTGGGTCAGCTCAGGCAGGAATGGATAATTATTATCACTTGTTAACCTCATTGCTGCCTAGGATGTCTGAGGGTTCTCTCTTTGATGAGTAAAATCATCTGGTGTTAGACAGAGTAAAACAACAAAGGAACCATTTTTGGTCAGCTCAGGCAGGAATGGGCTAATCACTTGTTAACTCATTGCTGCCCAGGATGTCTGAGGATTCTCTCTTTGATGAGTAAAATCATCTGGTGTTGGACATAGTAAAACAGTAAAGGAACCATTTTTGACCAGCTCAGGCAGGAATGGGTTAATCACTTGTTACCTCATTGCTGCCTAGGATGTCTGAGGATTCTTTCTTTGATGAGTAAAATCATCTGGTGTTTGACAGAGTAAAACAATAAACAAACCATTTTTGACCAGCTCAGGCAGGAATGGGTTAATCACTTTGGCTGAGGGTTCTTTTTTTGATGAGTAAAATCATCTGGTGTTTAAGACAGTGAGAGTAAAACAATAAAGGGGTCATTTTTGGTCAGCTCAGACAGGAATAAGTTAATCACTTGTTAACTTATTGCTGAGTAAAATCATCCATGTTGGGCAGGGCAAAACAATTATAGGGGTGGCACTTTTAACCAGCTCAGGCAGGAACTAAAAAGCATACACATTTAAAAATAAACTAAAATGAACTAGACAGTCTATTGTCACTGACATAAATAGCATGTCTGAAATGAAAGATACTTAAGTTTCAGATAATGAAGATGATCGATCAACACAGGATTTCCCCAGCTGTGAGTATACATTTTCTTCTGTATGTACACTGTATATACAAATATTGTTTATGGGTCCAGATGTCTGGCACATGACACATGTAAAATTCAGCTAGCTAGCCTAATAATTAAGTGTACATGCAGTAAATGCCAAACTTGGTCGACTAATTTCAATATCATAATTTCATGTCTCAGGTTTAACCAGGGCCGTCCTCAGAAAATTTTGCAGGGGGGGGGGGGGGTGTACACTCAATACTGGCACATAATCATCACTCGTCAGTGGGTGCAGACTGCTGACTGAAATCTCTTGTCTGCCAACTATACTGTAGAACAAATAAAGCAATTCTTGAGGGGGGGGGGGGGGGGTGTACACACCACCTTAGCTCCAGCCCTTGGTCTAACACTTTCATTCACATCGTTGTTGTTGAATATTTTTACTCTAGCTGTCTAATGCCAGACAATTCTACTTGTCAAGGGCGAGAAGTCTGGGAAATGGTTTAAACGGAAGCGATTAGTTTTCTAAAACTGCTGTAATTCGGTTGTCTTGTACACAGAAACAAATTGTTTGAAAAATCCACATGAAATATTATACTTCTCTGGCACTGGAAAATCATAACTGCAGTTTTTGTGAGCAACAGATGAAGGATATATTCAAGACATATATGGCTTGAAAACCATTCAGCCAAACTTCGAGGCTGATTTAGTGAACTCTAATCAAGGCTATTACCTCCCACAGCAAACACAAGCCCACTCACAGACACAATACTAATTATTGAATATTGAACTCAAGCTGTGTTTTGATAATGGCTAGACATTGAAATATGCAAGGATAACAAGCCATAATGACCTGGGACTTAACATCAGACTCTGATCAATATCAAGCCATAACAACACCTCAAAGTGGCGTTGAAAGCTTTTATGAAAACAATATTGATTACTTTTGTCTGAAGAGGATATATTTAATATTCTTAAATATATGAGTTATTATTGTGATAAAAAGTCAGGGACTCTTAAGGATTTTTCTGGGGGGTAAGGGAGGTGGGGGAGGGGGGGGGGGGGGGTTAACCAAAAGGGATGTTCGCCAAAAAGGAATTCTAGGGGGGTCTGGGGGCATATAAATTTTTGAAATTTAGAGTCTAGGAAATGCCATTTCATGCATTCTGAGCCAGGGGTGATTTTTAAGAACACTGAAGGTCATAAAATGTCATAAAAAATACAACACATGTCTAACTGTTTAGCTTTGTGTCAGAACTCATCAGCATGTTCACTTTCAAATATAATATGGAAAATGTTGTGAGGAACTAGAAAAAGATTTTTCGTCACCACATACAATTGTTATCAAAATAAAAACTATTTAACTAAAATAAAGATTTATCTATACCTTTGTAACAACTGAAATTATTCAACTGACTTGCTTATCCATGCACATTTTATCCTGGGGAAAAAAAGGGACTTTTACTGGGAGGTGGCAAAATAAATTCATGGGGGGGGGGGGGGGTGTGTTCAAGGGGGGACTTAGGGGCCAATGCCCCCCCTGTTATATAGTTAAAAGAGGCCCTGATAAAATGTATTTCCTGTGTAGAAATCTCTCCATATTTTGCTATAGTATGTACACTTCTTCATGTCTGTTTTTGATTACTAATGTCAAAAATATTCTATACAGGTACTTAATGTATTTCTTAAAGCAGATATAGAGCTGAGGGAATTTCCTAAATATGACTCAGCATAATAGCATACAATATTACAGTGGTGACAGACAATGTGTTCCTGTTTGAATATTTTCCTTAATTCATATTTTGTTTAAAGTACATGCATCATTATTATGTCTTATGGTTAGTTTTCTTTTTATTAATGTTAGAAATATTCCATATACAGTACCAAAAAGAAATTGAATGGTTATATATATATATATATATATATATATATATATATATATATATATACCATTCATAAATGTAATGTATATATATATATATATATATATATATATATATATATATATATATACAACTGTATATAGTTCAATCTACAGACACATGTTTCGCTGTACTACAGCTCATCAGTGTAGCAATTGGAACAATCTGAATGAATTTCATCAATTACTTATACACATGCAATTGTCGGTGACAACCACATGTAGCATTGGTGAAGTACATTCAGATAGCGTGAAGTGCGCATGGGCCCAGAGTGCTATATATATATATATATATATATATATATATATATATATAT
>OZ036015.1:8009308-8031808 GCA_964035015.1 Corallium rubrum
CTCTAGCTATATAACAATATATATTATTACCTGCTTGCAAAGTTGAACCTGAAGTAGTCCTGTCTGAGCTAGACATTTTTATTACCATAGTGTCATCGAAACAACCCCATCAAAATAAAAGGACATTTCCAACCGTATGCAAAGCCTATCAGCTTTTGCTTCAGTACTGCACCAGTTTCCGTCGCAAAGGATGAGCGAACTTTCAAGGTGCTGTTACAGGATGCGATTTTTCTTGCAACTTGCAACAAATCACTGAATGTTGTAAGTTGCATGAAAAATCGCACCGTGCAACACCCGTAGTAACTTGCGATTTTGTTATTTTTGTCCTGTTGGAAGTTGCAAGAAAAGTTGGATGGGCTCTACTTTTTGCTGCAACTTACAACAAAAATCGTAAGTTGCTGAACGTGTAAAGGCCTGGCCAAACGCTTTCAACATCGCATTCAACATCATTCAACATTGTTGAACGATGTTGAATAATGTTGAAAGCACGAGTGGCCAAATGAATTCAACATCGTTCAACATTCATGAATGACAATTAATTGAATGCGGGCTACCACAAAAGCTGGAATTGACAATATCCCGCATGGCGCATGTCCCTGTTCAACAAAGTTGAATGAAATGTGGTCAAATGCGTTCAACACCTTTCAACATTTTGAGAACAATAGAAATGTTGAACGAAAGTTTGAACATGTTCAAATTTCGTTCAACATCATTCAGCACCATTCAACAACGTTCAACATCATTCAACAGGGGTGGCCAAACGCTTTCAACATGTTGAATTCAACAATGTTGAACGATGTTGAATGAAATGTTGAAAGCGTTTGGCCAGGCCTTAACACCCTTCCTGCAACTTGCGATATTTTTTCCATATGTAAATTTGTTGCAAGTTGCAAGAAAAATCGCATCGTGTAACAACACCTTCAGTAAGCTCAAAATCGTTAAGAACTGTCTAAGATCAACAATGAAAGACAAACGTTTGAACGACTTGATAGTTCTTGTGAAAAGGATCTCACCGACAGCATCGATTAAAAGTTGTTCTGAATACTTGGTCGAAAATCAATATGCGCAAATTTCCAATCAAGCCGATTAAATAAGTACTGCCGCAATATGCCTTTCTGTATTATAGCTACGTAAATTCAATTCAACAATTTTTTTCATGATCTTGTTAATTAATATTTATTTTGAACTCTATGTATTGCCAATTGCCATCATACACCAGACAGTAGCAATTTAGTCCAAATGCATGTAGATTGAGGCAGGCTTTCATATATGGGAAGCACGGTTGGCGTGTCCTGTTAGGGCGCTGCCTCTCACCAATAGTTAAGCCCGATTGGACTAGGTTAGTACTTGGATGGGTGACCGTCTGGGAATAACCCTGTTCTCAAGCTTGAGACTTATGTGAGTCTCCTGTGCTTCGAGGGTTTTTCGCCGGGCTCTCCGGTTTTCCTCCCTCCACAAAACCAACACCTAGATCTTAACTGTAATCTGTGGTCCGATATGTGTCGTATGGTGGCTCGGCCATGTTAAAATTTCAATGTGTAAATTGCTTATGAAAAGCCCCTTGTACAGTATACATTTCGGTAAATTTTACATACGGAGCTGCAGGGCACCATATAGATTTTAGCAGGGCAATACTACCCTACACCCTCCCAACGGAAAAGGGCTAGTGTCGCCCCTGTCTTCATCAGAGTAAAAACTAGAGTGTTGTGTAGGCAGTGTTTTAGATAGAGCAAAGTGAAAAGATGGTAAACTGCTGAGAATAGTTTCAATAACGAAATACTGACGTTTCAAGCAGAGCTCTTCATCAGAGTAAAAACTAGTGTTGTGTAGGCAGTGTTTTAGATAGAGCAAAGTGAAAAGATGGTAAACTGCTGAGAATAGTTTTAATAACGAAATACTGACGTTTCAAGCGAGGCTGTTCATCAGAGTAAAAACTAGAGTGTTGTGTAGGCAGTGTTTTAGATAGAGCAAAGTGAAAAGATGGTAAACTGCTGGGAATAGTTTTAATAACGAAATACTGACGTTTCAAGCGAGGCTCTTCATCAGAGTAAAAACTAGAGTGTTGTGTAGGCAGTGTTTTAGATAGAGCAAAGTGAAAAGATGGTAAACTGCTGAGAATAGTTTTAATAACGAAATACTGACGTTTCAAGCAGAGTCCTTCATCAGAGTAAAAACTAGAGTGTTGTGTAGGCAGTGTTTTGGATAGAGCAAAGTGAAAAGATGGTAAACTGCTGAGAATAGTTTTAATAACGAAATACTGACGTTTCAAGCGAGGCTGTTCATCAGAGTAAAAACTAGAGTGTTGTGTAGGCAGTGTTTTAGATAGAGCAAAGTGAAAAGATGGTAAACTGCTGAGAATAGTTTTAATAACGGAATACTGACGTTTCCAGCAGAGTCCTTCATCAGAGTAAAAACTAGAGTGTTGTGTAGGCAGTGTTTTAGATAGCGCAAAGTGAAAAGATGGTAAACTGCTGGGAATAGTTTTAATAACGAAATACTGACGTTTCAAGCGAGGCTCTTCATCAGAGTAAAAACTAGAGTGTTGTGTAGGCAATGTTTTAGATAGAGCAAAGTGAAAAGACGGTAAACTGCTGAGAATAGTTTTAATAACGAAATACTGACGTTTCAAGCAGAGTCCTTCATCAGAGTAAAAACTAGAGTGTTGTGTAGGCAGTGTTTTGGATAGAGCAAAGTGAAAAGATGGTAAACTGCTGAGAATAGTTTTAATAACGAAATACTGACGTTTCAAGCGAGGCTGTTCATCAGAGTAAAAACTAGAGTGTTGTGTAGGCAGTGTTTTAGATAGAGCAAAGTGAAAAGATGGTAAACTGCTGAGAATAGTTTTAATAACGGAATACTGACGTTTCCAGCAGAGTCCTTCATCAGAGTAAAAACTAGAGTGTTGTGTAGGCAGTGTTTTAGATAGAGCAAAGTGAAAAGATGGTAAATTGCTGAGAATAATTTTAATAACGAAATACTGACGTTCCAATTAAGCAGAGCTCTTTATCAGAGTGCTGTGAAGCTTGTGAAGGGCTGCACTCGTCACTATTTCGTTATTAAAAATCTTTTCACTTTGCTCTGATATAAAATACGATTGATTTTCTGCTAAACGCGCAAAATGTCGTGCGCGCGACTGTGAACTGAGCGAACTAAACATCAACGCGCCATTTTTGACGTCACAAATATCAATTAATGTTATTCAATCAAAATGCAATTTGACCAATGAGCAAGCTTGCCTTGAAACACCACACGTGACTTCCAGTTGTTTATCTGGTCTTTAATATCTATAGTTTTAACGTAGCGCAATTCTCCAGACTACATCTAGTGTATATAACTGCATTTTAAAGTGCTTACATATCACTTGTGGGGGTTTAACGTATTTAAATAGAGCAGAAAAAATCAGTTAATAAGTTATTTTGCCGTTTTTGATTTAGTCAAATAGTTCCTGACATATTGGCTTCTGAACAGGCCAATTCTCAAGCATTTCCGTCGTTCATTTTAACACCTTGGGGACCTGGACTCAGGAACCTAAGCCGGCGGTTTTCTTAGTTGGAACTCTCGTGCGTACTGGAAAACGGGTGTGAGCTCGACATTTCGATTTTTCAGTCAAATATATGTGTTTTTGTGAATCAATAAGCCGAAACGTAGCTGTTTTGGATTGACTCGTTCCTGAGTCCCAGGCCCCCAAGGTGTCAAAATGAACGATGGAAATTTTTGGTGAAAATCCGAAATTGGCATGTTTAAAGGCTTATATCTCAGAAACTATTAAAGTAAATCAAAAACGGCAAAATAACTGATTAACTAACTTTTTTTGCTCTATTCAAAGACGTTAAAAACCCCACAAGTGATATAAGCACTCTAATAATACTCGATTAACACCCGCGTCGTTTTTATTTATCTGCTGCGAAGGCGTGCAGTGTTGAAACAACAATCGAAATATAGTAATAAACAATTATTGAATGAGGTTGAGCACGATATCGAGAATTATCAAGGACGAGGTTTGTGTTATCCACCGATGCCGAAGGCTGAGGTGGATAACACAAACCGAGGCCTTGATAATTCTCGATATCATGCGAAAACCGAATCCAATAATTGTTTTATTATATATTCAAAAACTATACTCTTCGTGCTTTTACTATCTTTCTCTGAGAGCAACGTCGAAATTTCTTCTTCGTTTAACGATGGAAACCGGTTAAAAGCCATTTTGTTTACTCTTCAAAAATATTTAGTTTTGGCGGGATTTTTAGCAAGCTGCCGACCGCGCTGGGGGCTTGGGTTCGACAGCGTGCAATAATACCATGTTTTGGATCGAACTTCGATCGATCCAAAACAAGCTATTATTGCACGCTGATCACCTAAGCAGCTGAAATAACGCGTCAGCTTCCAGATATGGAGAATTAGCGGCGACGTTTTGGCCAATCACGAACGAGAATAAAGTTTGAATATATAATAAGGTTTGTTATTATATGGCTGGGTTTGATTTCCGCTCCGTACGCAAAACGACGCACGCTGATTGGTTCCTGAGAGGTCGGGATTTTACGATATTGACCTCGGGGTCAAGTCGCTTTTTTCTCGGCCCTGTAAGTTTTGGCGGGAACATTTCTGAGTTGATTTGAATACAAATAAAAGAGAAATAGGTATCTTTATTCAAATATTCTGAACAATAAAATGTGTTGGAACATCACTGCTGGTTTTCTTTAAAGCTGTTTATCTAAAAACACGACAAATAAAAGCCGAACTGGTATAAATAAGAAGGCCAAGAAGCGACACGAAAAAGTTAACAGGTAAGGTAAACAGCATACTCCGAAGACGAAAACAACGCTCGAAGCTTAAAAATAAAATGAACCAATAGCCATATAATAAATTCCTTATTAACCTCGTTTGCTCGGTCTTTACTGGAAAGTATTTGCCCTCGGTTTTATCGCACAAACCTCGCTCCTTCGTCGCTCGGTCTGTACGAAAACCTCAGGCAAATACTTTCCGTACAGACCTCGCACTCGGTTAATAAGTCTTTAATATACTGCCAAAACAGAGAACGTAGGAGTCTAACGTTTCAAGCGAAGGCCCTTCGTCAGAGCATATAGTTAGTGCAGGGGGATGGTTTGGAAGCTCCATTGTCTTTCAAGATTATGCAATGGTCATGTTATTGCGTTCATGTTGGAGGAAGGCAATTGGTTGAAGAAAGGAAATTCTATGGACACGTGACGACGAAGGACTACACAACGAACAAAGGACTTACAACACGTGACGACGAAGGACTACACAACGAACAAAGGACTTACAACACATGACGACGAAGGACTACACTAATTAAACCCGAACGTTGCTATTGGATGACTGCTTCATTATACAGAAAATACAATACGTCCAGTGACCGTGAAATTAGACAAATTGAACAAAACCATAGAACAATGACTTTTGCCGAGTTTCCAAACCATCTCCTTCCACTAACTATGGTCAAAGAGAAATGTGTGTCTCTGACGAAGGGCCTTGGCTCGAAACGTTAGACTCCTACGTTCTCTGTTTCGGCAGTATATCTAACCTTACTATAATATAGCGTTCAACGATGTCGGCTATTTCGTATTTTGACCAAACTAAACACTTAATGTAAACATACAATCTAACTCCAACTGGCCAAACGCTTTCAACATCGTTCAACATTAATAAGTGTCAGTTGTTTTGCTGTACAAGCTGTGTTAGTTAGTAATACTCAGAAAAACTCTGAGCTCTAAGCGGGACTCGAACCCACAACCTTCTGAATGCTAGCAAGGTTAATTAAGGTACTTATACCTTAGACTGTGCCCAGTCCTCCAGGAACGAGTCTTAACCGCTCGGTTACAAGTACTTGTTGGTCTACAAGTCGCGTTGTAACAGTAAGTTTCCAGTTAAACACTGTTAGTTAGTTTCACTGTTAGTTAGTTACTAACATCAAGCTGCAATTTCTGAAACTAACTATCGTTCACCATTGTTGAACGCGTATTGATCGAAAATTTGAACATGTTCAAATTTCGTTCAACGTCATTCAACACCATTCAACAACGTTCAACATCATTCAACAGGGGTGGCCAAAAGCTTTCAACATGTTGAATCACGGTTGAATTCAACAATGTTGAACGATATTGAATGAAATGTTGAAAGCGTTTGGCCAGGCGCGACCATCAATAGCAACTAGCTACGAAATACGTTATATAACATTTAGCCTAGATTGACCAAGTCTAGAGAGAACAAGTAAGTTTCTAAAACCAACCCTTAATAACAACTAGCTACGAAATACGTTATATAACATTTAGTCTAGCCTGAAGTTTAGAACAAGCAAGTTTCTAAAGCCCAACGCAACCCTAAATAGCAACTACAATCATTAACAAAATTGTTGTATCAAAGGCAACATTAACATCTTTTCACCTCTCAGCCAGCATATCTCACGTTTGGGGATTTTACATATTCGTAATATTTGGCTCTTCCTGAGCAAAATCATGACATATCTTGTCAGCCGAAAATTTCATCTTCATGGAGTTTTTTGCTGTCAAAGTTACCGGATGTGATGTGACAAGAGGCATTTTTACAGAAGCTTTAATCAAACTCGCTGAATACAATACAATACAATACAATACAATACAATACAATACAATACAATACAATACAATGCAATGCAATGCAATGCAATGCAATGCAATGCAATGCAATGCAATGCAATGCAATGCAATGCAATGCAATGCAATGCAATGCAATGCAATGCAATGCAATGCAATGCAATGCAATGCAATACAATACAATACAATACAATAAAAAAGACACGTTACAAATACGTTACAAACAACAAAAGTGTTAAGTGAGTTAGATAAGGGGCATGCGAACGGACTCTAAGTCCCAACTAGGCCAATCCCTGCATACACTACTAAAATAAAGAAACTGACATAAAATTAGAGATTTGCGAGAATACAGATTCTCAGCAGCAGAAAGGTCTGCCAGTACTCCTTTGTGGCAAGTAATAAAAGAAAACTGGTTTGGAATGCCTCTTGTGACATCACATCTGGTAACTTTGACAGCGAAAAACTCCATGAAGATGAAATTTTCGGCTGACAAGATATATTATGATTTTGCTCAGGAAGACCCAAATATTACGAATATGGAAAATCCCCAAACGTGATAGGAATTTTAACAATGTTATACCACAACAAAACGTTAGCAATTTGTCAACATTTTCGTTTATGGAAAACCAACAATGTTTAGGGGGAGGGGGAGGGGGTAACATAACGATATTGGGAAATTGCATGTTTTGTTGTAGACTTTCTCAAAGTCCTTTTCAAACATTTTTGACCTTTCGACATTTTTGACCTTTCGGTTCCTCGTTGAAAAGGACTTTTCCCACCTGCAGCGCGCCAAAATTCACCGGTGAATTTTTCGACCGCTGACGTAATTCGGAAAGTAATTATATTCAGGCTAAATTGCTAGGCACGTGCTATCTTTGGAAGTTGGAGTTACACAGACTCTTGAAAACGTTTTAGTAGGGGTAGAACCACTTTCCATTGCATGTACGACAACCCGAAACACGTCAAAACAGGGCGATGTACATTTCAGCGGTTTCCCGCCAGAATATATAATTAGATTCAAAAACCTGCAAGCGAAACAAGTCCGCCTCTTTCCTCCCGCTTTTCCGCTCTCCCGCCTTTCCGCTCGCCCGCAAAAACTAGCGCTAAGAGGCGAACTTGGAGCAAGTCTAGTTTTGTTGACGCTGTTACAAATAATTTTGTCAATGATTGCATGTAGCTACGAAAAACGTTATATAACATTTAACCCAAACTGACCGAGTTAAGAACAACCAAGTTTCTAAAACCTAGCACAATCAACTTTGTCCGTGCTACAAAAGATGTTATTTAGTGCGTTCCATACTAAATAGATCTCACTGATCTCAAATAATATACTCATTATACTGGATAGAGCATCTATTGCTTCGCGCGTGGCAAAAATTGAAGTCGGAAGTGAGGCTAAAAATCTCGCGGCGGCCATATCCGGTGGGACCCACAATATTGCTGAATCATACTTTTTGCCTCTGGTTTTCGCTTTAAGTGATAGGATTTTTAACGAAAACCAGCTAAATTTTTGTGACATGTATCTGTCGCTATGGGAGAACTTAAATGTGGCTGTATGAAAACCAAGTGGGTCCCACCTGAAATGGCCGCCGCTAATTTATTCCGACTTCACAGCGAGCACCGGATGCTCTATCCAGTATAATGAGTCTATTATTTGAGATCTGGGATAGACCTCAGCAGTTGAAACCGAGACGCTAACACCAATTCGTCCTTCCTGTCATGCTTTGTTTTGCGTCATACGAAGAGAAGACGAGGAGAACCAAAGTAATCCAGGGAGACGAATGCGGTAGGGTTGGTTTAATGATGGTGGTAAGTCAGTCTGGTGGTATGTGATCCAATCATAGTCAGGGTTGCTCACCAGTGTTATTCTAAATCCTACATGTACTTACTTCTATATGTACATTGCTTTAATGTCCAGGATGAAATAATTGGATTTTTTCTGGGTTCCAGTAAAGTTTGGCTGATTTATAAACCAAAGACCACACGTAAGGAATAAAGAATTCTTCAGGCTGTTCCTCTTCAACATATTTAAACTTTAACTCTGGAAATTTCTGAATGGAAAAAACAAAAACTATACTTTAGTCTACATAGACCAACTTAGACCAACATAGACCTACTTAGACCAACTTAGACCAACTTAGACCTACTTAGACCAACTTAGACCTACTTAGACCAACTTAGACCAACTTAGACCTACTTAGACCAACTTAGACTTAATTAGACTTACTTAGGCCTACTTAGACATACTTAGACCAACTTAGACCAACGTATACCCACTCAGACCTACTTAGACCAACTTAGACCTACTTAGACCAACTTAGACCTACTTAGACCAACTTAGACCAACTTAGACCAACTAAGACCTACTCAGACCAACTTAGACCAACTCAGACCTACTTAGACCAACTTAGACCAACTCAGACCAACTTAGACCAACTTAGACCAACTCAGACCTACTTAGACCAACTCAGACCTACTTAGACCAACTCAGACCTACTCAGACCAACTCAGACCTACTTAGACCAACTTAGACCAACTTAGACCAACTTAGACCTACTCAGACCAACTTAGACCAACTCAGACCTACTTAGACCAACTTAGACCAACTCAGACCTACTTAGACCAACTTAGACCAACTCAGACCAACTTAGACCAACTTAGACCAACTCAGACCTACTTAGACCAACTTAGACCAACTCAGACCTACTTAGACCAACTCAGACCTACTCAGACCCACTTAGACCAACTCAGACCTACTCAGACCAACTTAGACCAACTCAGACCTACTCAGACCTAATTAGACCTACTTAGACCAACTCAGACCAACTTAGACCAACTTAGACCTACTTAGACCTACTTAGACCAACTTAGACCAACTTAGACCTACTTAGACCAACTTAGACCTACTTAGACCTACTTAGACCAACTTAGACCAACTTAGACCAACTTAGACCAACTTAGACCAACTTAGACTTACTTAGACTTACTTAGACCTACTTAGACCAACTTAGACCTACTTAGACCAACTTAGACCAACTTAGACCAACTTAGACTTACTTAGACTTACTTAGACCTACTTAGACCAACTTAGACCTACTTAGACCAACTTAGACCTACTTAGACCAACTTAGACCAACTTAGACCAACTTAGACCAACTTAGACCAACTTAGACCTACTTAGACCTACTTAGACCAACTCAGACCACCTCAGACCAACTCAGACCAACTTAGACCTACTTAGACCAACTCAGACCAGCTCAGACCAACTCAGACCAACTTAGACCTACTTAGACCAACTTAGACCTACTTAGACCAACTCAGACCTACTTAGACCAACTTAGACCTACTTAGACCAACTCAGACCAGTTCAGACCAACTCAGACCAACTCAGACCTACTTAGACCAACTTAGACCAACTTAGACCTACTTAGACCAACTTAGACCTAATTAGACCAACTTAGACCTACTTAGACCAACTCAGACCAGTTCAGACCAACTCAGACCAACTCAGACCTACTTAGACCAACTTAGACCAACTTAGACCTACTTAGACCAACTTAGACCAACTTAGACTTACTTAGACTTACTTAGACCTACTTAGACCTACTTAGACCAACTTAGACCTACTTAGACCAACTTAGACCTACTTAGACCAACTTAGACCAACTTAGACCAACTTAGACCAACTTAGACCTACTTAGACCTACTTAGACCAACTTAGACCAACTTAGACCTACTTAGACCAACTTAGACCTACTTAGACCTACTTAGACCAACTTAGACCAACTTAGACCAACTTAGACTTACTTAGACTTACTTAGACCTACTTAGACCAACTTAGACCTACTTAGACCAACTTAGACCAACTTAGACCAACTTAGACTTACTTAGACTTACTTAGACCTACTTAGACCTACTTAGACCAACTTAGACCTACTTAGACCAACTTAGACCTACTTAGACCAACTTAGACCAACTTAGACCAACTTAGACCAACTTA
This sequence comes from Corallium rubrum, assembly GCA_964035015.1. Taxonomy (NCBI): domain Eukaryota; kingdom Metazoa; phylum Cnidaria; class Anthozoa; order Scleralcyonacea; family Coralliidae; genus Corallium; species Corallium rubrum. Next base: position 8,019,899 of record OZ036015.1, read on the forward strand.
GACCAACTTAGACCTACTTAGACCTACTTAGACCAACTCAGACCACCTCAGACCAACTCAGACCAACTTAGACCTACTTAGACCAACTCAGACCAGCTCAGACCAACTCAGACCAACTTAGACCTACTTAGACCAACTTAGACCTACTTAGACCAACTCAGACCTACTTAGACCAACTTAGACCTACTTAGACCAACTCAGACCAGCTCAGACCAACTCAGACCAACTTAGACCTACTTAGACCAACTTAGACCTACTTAGACCAACTCAGACCTACTTAGACCAACTTAGACCTACTTAGACCAACTCAGACCAGTTCAGACCAACTCAGACCAACTCAGACCTACTTAGACCAACTTAGACCAACTTAGACCTACTTAGACCAACTTAGACCTATTTAGACCAACTTAGACCTACTTAGACCAACTCAGACCAGTTCAGACCAACTCAGACCAACTCAGACCTACTTAGACCAACTTAGACCAACTTAGACCTACTTAGACCAACTTAGACCTATTTAGACCAACTTAGACCTACTTAGACCAACTTAGATTAACTTAGGTCGCGTTCACACTATACCCGACTTTTGTGCCGGTACGAAAACCATATTGGATAGGCCTTCTGTACCCACACAAAACGCCTGTTCCGGCACAATTTCTGTGTCGCTGCGCCGCTCCGATCTCGCAAGAGGTACATCTTTTATCCGATAGGTTTTTGTGCCGTTTCAGCTGCAGTGTGAACGGGGTTCAAAATCATTTCGGAAGAACAGAGCGTGGTGATTGGTTGTATCGTACGGCATAATTATTTGCCGTTTCGTGTCGAGTCTGTTTACAATATACCGGATAGGTTTTCGTGCACCTGCTCTAAGCATAGTCATTCAAAATATGGTCTGGAAACTCAGCTAAAGTCTTTGGTCTATCTTTTTGTTCGCCTTTATGCATTTTTGTGCACGGTGCACGGTCACTGAACACATTGTATTTTAGTATAATGAACGCATTATCCAATAGCAACGTTTCAGTTCAATCATCAACCGTGCTATTTAAATATTAATAAACCTAAAACAAAGGATGTGCACGGTGTAAGGTACGGCTCAACATAAAATCACAGCTCATTATAGGCGCTTTGAAGTTTGCCGAGTTTCCAGACCATATCTCGATTGACTATGCTCTAAGCTTAAAGTGCTTATATCACTTGTGTGGTTTTAACATATTTGAAGAGTAAAAAAAGTTAGTTAATAAGTTATTTTGCCGTTTTTTATTTAGTTTAATACTTTCTGAGATATAAGCCTTTAAACATGCCAATTCGTTCCTGAGTCCCAGGCCACCAAGGTGTTAAAATGAACGACGGAAATCTTTGAGAATTGGCATGTTCAGAAGCCAATATGTCAGGAACTATTTGACTAAATCAAAAACGGCAAAATAACTTATTATTATATGGATGAGCTTGTTTTCGGGTCATTACGCCAAACGGCTGTGAGAGGGCATTACGTCATTTTTAATGGCTTGCAAGTTTTTGCGGGAAAATTACTGAGTTGATTTGAATGAAAATAAAAGCGAATTAGATATATTCGTTGGAAAATTTTGAACAATAATTACGTCCTGAAACATAACTGTTTCTTTTTATAAGAACTTCTTATTTAAAAGCGCGAAAAATAAAAGCCTAACAGGTGTAAACATGAAGCGAAACGAACAAGCTCAAAGGAAAGAACTAAGGTGAACAGCGACATCTGATCAAGACAAACGTAGAACTAAAAACAGATAAGAAAACAAACCAAAAGCCATATAATAAAAGGCTTATTAACCTCGTTTTCTCGGTCTGTACGGGAAAGTATTTGCCCTCGGTTTTATCGTACAAACCTCGCTCCTTCGTCGCTCGGTCTGTACGAAAACCTCAGGCAAATACTTTCTCGTACAGACCTCGAACTCGGTTAAGGTGGCTTCATTAATGGAAAATGCAACTTTGAGAGTCCAAAACACGTACATAAACAATTCGAAAAAATAATAAAACTAAATGTTATGCATAGTTAAACAGTCTGACAATCAAAAACTGTTACCAAATAAATACCAACAGTCGTTGCTATGGCAACAATGACGTTTCAAAATGGCTGCCAATTACCCTTCAAACTAATTTAATTCGAAAAAAAACTTGGTGACCTACAATTTTTTTTTCATTAAAACGTTTCTTGAAGTATGAGTAATCAATAGGCCGATTTTAAAAAAATTCTGTAGAACGAATACTTTTCTTTCTCGGAAAAATCATGTTTATCATTTTTTTTAAAATTTCGTTCTACAGAATTTTTTTTAAATCGGCCTATTGATTACTTATACTTCCAGGAAAGTTTTAAAGAAAAAAAAATTGGGGGTCACCAAAGTTTTTTCCGAATTAAATTAGTTTGAAGGGTAATTGGCAGCCATTTTGAAACGTCATTGTTGCCATAGAAACAACTGTTGCTATTTATTTGGTAGCAGCTTTTGATTGTCAGACTGTTTAACTATGCATAACATTTAGTTTTATTCTTTTTCCGAATTGTTTAATCACGTGTTTTGGACTCTCAAACTTGTATTTTCCATTTTTCAAGAAACTGTATGGAACCACCTTAATAAGCCTTTATTATAAATAAGTTTTGTGGAAACACCACGTAAAATATTTCTTTGCTAAGCGTTCGGCGTGTTGACTCAGGCCTTCCTCAGAGCAATGACAAAATAAGCCTTTATTAACTAACTTTTTTGCTCAACCTCGTCCCCAGGGCATTTTGCCTCCACGTTGGGAGGTCGGCGAAAATGGCCCTGGCATCGGCTGGTCGATTCTATAATCGGATTGGCCGGTTTAAACACTTGATTAATTCAGATACAGTGTAATTTATTCATCAAAGTATGAATTGCAATAAATCCACTCTGCGAAGTTCAACCAAAGAATTGTAACGATAGCTTTGGTTAAAGTCAAGAACAACATTAGATATATGTTTCTTCCCGACATTTAAATGTATCCTGGATAATCGTGGGGAGTATCATGATGAATAATGCTATCCAGTTGCATTTATGATAAAGGTTCACATGAGTGATTCGGCAGAGCGTTAAATATTTCTTATTTATTATTCATGTATACGTATTATACAAAAACGAAACACAAAGACCGCATAAATTTTCTTGACAAAACACCCCAAAATTCTGGGTGTCACGTGACCAGCCGATGCCAGGGCATTTTCGCCGACCTCCCAACGTGGAGGCAAAATGCCCTGGGGACGAGGTTGTTTTTTGCTCTATTCAAATACATTAAACCCCCACAAGTGATATAAGCACTTTAAATGTAACGTCGTTCAATTAGTTGTCCGCGCAGTACACCACAGGGTTGGTAGATTGCTGAATAAATAAGCCAAATATTATTATAATAACCTTTTGTTTTCTTTGTTGGAAACAAAGAAATCAAAGGGACGCTTATAACAATGTTTGGCTTATTTATTCAGCAATCTGGCAACCCTGGTACACCAACCTTTAGTCGATCTCTAGGCCACTGTAGTGTTCCCTGTTTGATCACATCAAGCACAACCTGAACGGACAAGGTTTGTTCTGGATGTTTTTCAAGTCTGGCACTGAAGAACGCTAACACCTAAGATAATAAATGAATGTTAATACACCTTTTCGATAATTACGTCACGGTGCATGAAAACGAGGCCCCCAGGTCAAAGTTTCACAATGTTGATTATCATAGTAACCCGTCATATCTGTTTATGGAAGAAGATGGCTAACGCCCAAACTATATATGGTAGAAACACATCGTGTACGTATGTTGTTAGGCATTTCATAAGCTTTCAATTGATGTATATTTTAAGTTTCTATGTTGTGTGTAACTTTTTAAAATGTCCAAAATGTTCGCACCATATATTGCTCGTCAAGTAATAATAATGGACTTCTCACAACTGTTGTAGAATTTCGGATATTGTTTTTAAAATACATAACGCACAACTTTGAAACATATATCAAACAGAAGATACTGTAAAATGCCATTGGCGGTAGAACTTTCAAGTTTTTAGCTTAAGAGAAAGTATTTCAAAAATGGGAAAACGTACTATTATCTTGGTCTGAGTTGTAAACAAAACAAACTTAACAAATATCCATCAGTTCTTGACGAGCAATGATGCGAACATTTTGGACATTTTAAAAAGTTACACACAACATAGAAACTTAAAATATACATCAAATGAAAGCTTATGAAATGCCTAACAACATACGTACACGATGTATTTCTACCGTATACAGTGGGTGCCAAAAGTCTGAGTCCAGTCTCAATTTTTGCCAAAAATTCGAGAAAAGTGTATCTTCTGAAAAATAAACTTGCATTAGCTACTTGAACATGCGCATTGAGATATGCAATTGTCTCCCACATTTTTCCTTGAAATATTTTGCCATATATAATATCAAAATAAGTTTATCCAATTCTCTACACGCATGTGCGTCAAGGATGGCTAAAGATCTAAGTGAAGGAGTTACAGGACAAATTATTGCTCCAAGTAACGAAGGTTTCTCACAGCGACAAATTGCTGCAAAGATAGGAGTGTCGAAAGGTGCTGTGCAGCGAACCGTGGAAAGGTTCAGAAAAACTCAATCCTATTCCAACCTACCGAAGTCTGGGAGATCAAGATGTACTACACCACAAGAGGATCAGTTCATAAAAGTAACTTCTTTGCGTACTTTCAGACCACTTGCAGCCAATCTCCTTCTTACTGTTGTTTTGCTGTTTGTTTTCTCTCGGGTGGCGTTAATTGTCGATTGAATATTACCAGCAGTTGCTGTTCTATTACGCAAAGAACTTACGTTTAATGTGTCGTTAAAAGTTCGTGCAGTACTTCCAGATTTTGGAAGTCGTCTTGATTGGCTATAGCCCGAAGAGCTCTATTCTGATTGGTTTGTGTATGATTTGATTTGATTGTGATTGATTGATTTGTTTATGAATTATGCTTTACATAATTAACAAAGCGTCTAACGAATCTAGCGATTCAGCGATGTTTAGTGAAGTTTAAAGTGAAAAATCAAAAGAAAGAACAGCGTGAATGTATAGAAAAAGTCCTGTTTAATGAGGATGTGCTAGCTGTACTTTGTACTGGTTATGGAAAGAGTTTAATATACCAACTTCTCCCAAGCATCTACGAAGACTTATTGCTGCGAGCCGTAAGGCGAGCAGCTCACTAATCTTGACGAGGTCTGGGCCGAGTTTATATGCGTTCACAAACTCGATTCTTTGGATTTCGTGGGCGATGATCTTCGGTATACGCAATGTCTACCGATCAGCGGTAGGCATTAAATTGTGCACTACGCTACACCACGTTGTCTAGGACGTTTCTTGGCAAGTTGGCATTGTTTGGCGCTGGAATATATTGATTTATTAAAGAGAAGTGTATTTTTCTACTATACTGTTATATCAAACACAACTCGACTATTTGTTGCTGGAAGTATATATCAAGGCCACAAAAGGCTTAGCGACATTTCGAGGGGCAGACAGTCATTTATACGAGTCTTTGTTCATTAATTTTTATATGACATTCCACACCATTGTGCCAGATGATTTCACTTAATATTTTAAGCATGCGACGTTATTGTCAACACTCACGTCACGCGTACAAAATTGAGCCATTAAAGATGGCAACGGCCGTTATTGCTGCAAATCTACAACCTAAAACTGCATAGATTGCCGTTCTTCACTTCAAGCAAGAGTGCTGACGCCATCACTCTTTAATGGCTCGATTTCATACGCTTGACGTCCATGTTGAGTAAAACGTCGCATGCTTAAGCTCTTTAATTGAAAATGCTTCGGACGATAACAAGTATTTTACTACTAAATAGTAAATGGTAGCAACTCGCAGCACTTCACTTTTGATAAAAACTTCCAGTATAAACTGTATAAGCAAGCTCGTGAAGGAATTACTCTGAAGCAATTCTGGATTGTAGTCGTGAGTCCGCTTGAATCTCTAAGGAAACAGCAAATTTCAAACTTGGAACGGCTGGATTGTGCGATTAAAGCTTCGTCGATTGGAGATTCAGAAAATTCATTTGGGGGCGGAAAACGGCCAGGTAGAGAATTGTATCAGGTCATATTTGCGTTATTTCTCGTCCTCTCGCCCGCCTGCCTTGCCTCGCCTTCATTTGCCTTTAGCGGAGCACGAGAATAATGCCTGGTACTCAGGTTCCTTTTTCCCTGGCAATACTCCCTAATGTAAGCTTGGGCATCACTCCTGTCCTTCATCAGTTTAGGCTGTTGATTGTGCGGAGGGAGGAAAACCGGTAAAAATCCCACTCAAGGAACAGAAGAGAACCAACAACTCCACTCACATGAACCTAAGATGGTCACCCATCCAAGTACTAACTCTATTCAACCTGGCTTAACTTCAGCGGTGAGAGGCAGTGCACTAACATCTTATGCTAAGGTGATCACCCATCCAAGTACTAACTCTATGCAATCTGACTTAACTTCAGTCGTGAGAGGCAGTGCACTAACATCTTATGCTAATGTAGGTCATCCATCCAAGTACTAACCCCATTCAACCTGGCTTAACTTCAGCAGTGAGAGGCAGTGCACTAACATCTTATGCTAATGTAGGTCACCCATCCAAGTACCCACTCTATTCAACCTGGCTTAACTTCAGCAGTGAGAGGCAGTGCACTAACAGCTTGTGCTAATGTAGGTCACCCATCCAAGTACTAACCCCATTCAACCTGGCTTAACTTCAGCAGTGAGAGGGTGAGAGGCAGTGCACTAACATCTTATACTAATGTACCTGGCTGAACTTCAGCAGTGAGAGGCAGTGCACTAACAGCTTGTGCTAATGTAGGCCACCCATCCAAGTACTAACCCCATTCAACCAGGCTTAACTTCAGCAGTGAGAGGCAGTGCACTAACAGTTTGTGCCAATGTAGGTCACCCATTCAAGTACTAACCCCATTCAACCTGGCTTAACTTCAGCAGTGAGAGACAGTGCACTAACATCTTATGCTAATGTAGGTCACCCATCCAAGTACTAACTCCATTCAATCTGACTTAACTTCAACGGTGAGAAACAGTGCACTAACATCTTGTGCTAACGTAGGTCACCCATCCAAGTACTAACTCCATTCAATCTGACTTAACTTCAGCAGTGAGAAACAGTGCACTAACATCTTGTGCTAATGTAGGTCACCCATCCAAGTACTAACCCCATTCAACCTGGCTTAACTTCAGCAGTGAGAGGCAGTGCACTAACATCTTATGCTAATGTAGGTCACCCATCCAAGTACTCACTCTATTCAACCTGGCTTAACTTCAGCGGCGAGAAACAGCGTGCTAAGAGCACGGGTGGCGTGTACTGTTAGCGCGCTGCCTCTCACCAAAAAAGTTAAGCCCAGTTAGACGGGGTTAGTACTTGGATGGGTGACCGCTTGGAATGACCCCGTTATCGAGCTTGGAACTCATGTGAGTAGAGTTGTAGTTGATCTCTCCTGTGCTTCGAGGGTTTTTCGCCGAGTTCTCCGGTTTTCCTCCCTCTTTAAAACCAACACCTATATCTTAGCTGTGATCTGTCGTCTGAACTGTGTCGTATGGCGGCTGCCTGGAGCGCCTTTGATATGCCTCGACACAGCCACGTTGATCTGCGTCCTTCAGCGGCAATTCAGTCACTGGCTAAAAGAACACCGCTGTCAAACGTTTGCGCATGCGTGAATTCGCGACAGTAAACATTGCAAGAGAAGTGGGAACTAGCCGTGGTGACAACAACCAGACAGTGAAGACTAAGTAAGACTCGACTATTCATTTGTGTTTTAAAAAAAGGGTAAAGAAAATTACGAAGGGGTAAATTCAGAATATGTTACAATATTGACAAAGAAGTCATGCACAAATTACCTACCTTATCTTTTTGGTAGTATGCTTATAATTTTAACTTTTGTGTCGGACTCTCGGACCAGTCTAAATATTTCAGTGTTTTCCCGCTCTTTTTCTGAGGACGAGCTCGGACGTCGCGCATGCGCAAAACGTTTGGCAGCGGTGTTGGATGCAGGCATTGAACTCTAAGTAAACTGGAACGATAACTCGATGGCGTATCATGAAGCCAAAAATGGCGGACATGGGGGCCGCCATGCACGTCAATCCCAGTCCCTTTTACTGTATAACCGAGAGAAAATGAAGCTGAATTTGGTGAACTGGGTTGCAAAAACAGCTTGAAATCAAACAAAAACTGAACTTGTTAACCACTTTTAGGCTAAATCAAATTCCAATATACCGTAGAGTAGGTGAACACTGACATGACGAGTAAAAACAAGGAAAACAGTAAAAATATAAGCTCTCAAATGAAAGTCAACAATACGCAACCAAAATTGCCATTGGTTTGGACAAATATAAAGAAAATACATATGAAACCCAGGTTTAAAATGAAGAGGTTGTTTATAAAAACAGTTGGGTTTTAAATTTTTAAATTTTCAGTAGGAAAAACCCAACAATATTCACTTTACTGTGTGTTATTACAGCTCTGGAATTACTCTTCGTATCGAAAAATGTCAGATTTAGCATTTCCACAACTGAAACTTGAGTTAAAGCTATAATTTAGCATTATCTTATTACTAATTCTTGGCAAGACAACCTTCAAACGTTTGAGATAACAACCACTCGAATTTTGCTTTTGTTCGGCAGATATTTCGTCATTCAATCCATTTTCGTGTGTAGAAATTGTTCAGGTACAAGGCCAATAAGCCCAATACATACTATCTTCTTCGTTATCATCTATAAAAAAACTTTAGGTCTAAAATATGGTTGTTTTTTGCAGCGAGTTTTCAGTTTTTCATTGTACGTGCCGCTCATAGGTGCTGTTGACGTCAGACGTGCAATGGCGACCCCCAGCAGCCGGAAGTTTGACTTCACCCAGTCATAGGGCCTTTCTTATGGAGTTAGCGTTCCAGTTTATTTAGAGTTCAATGGTTGCAGGTAAGGATGATTAGTCCCCAGTCCCTAGATGATTAGATTCCCAGCCTCTCACCAATAGTTAAGCCCGGTTGGACGGGGTTAGTACTTGGATGGGTGACCGTTTGGGAATAACCCCGTCCTCCGCCAGCTTGGGACTTATGTGAGTAGAGTTTAGTTGGTCTCTCCTGTGCTCCAAGGGTTTTTCACCGGGTTCTCCGGTTTTCCTCCCTCCGTAAAATCAACACCTAGGTCTTAGTTGTCTACACATAGGAGTTTGGTGTCAATTGGGACGAAAGTTCTGTTCCTCTCTCCTGTCATGAGACCATGAGATTATTTTGCACACGTTAAGTGGCAAATTTAATAAACTCAGCACAAGTAATAAACTTAATAAACTATGCCTGCATATATCGTGATGATGAGAAATCAAACGCACTTACCGTGTCAATATTTTGGATAATGTCGTGAAAGGTAGGGTGAGTTCGAAACTGCGCAAACAATTCTCGTCTGTGAAGCAACGTGTAGACTAGATTCGGATTATGATGAAGAGTGTTGGTTAAACAGGAATTGATTATTTCAAGAACCATTCTAATAACTTCTTCAAGGATCGCCAAGTCCGACACCTGAAACGCATAAAAAGAACATTAGAACACTTGAAACTATATTAAATATGGACTAGAAGTTTTTATCAAAAGTGAAGTGCTGCGAGTTGCTACCATTTACTATTTAGTAGTAAAATACTTGTTATCGTCCCAAGCATTTTCAATTAAAGAGCTTAAGCATGCGACGTTTTCCTCAACATGGACGTCACGCGTATAAAATCGAGCCATTAAAGAGTGATGGCGTCAGCACTCTTGCTTGAAGTGAAGAACGGCAATCTATGCAGTTTTAGGTTATTGATTTGCAGCAATAACGGCCGTTGCCATCTTTAATGGCTCAATTTTATACGCGTGACGCGAGTGTTGACAATAACGTCGCATGCTTAAAATGTTAAGTGAAATCATCTGGCACAATGGTGGTATGTTATATAAAAATTAATGACCAAAGACTCGTATAAATACACTGTCTGCCCCTCGAAATGTCGCTAAGCCTTTTGTGGCCTTGATATATACTTCCAGCAACAAATAGAGTTATTTAAAGATGTTTTAAGCGAAACCAGGATTATTCAATAGGTTTCATATTAGGTTTTTAGGTTTCACCACGACAAACATTCAACACAAAGTTAGCACAGCACAAACTCTTTTACACAGGGCTTCAACACTACCTAACACCAAGGAGGGAAAACAACAAGAACGCAAACATGTAACCAATGCCTTAATGTCGAATGGAACCCTAAGTCCCCATTCACACGAGTCCGGAGCGAGTTGAAAACGGCGCTAAAAAGTCACAAAACGCCCTTGCGTTCACACGGCACCGGATCGAAATTGTGTGAAAACGGCGCTCTAACCGGAGCGTTTTGAAAACGATTTCTAGACGGAGCGAAATGAAACGGAACCCTTGGCGGTGTCGTGTGAACACAAGATCCGGCACTTTTTCGCTCCGCTTTAGTACCCAGTTCCTAAATTTTCGGCTCCTAACCAAACGGCTGGCGTATTTTTCAGCGATGGAAAACTTTTTATTTGTCTTCTCGACTTCGGAAAGCTTGAAGCTTCTGCTAAGAACGTGTGCTGCTGTTTGAACAATTATAACATTATTACAACAATGACTAGGCAGTGTAAATAGGAGAAGATGAAGTCAATAAGGTGAGTTCCTAACGGAATTACTAAAATTGTGAACCTATAGAATGCACTATACACCTTGGGGGATAATATTCTTTGAATTGCTTCTCGTTTCCATTTACTTTTGACGAGATATGGCTATTTAAACAGTGCACAGCATTGAAAATACTGGATATACACCAGAAGGTTCCGGGGTCGTGTGAACGCCTTCAAAGCGTCGTTAAATTATGACGGATTCGTGTGAACGTAACCACATTTTACCGTTTATCTTCTACCGGACTCATGTGAACGCAGTCTAAGAAATTCCTACAGGAAGTTGAACGAAAACGAGTTATGAGGCAAGATAGGATACCATCACCCGAACAATTAGTAAAAACATTTTTTGAAAATGTGGAACCAAAGACGAACTACGACTATGCTGTCCTTCCATACATTAAAGGCCTAACAGAACTCTTAAAACGACTCCTTAAGCCATACGGCATCCGTATTACAACAAAACCTCTCCGCACACTAGAACAAATGTTTCCTTCAGTTAAGGACAGACCATCACCCGAAGATCAGACTAATGTGGTGTACCGTATTAATTGCTCGGATTTCTCGTGGAGCTACATTGGTGAGACAGGCAGAGCCTTCAACACTCGGAGAAAAGAACACAAAAGAAATGTAGAGCAATGTAAAAGTGGGTCCAACATCGCCAAACATGCTTGGTCAAACAATCATCAAATAGACTTTAAAAACAGTAAAATTTAATCGCTAATTTCCCGAAAAGTCATGTTATTACATAAGTTGTACGTACACATGTTGTGCATGCGGTTCGTTTGCGAGCTTGCTGTAATGGAACAGACGTAACCTGCAACCTTCCGATGACCAGTTAGACGCTCTAACCATTGAGCTACAAGAACTCAGATGGTGAGTGAAGGTTACATACGTGTACAACCTGTAACCTTTTGATAACCAGTTAGACACTCTAACCATTGAGCTACAAGAACTCAGATGGTGAGTGAAGGTTACATATGTGTACAACCTGCAGCCTTCTGATGACCAGTGAGACACTCCAACCATTGAGCTACAAGAACTCAGATGGTGAGTGAAGGTTACATATGTGTACAACCTGTAACCTTCTGATGACTAGTGAGACACTCTAACCATTGAGCTACAAGAACTCAGATGGTGAGTGAAGGTTACATATGTGTACAACCTGTAACCTTCTGATGACCAGTGAGACACTCTAACCAATGAGCTACAAGAACTCAGATGGTGAGTAAAGGTTACATAT
>OZ036015.1:8036808-8064308 GCA_964035015.1 Corallium rubrum
CCCTGAAGGTTCTTCATTCCGAAAGCTTCTGTACGAACAATTTGAAGCTTTAAATAACTCGACTGTTCATGATTCGCATCACAACCCGGCAAGTACTTTCGAAGAGAGTGTCGTTGTTGTACAGACTCAAAACGATAGTGGTACTAATGATTGTCCCCCGGAAGGATGCATCGAAGGTACTACAAATGGAAAGGCGAAGTGTCAGTGTTTAAAGTTATCACAACAATTTAAAGAAATGCAAGAAGACATTAAAGATCTTCAACACAGAATTAGCATTGAGAAAGATATGCAAATGAATCATAATCGATTGCTTCCCAACACTCAGTCAATTTTGGAAGATGAAAACAACAGATTGAGAATAGAACTCGAGGAGGCAAAACGTTGCATAAGTGAAATGAAAAGTACAATATTTGACCTCAAGGATGAAAAAGCTAGCTTAATTACAACTATCAGGATTTTAGAAGAGGACTATCAGCAAGTAAGTTCTCAAGCTCGGCCGCCGCGAGACAACGGTAACGGGAATGATGCCGGATGGTCTGATGTCCCTTCAAAACAGAATAGAAGCCGCCAAAAGAAACGAGATAATCAATTTACAGAAAGGAGGAAAGCAAATGTTGAAGACAACCGTAGAGATAATCAATTTACAGAAAGGAAGAAAGCAAATGTTGACGACAAACGTAATTCTTCGAGAAAACAAAAGCGTAAATCGGTAATTATTCTTGGCGATTCAATTGTCAAGAACATAAACCCGAAGAAGCTGTCTAACGAAGAACTTGATGTCCATGTCAAATCTTTCTCTGGTTGTACTGTAGATGACATGAATCATTATGTACAACCTACAATCGCCAAATCACCTGATCATGTTATTATCCATGTGGGAACTAATGACTTGAATAATTCCTCTCCAAGAAGTATTGCTGAAAATGTCGTAAATTTAGCAAGAAAGATAGATGCAGAGGCTTCTAACATCAATTTGGCGATATCTGGGCTTACTCAACGTGACGACGATCAAAACCTTTCCAAAAAAGTGGAAGAAACCAACAAGCTGATCAATAATTTTTCAAAAAGCTATAACTGGTCGTTTGTAAATAATAGGAACATAGATCGAAGTTGCCTAAACAGAGGTGGTTTACATCTTAACCGGAAAGGAACTGCAATATTAGCTAAGAACCTTATAAATCATATTAACGAATCATGAAATAATGTTGAAGGTGAGTCCATTGATAAAGAATCACATACTTATTTAAATTCAAATTCGTCTAAATGTTTACTTGATTTACCGAAGAATAGAGGTTTTAAATATGCATCGTTAAACATTACTAGTCTTCCGAAATATATTGAAGAGCTTCAAGTATTACTAGTTGACAAACCACTAGACCTTTTAGCAATCAATGAAACAAGGCTAGATTCAAGTATTAGTGATGCTCAAGTAAAACTTATTGGTTATGATTTAGTACGAAAAGACAGGAACAGAGTTGGTGGCGGTGTCGCCATTTATATAAAGAATTCCATAAATTATACTATTCGTAAGGATTTGAATGTATATGACATTGAGTTATTAGCTTTAGAAATTAAAAAGCCTAGAAGCAAGCCTTTTATAGTTGTCGCGTGTTATAGACCTCCTAAATCAGATGGATTGTTTTTTGACCTATTTGAGAAAATTATCGCAGCAATTGATAAAGAGGATAAAGAACTAATCATTTTAGGAGATTTAAACTCTGACCTTTTGTCATTAAAACCCGAACCTTGCACCAAACAATTGATAGATTTATGTTCATTATTTAATTTGACGCAATTAATAAAAGAGCCAACACATATTTTGAAATGCTCTGAAACATTAATTGATGTTATTTTGACAAATGAACCTAACAAAATTATTAATGCTGGTGTTTGTCACATAGGGTTTTCTTACCACGCTATGATTTTTGCAACTCGAAAAGTGGCAATTCCATCTGATTTTAAACCAAAAGTTGTTAAAACTCGAAACTATCGAAATTTTAATGCAGACAATTTTACAAAGGGCTTGCAAGGTGTTAATTGGGATGTTATAAATGAGTATGATGACCCCAATCTTATGTGGAAAACATGGAAAAATCTTTTCTTATCTGTCGTTGACAAACATGCACCTTTGCGTTCCAAGAGAGTCCGATCCAAAAAGGCACCTTGGATAAATCGCGAAGTAAGACAAAAGTGCATTAATAGGGACAGATTAAGAAAGAGGGCAGTTCAAACCAAAACCCATAAAGATTGGGTTAAGTATAAATCTGCTAGGAACGAAGCAAATAACATAATTAAAAAAGCCAAAGAATTATATTATAAAAAACAAATTGAGGGTAATGTAGGCAATAGTAAGCTAATATGGAAAACAATAAATAACGTCATGTCACGCAAAGACAAAAATTATTCTATCCAAAGAATTAGACCAAGATCTGGTAATATAGTGTTATCTAAACCCGATGAAATTGCGGAGTTCTTAAATACACACTTTACCGATGTTGGGCCTAATTTAGCAAGTCAAATTCCTTCAGATGATGATTTGCCCTCATTTGAAGAGTATATTCCTCCAGTCGGCTCTACTTTTTCAATTGAGAAAGCTACTGTAGAGGAAATTTTCAATTTACTAAATTCTTTGAAATTAGACAAAGCTACAGGATTAGACAATATCCCGGCCAAGTTACTTAAAATAGGCGCAGCTACACTATCTAGCTCTTTGTGTAACATTTTTAATAAATCAGTAGACACAGGAATATTTCCCACTGATTTGAAATGTGCAAAAGTATTTCCATTGCACAAAAGTGATGACAAGGAATCAGAAAATAATTATAGGCCGATTTCGGTTACTTCTGTAGTTGCAAAAGTTTTTGAACGGGTTATTCATACTCAGTTATTGAATTATCTAACTATTAATAATCTATTGACAAAATACCAGTCAGGTTTTCGTCCTTTACATTCAACTATTACTGCTTTATTGGAAGCAACGACTGAATGGTATTTAAATATTGATGATGATCTCTTAAATGTCATTGTGTTCTTGGACTTAACCAAGGCATTTGACACAGTCGATCATTCAATATTGTTAAAAAGCTTGAATTATATGGCGTTATTGGTATATCTCTGACTTGGTTCGAGTCTTATCTTTTCGAGCGTAAACAATGCTGTTTTGTAAATGGTCACTTATCAAAATGTAGTATTATAAAGTGCGGAATACCACAGGGTTCAATTCTTGGCCCACTGTTATTCCTCATCTATATTAATGACCTTCCTTGTTGCATAAAAAACTCGAAACCAAGGTTGTTTGCAGATGATACCAATTTAAGTAAAGCAGCGGAATCTATAAAGACTATAGAGTTGTCTATAAATTCTGACCTAGGTAATGTCAGAAAATGGTTAATTGTCAATAGATTAAGCATTAATTTAAAGAAAACTGAATACATGTTAATGGGTTCTAAGTATAAATTAAATCAGTTGGTTAAAACACCAGAAATCAGATTGGGTGAGAACCTGATAAAAAGGGTGGTCAAGAGTAAATCTCTTGGCGTGACGTTTGATGATACCCTTTCTTGGTCAGCACAAATTGAATGTATTACGAAAAAGGTGAATTCGGCTATTAATGGCATTAAACGAATACGTTCCTTTGTTCAACTTTCAGTGCTACGCATAATTTATAATTCATTAATTCAACCTCAATTTGATTACTGTGATGTTGTATGGGGCAATTTGTCTAAAGGTTTATCAAATAAACTCCAAAAACTTCAAAATCGTGCAGCCAGAGTTATCACACAATCTGATTTCTCAATTCGTTCTCATGATATATTAAAGGACCTTGGTTGGTTAGATCTTTCTGCTAGACGTTCGATTAGTAATCTATGTTGCGTATATAAATGTTTAAACAACTTAACGCCAACCTATTTGACAAATACATTTATTCAAAGAAATGATTCACATCGATTTCAACTAAGAAATCACGATGTAAATTTATCATTACCAAAACCAAAAACTGATTATATCAAACGAAGTTTTCAATATGTTGGGGCTAAATTGTGGAATAATCTTGACAGAGATTCACGAAATGCCTCAACTTTGAAATCTTTTAAAAGTAAACTTGTAAGATCATATATGGACTCACCTTGAATGCTTGTATGCTTGAACATACTGATGGTGTTTTTCTTATTTTTATAAATTATAAAATTGACAAAAATTTTATGTATATATATTTATGTATTGTAAAGTGATGTAAATAATGTACGGCTTGCATGTAAAGCAGTTTCTACTGATGTAACTACCGTATGTAAATAAAACTGTATCTATCTATCTATCTATCTATCTTCTCCTCTCTTCTCTCCTCCTCTCCTCTCCTCTCTTCTCTTCTCTTCTCTTCCCTTCCCTTCTCTTCTCCTCTCCTCTCCTCTCTTCTCTACCCTCTCCTCTCTTCTCTCCTCCCCTCTTCTCTCTTCTCCTCTCTTCCCTTCCCTCCTCTCCTCTCTTCTCTTCTCTTCTCTCCTCTCCTCTCTCCTCCCCTCTCCTCTCTTCTCCTCTCTTCCCTTCCCTCCTCTCCTCTCTTCTCTTTTTCTTTCATCTCCTTTCCTATCTATTCCGTCCCTGCCACTGTCTCTTACCACTTCATGTACAGACTTATTAAAGTTCTCATCTTGACTCAGAATCAAGAGCACAATGAGAGCCATGTAAATATGATGAGAATTCTGTTCCTCTGCAGTGTACAACAGTTTCAGAATTGGAACAACCTGTAAATGCAATAACAATAAATAACACATTTTCAGAAATGTAGAGATCAACAACACGCAGCAGTTAACAACCTTTACTTCACGATCACCTCGGTTTTCTTTGTACCGTGGTTGTTTACTTAATGTGGCTAAATGTAATTTAGGAACTCCCTAATACCGCCAGCTACAAGCTACGCAAGGTAAAAAAGGAGACAATGCTAGTCAGCGGTCACTCATGATAATATGTGGGGATTATCTCAGCGCCCCTCCAAGTCTTGTCAGCGTGGTCTGAGCTTGACTTGCGCTCATCAAAGTCTTGTCAGCGTGGTCTGAGCTTGACTTGCGCGAGCCAAAGTCTTGTCAGCGTGGTCTGAGCTTGACTTGCGCTCATCAAAGGCTTGTCAGCGTGGTCTGAGCTTGACTTGCGCTCATCAAAGTCTTGTCAGCGAGGTCTGAGTTTGACTTGCGCTCATCAAAGTCTTGTCAGCGTGGTCTGAGCTTGACTTGCGCTCATCAAAGTCATGTCAGCGTGGTCTGAGCTTGACGTGCGCTCATCAAAGTCATGTCATCGTGGTCTGAGCTTGACTTGCGCTCATCAAAGTCTTGTCAGCGTGGTCTGAGCTTGACTTGCGCTCATCAAAGTCTTGTCAGCGTGGTCTGAGCTTGACTTGCGCGCGCAAAAGACTTGTCAGCGTGGTCTGAGCTTGACTTGCGCTCATCAAAGTCTTGTCAGCGTGGTCTGAGCTTGACTTGCGCTCATCAAAGTCTTGTCAGCGTGGTCTGAGCTTGACTTGCGCTCATCAAAGTCTTGTCAGCGTGGTCTGAGCTTGACTTGCGCTCATCAAAGTCTTGTCAGCGTGGTCTGAGCTTGACTTGCGCTTATCAAAGTCGTCGACTTGCGCTTATCAAAGTCTTGTCAGCGTGGTCTGAGCTTGACTTGCGCTTTTAAAGATTGACTTTTACAAATCTTCCCGAGGAAAAGGGGAAATTTAATCGCTAATTTCCCGAAAAGTCATGTGATTAGTTTGTAATATTATGATCGCCGAGGAAAACTTTGACTGATCTTACCGGCAGGAAATTTACACGGTTGATCAGAGAAGTTACATCTAGTTTTCCCGTGCATGTTGATGAGGGAAAATATATGCAAGCGGGAAATTTAGAAGAAGACAAAGGATTTCTTTCTCTTCTAATTTTCCCTCATCAACATGCACGGGAAAATTAGAAGACAAAGGAAAAATTTTCTTCTTGCACGAGCAATGAGGGAAATACGAGGTTTACATTCCCTCGGAGAACAAAATAATCCGAGGCGATCATGGTATTATCACGCGATAACACTTAGCAAATTATTTAACATTTTGTTATCCTCGGGCCTGCGGCCCTCGCACTTTCACAAATCTTCCTGAGGCAAAGGGGAAATTTAATCACTAATTTCCCTCAAGTCATGTTATTACTCATAAATATATATATAAATATTTATTTATATATTTATATATTTATAAAATTATTAATTTTTTTTACAGGTACTGTATCATTTTAAAATTATAAAAATGTTCTTTCCTTACCAAATGATCAATATCTGTCCTTGATAGCAAGTACGAAGCTATCGTTGGATTGCGATGTAATAACAAATACAGAAGCAAGGTTGTCTGGTCTGTGTGAAGTTGACTGGACAAAAAAAAAAGATGAAAATTTTGAGTTTTCAAAGACACACAATAGACTTTTCCGCATGAAGTGACTTAGACTTGCTCCAAGTCCGCCTCTTTGCGCTAGTTTTTGCGGGCGGGTGGAAAAGCGGGAGAGCGGAAAAGCGGGAGGAAAGAGGCGGACTTGTTTCACTTGCAGGATTTTGAATCTAATTAAATATTCTGGCGGGAAATCGCTGAAATGTACATCGCCCTGTTTTGACGTGTTTCGGGTTGTCGTACATGCAATGGAAAGTGGTTCGACCCCTACTAAAACGTTTTCAAGAGTCTGTTTAACTCCAACTTCCAAAGATAGCACTTGCATAGCAATTTAGCCTGAATATAATTACTTCCCGAATTACGCCACCGGTCGAAAAATTCACCGGTGAATTTTGGCGCGCTGCAGGTGGGAAAAGTCCTTTTCAACGAGGAACCGAAAGGTCAAAAATATCGAAAGGTCAAAAATGTTTGAAAAGGACTTTGAGAAAGTGTAGAAGTGAACGGATCATGTGATCTTTCTTTTTGACAAATCTGTTTGGCTGATGTCCAAAGTTGTCCGAAGTTTTGGATGTCCGAAGTCTTGTGAAAGCCAATCAAATCTCTCAACGCCTTATCCACGCACTTCATGCGGAAAGGTCTATTATCATTTATTCCTTTTTTTGCGGGTTGGATTAGCCTGCATTCTCTTCTTTATCTCCATTCTCCTCATCTTCATCCTCTTCCTCAAATGAACAATTCGTTGGCATTTTTGTTGTTTTATTGTATAGAGGAACATGGCAGGAGCACTCACTGAAAATTTCACGAGAATCTGATGCGTAGTTTTCGCGCTATTAACTCTCAAAGTTTGCCATGGCTAGTTCGTTCTTGGAGAAAAGTTAGGCTTTCGGAAACAATGCTTATGACGTACGCAAATGGACAGCTATGCATAAGAACAATAGATTTCACTATTAATGATCCATCTGCATACGTCATAAGGCATTGTTACCAAGAAGCCCAAATTTCCCAAAAACAAACTATACACGGCAAATTTTGAGAGTTGATAGCGCGAAAACTACGCATCAGATTCTCGTGAAATTTTCAGTGAGTGCTCCTGCCATGCTCCTCTGTACAATAAAACAACAAAAATGCCAACGAATTTTCACTGCATAGACACTTTAAGGCCTTCGTTAAGGTTTTCAGGATCATTTTGGTAAGGCGCTCTCAATTCGTCAGAATTTATGCCACAAAAATAAAATAGATATCGTTAGAAAGCTATTAATTTGTAGAATACAATGGTGTCTTTGGTTTCGCGATAAACACAAACCGTTAATAGTTGTGAATTTTTTAATTAAAACCAGAGGACTTCACTCGGGGCGACTCGAGTAAAAAGCGTTTTATTTTGTTCAAAATCTTTTTTGTTGTTTGATTCTGAGATAAGTTTCCAGCAAAACAGTATCAGCGTTATTTTGATATGTGGAGTTTTGCCGATTTTATGACGACCAAAGTTAAAAATGCTGTTTTTTGACCAACATTTGGACAAAATAAGTCATAAATTCGAAACCAGGCAATAAATAAAAAGCCGCTGACACCGTTTTGCTGGACATTTATCTCGGAATCCAACTGCGAAAAAGTTTTTTGAACAAAATGAAACGCTTTGTTCTTAAGTTGCCCCGAGTGAAGTCCTCTGGTTTTAATTAAAAAATTCACAATTATTAACGGTTTGTGTTTATCGCGAAACCAAAGACACCATTGTATTCTACAAATTCATAGCTTTCTAACGATATCTATTTTATTTTTGTGGCATAAATTCTGACGAATTGAGAGCGCTTTACAGAAATGGCCCTGAAAACCTTAACGAAGACCTTAAATCAACTCTAAATACGGTTTATTGTCATAAAACAATCGTAGTTCGTGTAAATCATAACTAACAAAAACTCCGACAATAAACGTATACTAAGCAAAACCATATGAGAAGCTCAACAAGCTGTATCATTCCTATCTAGCAGCTCACTAATCTTGACGAGGTCTGGGCCGAGTTTATATGCGTTCACAAACTCGATTCTCAGGATTTCGTGGGCGATGATCTTCGGTATACGCAATGTCTACCGATCAGCGGCAGGCATTATTAAATTGTGCGCTACGCTACACCACGTTGTCTTTCTTCCTCGAGGACTTTTCTTGGCAAGTTGGCATTGTTTGGCGCTGGAATATATTGATTTATTAAAGAGAAGTGTATTTGTCTACTATACTACTATATCAAACACAACTCTATTTGTTGCTGGAAGTATATATCAAAGCCACAAAAGGCTTAGCGACATTTCGAGGGGCAGACAGTGTATTTATACGAGTCTTTGTTCATTAATTTTTATATGACATTCCACACCATTGTGCCAGATGATTTCACTTAACATTTTAAGCATGCGACGTTATTGTCAACACTCACGTCACGCGTACAAAATTGAGCCATTAAAGATGGCAACGGCCGTTATTGCTGCAAATCAACAACCTAAAACTGCATAGATTGCCGTTCTTCGCTTCAAGCAAGAGTACTGACGCCATCACTCTTTAATGGCTCGATTTTATACGCGTGACGTCCATGTTGAGGAAAACGTCGTATACTTAAGCTCTTTAATTGAAAATGCTTCCGACGATAACAAATTTTACTACTAAATAGTAAATGGTAGCAACTCGCAGCACTTCAGTTTTGATAAAAACTTCAAGTCTATTCACAAAATATTATATACAAGTCTGATGTCACGCGTGTCGGCAAGTCAAGTTGCTTCATTGGCAGCTCCACAAAATTCAAGATTCTATTACTAACTTCTTATTAACCGAACGCGAGGTCTTTACAGAGAAATATTGGACCGAGGTCTTTTTGGTACAGACCGAGCCCGTAGGGCGAGGTTTGTACACAAAGACCGAGGTCTGATATTTCTCTGTAAAGACCGAGCAAGCGAGGTTAATAAAAAGTTTATTATATGGCATTTTGAAACAACAAACCTTACATTTATACCTTGTCATGATACGTACTTTAGTCAGTTTAGTGTGACCTCGAGCGTGTGACATACACTCATCGTTTTCAATGTTGTTGCTTTTGTTGTCATCGCTTTCGGACTCCTAAACTCGCTTCCAGATTGTTCTTGTCCCAATCATACATAATTTAGTCCTCAGGTTGTTGAATTCACAAAATTCTTGCGGTTTTCTTTCGTTGTTTAGTTGCAAACAACATGGCTGACAATATCCGTAATCGACCGGTCGATTACGGAAAATAATCGACCGGCACGTGACACGTCTCGGCCAATGAGAACACAAGATTTCAACGGAAGTAACTTGTGCCATATAATACTACTTAATGACCGAGAGTGAGGTCTTTACGGTAAAATATTAAACCGAGGTCTTGCTGTATTGACCGAGCGATAGCGAGGTTAATACGTTCAAGACCGAGGTTTAATATTTTACCGTAAAGACCGAACGGTCGAGGTTATTAAATAGTTTATTATATGGCACTTTTTATTTCAAAATCAATCTTGTATTTCTTGGTCTTCGCTTCCTTTAACTTCGTCAAAAGACTGAACTAGCGTTATTTTCTTCTGTTTCTTTCTCGTCTGGATACTAGAATTTACTTTTATAATGTTCATCGTCGTCTATTTCATCTATTTTCGCCTTTTTTCGGCAATAAGAGTTTCTTATTAGGATTGTTTGTTTGTTTCCAATCGTAGGGCATTAACAATTTTCATAATGCTCGTGGGCATTACGGAGAAATCTCACCCCGTCAGCAACCAATCACAGCGCGTGATTTTACCGCAAGTAATCCGTGCCATATAATAAAGCTAGTTTATACACAAAGTCAAATAAAATATAAAGCAAATTCATTAACATAAAACCATCACAAATGACACTTTAAATAAGTGAGTTGAGATAAAATGAATCTTAAAATTGTTCCTGTGAGTGGTGTATGACTTAATAGTATAGCTATTGTAGCACTATAGAAGTATATTTTTTATTCAATATTAACCTGCACAATGTTGAATAAAGCATTCCTGCATTGAGATAAAATGAAGCTTCGCTGGGTTCTGATGGTGAACTACCACCTAACAAAAAAACAACGAAGAGATTAAAATTATACACAACTAGACAAACTACTAAAATATGAGTTTCCCAACTGGCATGACCCTTCCTCACCTCCTTCCTTCCTTTTCTTTCTTTCTTTCTTTCTTTCTTTCTTTCTTTCTTTCTTTCTTTCTTTCTTTCTTTCTTTCTTTCTTTCTTTCTTTCTTCCTTCCTTCCTTCCTTCCTTCCTTCCTTCCTTCCTTCCTTCCTTCCTTCCTTCCATCCATCCATCCGTTTGTCCGTCCTTCCTTCCTTCCTTCCTTCCTTCCTTCCTTCCTTCCTTCCTTCCTTCCTTCCTTCCTTCCTTCCTTCCTCCCTCCCTCCCTCCCATCCTTCCTCCCTTCCTTCGCCCCTCCCTCCCTCCCTCCCTTCCTTCCTCCCTCCCTCCCTTCCTTCCATCCTTCTTTCCTCCCTCCCTCCCTCCCTCCCTCCCTCCCTCCCTCCCTCCCTCCCTCCCTCCCTCCCTCCCTCCCTTCCTTCCGTCCGTCCTTCCTTCCTTCCTTCCTTCCTTCCTTCCTTCCTTCCTTCCTTCCTTCCTTCCTTCCTTCCTTCCTTCCTTCCTTCGTCCCTCCCTCCCTCCCTTCCTTCCTTCTTTCTTTCTTTCCTTCCTTCCTTCCTTCCTTCCTTCCTTCCTTCCTTCCTTCCTTCCTTCCTTCCTTCCTTCCTTCCTTCCTTCCTTCCTTCCTTCCTCCCTCCCTCCCTCCCTCCCTCCCTCCCTCCCTCCCTCCCTCCCTCCCTTCCCTGCCTCCTTCCTTCCCTGCCTCCTTCCTTCCCTCCCTCTATTTTTTCTTCCTTCCTTCCTTCTTTCCTTCCTTCCTTCCTTCCTTCCTTCCTTCCTTCCCTCCCTCCCTCCATTTTTTCTTCCTTCCCTCCCTCCCTCCCTCTATTTTTTCTTCCTTCCTTCCTCCTCCCCTCCCTCCAACCAACCACACCTCTGTCTTCCTCCACTAGTTACAATAACCAACTCACCTTTAGCTTTGGAATTAGTGAAAGTAAACAAAGCTTGGCGATAAGGATTGAGTTTCTTGCCTTGCGTACAATGATTGACCAAGATAAGGAGAAATAACAAACTCTGATTAGAAAGAAGAGCTTCATGTTCAGAAGAGTCCTGGTCACCTGAGAACCACGACATCACAGTTCCTATGAAAAGACACAAAGGGAATTAATGGTTCAGGTAATGCACTATAGTAGTGAGAAAGGTTTACTAGAGGTTTACTAGTAACACAACAAACTACAGTTGGGCCTCATTATAATGCGGAAGTTGGGGCCCTTATAAGTGCAGGATTAGGTACAGTCAAATATCTCATTCTCAGTACTGGGAGTGAGATTGAATACTGCCAGAAGTAACCATCAAATGTAGAACGTCACTTTTTACTCGGGCTACCGCAGGTAGACGAGTCTAGGTTTCGCGATTCTTATTTTTATTTTTATTTTTTTGCGACGCGTTATTAGTCCTCCGCGCGGCCGCTGGCGATATTCATGGCGGTTGTCTCTTGAACGAAGCTTTTCTTGCCATTTTATCGATGTTTTTGAGTATTTCCACGACATTTCTTGGCACACTACACAGTAGTCACCTCAAACAAAGATGTCAGAGTAGTTGGACTGTCAGCGAATCAAGGTGTATTAAAAATAATTGGAAACTTTAAACTGAAGGAGTGAAGGACGTCAGAGAATAGTCATGTTTAAATAACTGCAAAACTGAGGTTTGGCCGAGTTGTCTCCAGATCAGTTGTCTCTTTTGAACGAATTTTTTATTGCCATTTTATCGATGTTTTTGAATATTTGCAAGACATTTCACTGTTTCTCAGTTGTAATAGAGCAAATATATACCGGTAAGATATAAGTATATTGAACTGTTCAGTGCATGTCTAGATATCGCGTGTCGTATTACATTTGGAAACGTGTGTTTCAAACATGTTTAAATATTTTCTGTTTGTCCGAATTTAAATAAATTTTATATCAAAATGATCGCTTGAATCTACCGAATCCGACACCGTCTACTAAATATATTACATCCGTTGTTTAATTTTCAGAAAAGCGGCCTTGTTTACATTCATACTACATTAACTTCTTATTAACCGAACGCGAGGTCTTTACAGAGAAATATTGGACCGAGGTCTTTTTGGTACAGACCGAGCCCGTAGGGCGAGGTTTGTACACAAAGACCGAGGTCTGATATTTCTCTGTAAAGACCGAGCAAGCGAGGTTAATAAAAGTTTATTATATGGCATTTTGAAACAACAAACCTTACATTTATACCTTGTCATGATACGTACTTTAGTCAGTTTAGTGTGACCT
This sequence comes from Corallium rubrum, assembly GCA_964035015.1. NCBI lineage: Eukaryota > Metazoa > Cnidaria > Anthozoa > Scleralcyonacea > Coralliidae > Corallium > Corallium rubrum. The sequence continues at coordinate 8,049,599 of OZ036015.1, forward strand.
CGAGCGTGTGACATAAACTCATCGTTTTCAATGTTGTTGCTTTTGTTGTCATCGCTTTCGGACTCCTAAACTCGCTTCCAGATTGCTCTCGTCCCAATCATACATAATTTAGTCCTCAGGTTGTTGAATTCACAAAATTCTTGCGGTTTTCTTTCGTTGTTTAGTTGCAAACAACATGGCTGATAAGAAATTTGTTTTGTTTTTTTCCGTAATGGACCGCTGGTCCATTACGGGAAAGTAATGACCGCTAAAAATGTTTCTAAGCCAATCACAGCGCGCTATTTCACCGGAAGTGACGCTTGCCATATAATAATACTCATTATTATTCAATTTTCGTAAACTTGCGTTCTTATTGGTCGATTTATACCACGTGAGACCTTTTTATGTCATGACAACGCTTGCCCGTGCAATAATACCGTGCATGAAATTATTTATTGCACGGCAACAACTTTAAAGATGGCTGAAAGTGGAAAGTTTGTTGAGTTGAGCATCGAGGAGATTGAAAACATTATCGCTGAAGCCACGCCAAAAAACACTAAGCGGTAACTTGTTTAAAGGTAAACCTGTGTTTATTCTTTAGTAAAGTCTGATTCGCAAAACTGATTCGTATGTTCTCTTGATATATTTGAATTTTGACATTGAACCTGTTTCGCAAGTGTTTACTTTAGCGTTTACTCAAATTGAATATTAAAACGTTTAAAGCACTCATTGTTCGTGTGTTATCGGGATTTACATCCACTCGTTCACGGACAAGGAACTCGAAATTTGATACTGCACTCGGCTTCGCCTCGTGCAGTATTAAATTTCTCGTTCCTTGTTCGTGAACTCGTGGATGTAAATCCCGATAACACACTCCAAGAGTGCTTTAATCCTTAATTAGCAAACGTTCGGCGCTTCTGCACCGCAGCAGTTCTAAAGACCATAGATTCTATTTGTGAAAATCTATGAATTATGCATTGCCATTGCCATGTAGTCTTGCTGGAGTACGCACAGGCTACGCGAAGCTTTCAGAAATCAGTAGCCCGAGTGAACGCCTGCGCAGGTGTCTTGTTCAAAAGAGCTTCTTCAATCGTGCAGTCAAATCATGGAATGTCCTGCCGGAATCAGTTAGATCCTTAACATCCGTATCTGGTTTTCATATATCGTAATTCATCGCCGATCATCGGCGATACAGCTTTGTGATGAATTGCGATGAAATAGAGGCTTTGCATGCTGACGTGACCAATTTAATTTTTTTTATATCTTGATAAAATCTCTTGAAAACGTTAAAATCTTAAAGAACATAGCAAGATAAACAATTTTATTTATTTTGAATTTTGCATAATTAATTTTTGAATAAATTATGACGTATGCAAATAATTAATTAAGAAAATTTACATAGCTTGTCATTCCCTTTGATTTTGATATAGATTTGTAATAAAACTGTAAAATGGTCTTTTTCTTTATTATCTTTTAGATTAGTTACTAATCAAGACCAATTAAGTAAAAAATCCCAGAGTTTTTTAGATTTTAGTTATGGCGGCCATCTTGAAAGGCAGAAATTGCCTTTCAAGATGGCCGCCATAACTAAAATTTAAAAAACTCCTGGAATTTTTATTTGAATGGTCTTGATTAGTTACTAATCTAAAAGATAATAACGAAAACGACCATTTTTCAGTTTTATTACAAATCTATATCAAAATCAAAGAGAATGACAAGCTATGTAAATTTTCTGACGTAATTATTTGCATACGTCATAATTTATTCAAAAATTAATTATGCAAAATTCAAAATAAGTAAAATTGTTTATCTTGCTGTGTTCTTTAAGATTTTAAGGTTTTCACGGGATTTTATCAAGATTTAAAAAAATTTTACATTGGTCACGTCAGCATGCAAAGCCTCTATAGGATTATGAAAACCGACAATCGGGGACAATCCCCGATTATCGGCGATCATCGCAAGAACCAAACAAATTTGTTTCCCCCGATGATCGCCGCCTGTCGCCGATGAATTAAGACAAGCAAAACAAATGAAAACCGAAATCCGATGAACTAAGACAAATTAGGAACCAGTCTCTGGAAGAAAACCAAGCACTTCAAACATGCATGAAATTGCCATGATTCGTCGGTTCTTCCCTTGTCTCAAATATTTTTCGCACCCAGAAACTCTTCTTTCTATATTTCTTACACAGTACCAGCGCTATGACGAGTGAAAGCTTCGTATAGAGTAATAATCTGTTGTTTAGGGGGCGCCCATTTTGACAAAAAAAAATATTATTTTCCCGCATTGGTCGGTTATCGACGGCGACTGTCTAGGATGATCGGCGATCAACCCAGACAATCCCCGATCGTCGCAAATGTGAGCATCGGCGATGATCGGCGATGAAATGCGACAAATGAAAACCAGGCTTTCAGACAGCTTTATACAATCAATACCACCTAGCAATGAAAACAACTTTCGACCAAGATAATGTTTGCACCCGGAAAGCTGTGTGCCCTAAATGTTCTATGGGCAGAAACTTAACTAAATTTAGACAATGCTGTTATTAGGACGTTACGGACCAATTATTGTTTTTTGTTTTTATTATTTCAATTATTTTTGCCTTAAGATTATTTGTGCATTAACCCTGTTTGGAGTAACGCTCTGTTTTTGATGACCCACGTTCTGAACTGCTTTGTTTCATTATTATTTATATTATTACCATTATTATTGTTAACTATAATTATGACTACAGTATCAATTATCATTTATGTATTTCTGCTTCACAATGAAAGCTTTATAAATAAATAAATTTAACAACTGCATCGCTTATGCAGGTTGGTGCCTGGGTCATCCAGGGGCTTCCACTTCCACAGCCAGCCCTCAGATAGAATACCGCTCTCATGACTGGCAAATCCCCGCAACCCAGCCATGAGCCCCCACACCAGACTCCAGGCACCCGTCACACTGACTCATGCCCCAGTCAAACGAGGATGAGAGTTGACGAGAGTTGTAGGATTTACCGCGCGTAGCAGGGAGACTAGGAACGAATTTCGAGGTAAACAAAGTTCGTATTTTTACAATCTCGTACTGGACAAATAAATAGACAGATATATTTTGCATTCTTGCCTTTTCTTGTCACGAAAAGTCATGAATACAGTCTTTTCTAGCCGCTAAACTCTCATCAACTCTCATATGCCAACTCTCATGACCGGTCAAACGAGCAAAAACTCTCATCAACTCTCATTAAAATTTGAACCAGCTCAAAGTTGATGAGAGTTGATAAGAGTGCATGAGAGTCGATGAGAGTTGGTGGTCAAACGCGACTGAGAGTTGCAACTCTCATCGACTCTCATGACTATCAATTATCATTTATGTATTTCTGCTTCACAATGAAAGCTTTATAAACAAGACGCCTGGTCAGGCGTTCACTCGGGCTACTGCAAAATCACGCGCAGGTTGTCACATGCAGTGCTAAGATCTAAAGCCGCCATCTAAACACATTCAGGTCACAGACAAAAGTCAAAACACAATCCAATCTCCGATAGAAAACGCAATTTGCAATACACAAAACACGATTGCCTGTAACGTATTTCCACACATGTACACAGCGTTCATATATGTCGAGTCTCTTCGGGTATTAAATATCAACACAGCTAGCGACATTACTGACCAATATCAAACTATGTCTGTGAACACGCAAAACACATCCGAGACGAGAAAGACTTGATCAGACTCTGATCATCAGACAGTAGGAAAGCTAAGAAAGAAAGCATTATTTCCACACATGTACAGCGTTCATATGTATCAAGTCTCTTCGGGTATTAAATGTCAACACAGCTTCACGTATACGGCGTGTGAGATCGTAAGCGTATATAATATCAAGATACTTGCCAGCAACATTACTGACCAATAACTATGTCTGTGAAAACACAAAACACATCCGAGAGGAGAAAGACTTGATCAGACATCAGGAAAGCAAAGAAAGAAAGCATTTGGCATGCACGCATCAGTTTCGCAAAGTTTTGTCTTGATCGAGACGGCGGAATAAGTTAAATGCGCACTTGACTTGAGCCTGCGCTTTCTGATTAGAGAGGCCTGCGGAGTAGGCTAAGAGCGTGACACAGAAGGGGAAAAAAACAAAAAAAGAAACCGAGCCGAAACCTAGACTCGGCCTACCACAGGTAGCCCGAGTAATAAATAAATTTAACAACTGCATGGTTGGATGCCTGGGTCATCCAGGGGCTTCCCCTTCCACAGCCAGCTCCCAGTTAACTGTGGTTAAATGTAATTCAAGCAAAGTTAAGTGCCGATGTTGTTAGCCAGCGGACTACCCCGAGTTCCAAGATCTTGAGGAGGCCCAGGGGCGCACACGCACGGTTCCCATTTGGCGGGGCTTGTGTCTGTAGCGTTGCGGCCATCTTTGCTGGCTTTGCTTGCTAGCCTATTGCTCAGCTCTCGTGTCTTTTACATTTGGATTGTCGCTTGTTCCCCCACCCTTCCCCCACCCCCTTTCAGGTAAGTAAGTTAGACTCGTGTTATACGTAATACATATTCCACTGATTACTCAGTGTGACAGGTGCCGGGAGGTCTGCCTTGGCAGAGTTGTCACGGTGACCTCTTACTGCTTACAATCTTGTCCCGAAGTCGAGATTGCTCAATTGCTTGCCCCGAAGTCGGCATTGCTCAATTGCTTGTCCCGAAGTCGGGATTGCTCAATTGCTTGCCCCGAAGTCGGGATTGCTCAATTGCTTACCCCGAAGTCGAGATTGCTCAATTGCTTGCCCCGAAGTCGGGATTGCTCAATTGCTTGTCCCGAAGTCGGGATTGCTCAATGGCTAGATTGCTTAGCCTTGGCCACCTATGGCACCTAACTCCAACCAACAACGAAGATCTGGCAGTTAAAGTGCCACTAACCCCCCAAAATTTTTTTCGCAAATCTAAAAGTCCTTATTGAGTGGATTAGTCCAGTGAAAAAATTATTGGTATTGGACATTTCTTTGGTCTTCTGTAGACCACCAAAGTTGCAAAAATTGGCATATGCATGTCCCATGGCGGAGAAGGAAAGGGAATGGGTATATTCCTGGTGTGACGTCAGACAAGTCAAACAAGGAGCTCATTTGAGCTCTGTCTGCTGAATGCATAGAATTTTTACATTGAGTTAGATGTACCAATTAGCATTACCAACTGGATAATTGACTTTCTCAGCAATCGACTCCAAAGAATCAAACTTGCAGAGGGTTGTCTGTCCGAATGGGGCTCAGTTCCATCAGGAGTTCCACAGGGAACTAAATTAGGGCCCTGGTTATTTATCATAATGATAAATGACCTAGTAATTAGAGACGCCCGCGTGTGGAAGTATGTGGATGATACGACGATATCAGAAGTCGTCCGGAAAAACGATGTCAGCAGTGCCCAACTTTTCACCGACAACGTGGTTCAATGGTCTCTTGATAACAGAGTTCAACTAAACACCAACAAATGTAAGGAGCTACGAATCTCTTTTGCTAGAAACCAGCAGGAATTAGAGCCGATTAAGGTTATGGATAAGGATTTGGAGATTGTAGATAGTGTTAAGCTTTTAGGGTTAACGATTACAAGTAATCTATCGTGGAATTTACATGTAAATGAGGTTATTAAAAAAGCCTCTAAAAGGTTATATTTTTTAGTGCAGCTGAAAAGAGCTAACGTCCCTCGAAAAGACTTAGGGCTATTTTACATTACTTGCATTAGATCTCTTTTAGATTATGCTGTCCCTGTGTTCCATTTTTCTATCCCACAATATCTAATGTGTGAATTAGAACGTATACAAAAGAGGGCATTGTCGATCATTTGCTATAATCACGATTATACCGAAACACTAAAATGTATGAACATCGTCCCTCTAGCTGACCATCACAAGGATATATGTAATACATTGTTTACTACCATTGTTAATGATAAGAACCATCGACTCCATCAATTATTACCGCCGTCTTATGAGACTAAGCACAACTTGAGACATTCGCGATCATTTAATGTTCCCAGATGGAAGACTAACCGTTTTAAGAACACTTACATAATGTCTTCATGCCTTAATGCTAACATGAAATAGTCAATGTCCAGTTTTAAGAATTAGTTTTAGTTTAGGCTTGACATTTTGTTATAGCTATTTTATGTAAGCTCATGTAAATTTATTTTACATATAAATTTGTAATTTTAATATAAGAATATCTATTATAACAAATGTAATTTTAATGAAATACGCAATTCAGCCCTTGGCTGCTATGTATTTTTTTCAAATAAACCATCTATCTATCTATCTATCTATCTATCTATCTATCTATCTATCTATCTATCTATCTATCTATCTATCTATCTATCTATCTATCTATCTATCTATCTATCTATCTATCTATCTATCTATCTATCTATCTATCTATCTATCTATCTATCTATCTATCTATCTATCTATCTATCTATCTATCTATCTATCTATCTATCTATCTATCTATCTATCGAGTTAGTTGGGAAAATGACTTTTCAACTCAAAAAATTCTATGCAATCACCAGACAGAGCTCAAAGAGTTCCTTGTTTGACTTGTGTGACGTAACACCAGGAATATACCCATTCCCTTTCCTACTCCGCCATGGGACATGCAGATGCAACTTTGGACGTCTACAGAAGATCAACGAAACGTCCAATACCAATAATTTATTAACTGGCCTCATCCACTCAATAAGGGCTCTTAGATTTGCGAGAAAAAGTTTTTGGGGTTAGTGGCACTTTAACTGCAGAATATGCGTTGTATAGGTGCATGTGTGAATAGGTGCCGTTGGTGACAAGGCTAGTCAGCAATCTAGCCCAGGCTAGTCAGCAATCTAGCCTTGTTAGCAAGCAAAGTAACTGTAAGCAATTGGGCCATGAGCAAATAGCCAGCAAACTAAGCAATAGCAATTAGGGTAATCAGAGAAGCAATAGGCGTTTGCCATGACTCTGCCAAGGCAGACCACCGGCACCAGTCACAATGACAAGTCAGTGGAATAACCTATACGATCTATAGGATTCTATACTTCGTATCTAGCACGGGTGGGGAAAGGGCGAGCACAAGCTGAGCAAAGACGCTACTTGCAGCAAAACAACAGACGCTCAATGAATCTCGAATGCGCGGGAAACCCCTTAACGTAAGTGACGTCAGGGATTCCCCTAATAAGGGGAACTGCAGGCCAACCACATCAGCAGTTAACTTCGCTTAAATATATACTATATTTAACCACAGATAGAATACCGCTCTCATGACTGGCAAATCCACGCAACCCCGCCATGAGCCCCCACACCAGACTCCAGGCACCCGTCACACTGACTAGGTCAGTGGAAGGTATAGAGTCAAAAGACGATAGAAAAAATTAATATTTTTTGTTTTTGTTTTTGGGAGGGAGGGGGGAAGATACACGCCAACAACTTTCACGCTTCGATGAACAGTACTTTCCGCCACGCGACTCACCCATTGAACTCTAAGTAAACTGGAACGATAACTCCATAAGACTGCCCCTATGATTGGGTGAAGTCAAACTTCCGGCTGCTGGGGGCAGCCATCCACGTCACGTCACCAGAACGTATGAAGTGGCACAATGAAAAACTGAAAACTCGCTGCAAAAATCAACCAGAAAACTCATAATTTTTTATGCCTAAAGGTTTTTAGAGATGATACCGAAGAAGCTAGTACGTATTGGGCTTATCGGCCTTGTACCTGAACTATTTCTGGCCACGAAAATGGATTGAGCGACGAAATATCTGCCGAACAAAAGCAAAATTCGAGTCCGACACTCCACGGAAAATGCAGGTTTTTCTTATTTTTCTTTGTTACCTCAAAGTTTTAAGGTTGGCATGCCAAGAATTAGTAAAAAATTGAGGTTAAAGTATAGCTTCAACTCAAGTTTCAGTTGTGGAAATGCTAAATCTGACGTTTTTCGATACAAAGAACAACTCCAGAGCTGTAATAACACCCGGTAAAGTGAATTTTGTTGGGGTTTTTCTACTGAAAATTGGGAAATTTAATAGCCAACTGTCTTTATAAACAAACTCTTCATTTTAAACATGGGATGCTTATGTATTTTCTTTATATTTGTCCAAACCATGCCAATTTTGATTGCGTATTGTTGACTTTCATTTGAGACCTTATATTTTTACTGTTTTTCTTGTTTTTACTCGTCATGTCAGTGTTCACCTACTCTACGGTATATTGGAATTTAATCTAAGCCTGAAAGTGGTCAACAAGCTCAGTATTTTTTCAACCCATTTCACTAAATAAGTCCAAATTCAGCTTCATTTTCTCTCGGTTATACAGTAAAAGGGACTGGGATTGACGTGCATGGCGGCCCCCATGTCCGCCATTTTTGGCTTCATGATACGCCATCGAGTTATCGTTCCAGTTTACGTAGAGTTCAATGGACTCACCACATCCAACTGACGACCACTTGCGCCTGCCTGCCCCACTAGAGACCGCTGACCCGCTTTACTGACTGCTCTTAGTTGCTAACTTACTTCAATTCCATTTAACTACATTTAAATTGTTATTCGACATTGTTTTTCTACTCACAGTCGAATGGACATGTTAAATTAGCCTCATAGCCTGCACAACCTTACCAATAAGCCCTTTCCCACCAGCTTGCCTTAGTTCATCAGGCAATGGCTGTTGTTTGATGTAATATCCCAAAAGCCTCATAACCAACATGTTAGCTCTTTTACAGCTGTAGAAGAAAAGACGAAAGAATAAATAATAGTGATGGACAAACACAGACAGACAGACAGACAGACAGACAGACAGACAGACAGACAGACAGACAGACAGACAGACAGACAGACAGACAGACAGACAGACAGACAGACAGACAGACAGACAGACAGACAGACAATAATAGACAGACAGACAATAATAGACAGACAGACAGACAGACAGACAGACAGACAGACAGACAGACAGACAGACAGACAGACAGACAGACAGACAGACAGACAGACAGACAGACAGACAGACAGACAAACACAAGGGATAGACTAACAGACACATAGACAGACAGATAAACTGTTTGTTTGTTTGTTTGTTTGTTTGTTTGTTTGTTTGTTTGTTTGTTTGTTTGTTTGTTTGTTTGTTTGTTTGTTTGTTTGTTTGTTTGTTTGTTTGTTTGTTTGTTTGTTTGCCCTGCCTGCCTGCCTGCCTGTCGGTCGGTCGGTCGGTCGGTCGGTCCGTCGGTCCGTCGGTCCGCCGGTCCGTCCGTCCGTCCGTCCGTCCGTCCGTCCGTCCGTCCGTCCGTCCGTCTGTCTGTCTGTCTGTCTGTCTGTCTGTCTGTCTGTCTGTCTGTCTGTGTCTCTGTTTGTTTGTTTGTTTGTTTGTTTGTCTGTCTGTCTGTCTGTCTGTCTGTCTGTCTGTCTGTCTGTCTGTCTGTCTGTCTGTCTGTCTGTCTGTCTGTCTGTCTGTCTGTCTGTCTGTCTGTCTGTCTGCCTGCCTGCCTGCCTACCTACCTACACAATATGTCTTCAGCTCAATTATTCACCCTTACAAGTTACAACCTCACTAAGACTTTTCCTTATTTGATGTACTATAAGTTAGTCAGATCTATTCTTATAATATTTATTGACTTTTCTCCAGCCTTACCATTTTCCTGTCATAATTATCTGATAAAGAACACTGTTAGCTGAAGCATCTGGGTCAAACATTTGAACAGAGAGCAAAACCATCAATGTATTTATTGCCTCCACAAACAATGCGTAAGTTTCTTCACTAAAAACAACAAGAAACATTTTCTCTATTTCACAGTCACATAAACAATTTCAAAATAATAACTTCTTATTAACCGAACGCGAGGTCTTTACAGAGAAATATCGGACCGAGGTCTTTTTGGTACAGACCGAGCCCGTAGGGCGAGGTTTGTACACAAAGACCGAGGTCTGATATTTTTCTGTAAAGACCGAGCAAGCGAGGTTAATAAAAAGTTTATTATATGGCATTTTGAAACAACAAACCTTACATTTATACCTTGTCATGATACGTACTTTAGTCAGTTTAGTGTGACCTCGAGCGTGTGACATAAACTCATCGTTTTCAATGTTGTTCTTTTGTTGTCATCGCTTTCGGACTCCTAAACTCGCTTCCAGATTGCTCTCGTCCCAATCATACATAATTTAGTCCTATGGTTGTTGAATTCACAAAATTCTTGCGGTTTTCTTTCGCTGTTTAGTTGCAAACAACATGGCTGACAATATCCGTAATCGACCGGTCGATTACGGAAAATAATCGACCGGCACGTGACACGTCTCGGCCAATGAGAACACACGATTTCAACGGAAGCAACTTGTGCCATATAATAACTTTCTTTAATCTTTTCTCTGCTTTTTATCAAGGACCAAAATTTTATAATACGCTGAGCACTGATATTCGTAATGCTTTATCGATTTCTGTATTTCAGTCTAAGTTAAAAACGTACTTTTTAATGCACTAAGCTAAAAATGTACTTTTGTCTTAATATTATTTTTTCCATGTATGACAGTTTTTGTTTTTGTATTTGACAATATTGTTTATCTAAGCTAGGGTTTCTATTTCAGCATCCTCGTCGCTAACTATACTACATATTTGTTTCTTTATTCTATGCATGACAAAATTACTGCAATCTGATTGGCTAAGAGGAGTGCAATTATATCGTTAATTATATATCCTTCTGTAATCAGGCCCAAATACTGCAATTTCATTAGTTTACAGGAGTGCGATTTGAGCATTAATCGCACCTCTTGCTAGCTGTAATCGCACACCTGCTTCAGCCAATGGAAATCAAGCTAGCTATCAAAATTCAGCTATCAAAGTTCAGTACCTAAGCTGTAGGATTTTCCGGGATTTTTCAAAAAATTAAAAAATGGAGGATTTTAAATATTAAAATATAGAATTTAAATTTGTATTTTCTTGTATACGTTTAGAAAACAGTGTCGTGTCCCCAACAAAGTATTACCCAGATTGGCACTTGGGTATTTCTTAAATATTTTAGTCAGTAAAGTAGCAACACTCGGTGAAATCATGGTGAAATACAGTAAAGCTTAAATTGCACGAGTGTGTTTATAAATACATGCGTATAAACACACTATAAAGTAAAGACAAACAGCACTAAATTACTCACATTTTTGGTTCTTGTCATTCTTTATCAATAACTCCCGGTTTTACCTCACATATAATTGTATGAACTCCTCATAAATTCACTTTATTATGAAAAAAACTCCTCGACGAGTCTCCGTATATTAAAAGAAATGGCCGCCTGACATTTGCATTTTTTGCGGGCCATGTTGAGAGGCCTAGGTCTAGAACCCAAAAGTTGGGCTACTATGAAGTATTTGCTGTCGAAAACAAAGAAGACGAGGACATGACCTGATTACAGAAGGATATATAATTAATGGGTAATAGAACGAATTGAATCGTGCTATTAATGCCAAATCATACTCGTGATCAAAAAATCAACCACCCCATTCGCGGTCGGTCGATTTTGTAATCACTCATATGATTTTGGCATTAATAGCACTCCTCGTCGTTCTATTACCCTCATTAATTGCGCTCTCCGGAGTGCAATTAATGTTACCATGGTAACAGTGGTAAAAAATAAAATTCAAAATGGCGGCGTATTTTCAAATTGAAAGATTTTGACTTTTCCAACGACTTGTGGAATACTTTCAACTGAAAATTTCATGTAAATATTTGAAGATCAATACAGGTAACATCTGCTCACCATAATTAACAATTACTCACCGAAGTGGAGGTGAATAGTATACACTTGTTGACTGGCGCCGAGGGAAACATGGAGTTTCACGGACCCGAAGGTTTCAATGTCACCTGAGGGCTTTAGCCCGAGGGTGACATTGAAGCCTGAGGGACCGTAAGACTCGATGTTTCCCGAGGCAAAAGTCAACAAGCGTTTTGTTATATACCAAAGACTTTTAAAATACAAAATACCAAGTTGACTCGAACCTTGCAAAAGGCAAAAAGACTTACCAATTAAAACACTTTGACTTTGTCTTCGTAAATAATTCCAATTCAACTCAACAAATACACCAGACTCAACAAGTACCAAGAACGGCTTTAAATGTATCCAGGTTTTCTTCAGACCTTCTTTGAAGGTGTGTATAGATATTCTTTCCTTTGGAAATGGATTATTTCATAGCAAACAAGCTCGAAACAGCTCTTGTTTTCAAAATGTTCCGAAAAGTCCAAAGTTCTTGATCTGATGCAATAATCATTGTATTCACGTGAACAACGCATGATTAAGCTGACGTCAGAGGGAAACATTGCACTGTTTCCTTCTTCGTTGTTGACGTCAGAGGGAAACAGTGCAATGTTTCCCTCGGCAGAAAGAAACATTGAGTTTGTTGAACAACACGTGACCATGATTTGACCAATAGGATTTCATCGTTGGCAAACGAAAGTCTTTGGTATATAACAATGCTGGATATTCACCGAGCCGCCTCGGCGAGGTGAATATCCACACTATTCACCGACACTGAGGAGAATAATTGTTTTAGCATATACCTCATAAATGAAATAACAAGTTTAACATTCTTATATTTTTCGGTATTTTTATACAAGACACGGCCACTAGCAACTTGGGCACTTGGCGACGGCGTACTCGATATTTGTCGACAAAACAGTTTTTACAACCTTTGAATATATTAATGGCTAGAAACATAACCTGTAAAGGACATTCTTCCCTGTGGACACTCTTCTACCTAATTTTGTTGACTTTACTCGTTATTCTATTACATCAGCCTTGTTTATCAACAAAATCTCCTGCTTCGGTAAACATAAAGCAAAACTGTCCGCCATTTTGTTTTGCCCGCAGGTGAATAGTGCAGGATATCCCAAGCTAGAGGAACCAAGCAGATTGCGTGAAAAGCACTATTCACCTGCGAGGTATATGCTAAGTGAAACTGTTTGTTGTCCAGTTGTAACGAAACAAGATGTTTTCAAACGCGCGAATTACTACAAAGCGTACCACAAGGATTGACACTTCAGGTAATTGTAAATTGGTTTTGAAGTTTGTGATTACTTATAGTTAGTTGCCAGAAAGAAAAATTAATTCACTGCTTTGAATAACTTTTTAAGATTGTCTGTGGTTGTATGGCCAATAAACATTCAAATTAAGACAAAAATTTTTTGACTGTAATCGATAGATATCGTAATTTTGTCATGCATATAATAAACAAGTAATCATATGATTTTGCTCATGCAATTAATGATTTTACACTACTCGTGATATTTGAAAATTGAGCCAAAGTTTCACAATTTTGGCTCAATTTTCAAATATCACTCGTAGTGTAAAATCATTAATTGCACTCGCTATCATATGATTACCTATACTAATTATTTTTTTTCTTGGCGGCAAATAAATGTCTATGTCTATGTCTACAGTCCAAATGGAAATACCTTCCCACTTCTTCTCGTAGTTCGTTGCGTATTACTGTATTTCTGTAGCCGCTGTCGGAGGGGAGCACAGATGGCGTGTCCTGTAGGGCGCTGCCTCTCACCAATAGTTAAGCCCGGTCGGACGGGGTTAGTACTTGGATGGGTGACCGTTTGGGAATAACCCTGTACTCCGCCAGCTTGGGACTTATGCGAGTAGAGTTTAGTTGGTCTCTCCTGTGCTCCGAGGGTTTTTCGCCGGGTTCTCCGGTTTTCCTCCCTCCGTAAAATCAACACCTAGGTCTTAGTTGTCTACACATAGGAGTTTGCTGTCAATAGACCTTTTCGATAATTACGTCACACTTCATGAAAACGAGGCTACCAGGCCAAAGTTTCACAATTTTGATAATCATAGTAATCCCATCATATCTGTTTATGGAAGAAGATGGCTAATAACGTCCGAACTATATATGGTAGAAATACATCGTGTACGTATGTTGTTAGGCATTTCATAAGCTTTCATTTGATGTATATTTTAAGTTTCTATGTTATGTGTAACTTTTTAAAATGTCCAAAATGTTCGCACGATTGTTCGTCAAGTAATAATAATGAAGTCCCACAACTGTTGTAGAATTTCGGATATTGTTTTTAAAATACATAACGCACAACTTTGAAACATATATCAAACAGAAGATACTGTAAAATGCTATTTGCGGTAGAACTTTCAAGTTTTTAGTTTAAGAGATAGTATTTTAAAACTGATGGCAAAACGTACTATTCATTAACAATTCATCCATCAGACCAAGATAACATTAATTTTTCTCAGTTTTAAAATACTTCCCCTTAAGCTAGAAACTTGAAGTTCTACCACAAATAGCATTTTACAGTATCTTCTGTTTGATATATGTTTCAAAGTTGTATGTTAAATATTTTAAAAACGGTATTCGAAATTCTACAAGAGTTGTGAGAAATCCATATCATATTTATTACTTGACGAGCAATGGTGCGAATGTATTTCTCGATGTCTTTCTACCATATATAGTTCGGACGTTATTAGCCATCTTCTTCCATAAACAGATATGACGGGATTACTATGATATGAAATTGTGAAACTTTGGCCTGGGAGCCTCGTTTTCATGAAGCGTGACGTAATTATCGAAAAGGTCTATTGGGACGAAAGTTCTGTTCCTCTCTCCTGGCCACACGTTAAGTGGCAAATTTAATAAATTCAAATTCAAAAAATGTAGTTCATTGCGTATTACTGTATTTCTGTAGCCGCTACCGAAGGTGCCTCTCACCAATAGTTAAGCCCGGTTGAATGGAGTTAGTACTTGGATGGG
>OZ036015.1:8069308-8111808 GCA_964035015.1 Corallium rubrum
ATGCCCCTACCCCCGAAATCAAAACGATTTAGTTTGAAATAGATGGATAATACTGTAGTATTAAAAGGGCTGATCCCGACGTCAAGCACAGTAAGAGGTGCATCTTGCCTAAAATTCTCAGCAGCAAAAAGGTCTGTCAATTACTGTCCTACAATTAGGACATACAGTACTGTCTTCCATGTGCTTACTCTGAAATAAATTTTGTACAATTTAACTTTCGGAAGTTTATTGTAATGGTGCAGAGCATACCAAATCTGAAAATGTTACTTGGCAGTGGTGCCAAATGTACAAAAATCTGAGAATGTTATAATGTACAAAAATCTGAAAATGTTATACACTTGGCAGTGGTGCCAAATGTACAAGAATGTTATACACTTGGCAGTGGTGCCAAATGTACAAAAATCTGAAAATGTTATAATGTACAAAAAATCTGAAAATGTTATACACTTGGCAGTGGTGCCAAATGTACAAAAATCTGAGAATGTTAATGTACAAAAATCTGAAAATTATTTACAGTTGTTGGCACCTAAGCATGTACACCACCAGCCAAAACATGTTTTATGTCAACGTCAAAGTTAAATGTTTACCTTGGAAGCATACTAGGTTTTCACTCAATACATCCAAACCAATAAATTATTGTCACATGAATGTGCCCTTAGCCAATCACGTCTCACCAATCCCACAGTGTTGATTTCAAAATGGTTAACTTTGGTTTAATTTAGAACATGTTTTGACGGGCAGTGTACACGCTTAGATGGCAACAACTGTATTTACCATATTTAAAAATCAAATGCATTATTATATCTAGTTTGTCATTACTTACTCAACTTTCTCTTTGCATTCTTTCAGTTGAGCAACTTTCCTCTGAAACAACTCCACTAATGTAATAAAATTTCCTGTCTGTAAATTATTACGAGCTGAAACAGAAATTGCATAAAGTAAAAAACTTGATTTACTGTATTTTCTGGGTGATAACCCATGGGTTATCTCTTAATTTTGCTAGGAAACATAATTAGTGTGGACAATAAGGTGGTGCGGAAAATGCCAATGCCATCATTGGAGACCAAGGATTCTACTTTCAGCTTTCAACTAATTTTGTGGTCCTAAACCTATTAGCAGTTGCAGGTTATCCAATGGTGCGGGTAATACACTGATTTATTTTCCCAAAGTGACATTTTTGTTGCTGTGTGGGTTATACGTCGTGTGGGTAATCACCCAGAAAATACGGTACATACTTGATACAGGGGATGGACAAAAAAAAGTGGCCATCATCAAGCCAGGATATAATTTTTTTTGCCCTGCCTGTCAAAATGACCAGCATCAATCAGATTGTGCCTGTCATAAAACAAAACGTACCCGTCACTAAACAATTGTAAACAATAGTCTATAATTAAATAATATAATTATATAATGCACTGTATGTCTGTATTTCTTATGTAAATGTAATGTACACTACAGTAATGTATTACTAGCAAGTGTTAACAAGTGTTACAACTTCTCCTTTCCCATTGTCTTCGTGTTTTAACCACACAGATGCATTCGTTTTTGCTAGATCTTTGTTGATCCAATCACTACAGTGCTCGATTTTAATGTTCAGCTTGACTTCTTTTGTCCTAGTTGTACTGAGGCTGATTCATCAGAAGTAACTGAGTCCTTGTTACTAACACTATTTGTGTCAGAAGACGTGAAAAATGCAGTTATTTTCTTCGACATACTGTATAACTTACATGCTTGAGTGATTGCAGACAATCAAGATGGCTGCACTTTGCCATGTGGTCTAAACGGGACATGCTCACGCGAGTATTCCAAAAGTCCTAGCACGTATTCGCGTGTGCTCCACTAAATGAAGTTCATGTGCCGCGAAACGGGGATTTAATATACAAACGAAAAGTGATTGATTCAAAACAAATAATAGTCGATTCTGCCATGAAAATGGAAGTAAATTTTACCGAAAAACGTTCCGGACAAAAAGACCGACACAATCAAATTTGTGACTGTCAAAACCTTGTAAATAACAAATTTGTACCAGACAATGTCCGTGACCGGACGCTAATATCCAGGCTTGGCCATCATTAAAAATATGGTTGATGTGGAATAACTGTTATTCGAGAAAAGAAAAATATGTAAAGTGATATATTCCAGAATGCATGCGTCAATATCTCTTTAAAAATATGATATCCAATTCTAATTTTGTCATTGGTTTAAAAAATACATTAACTTTGAGAGCATGCCACGCTGTGAAGCTGTAGTGAAATCAAGTGAAATGGCAACAAAATATCTAACTATTTTGCTGTTATTGTAATACTTTCATAGTATACAAACTCCATTAATCATTTTGAAGACCAATTGGAATAAGTCGAACTAAGATTCACTTCAAAGCTTCTAGGACAGCGTCGGCCACGGTTGAAATCCAAATATTACCAGGGTTAAGTCACATTGGCCTGAAAAACAGAGAAAAATCTTCTCGACGTTTCGAGCGAAGGCCCTTCGTCACTAATTTCTCCTGACGAAGGGCCTTCGCTCGAAACGTCGAGAAGATTTTTCTCTGTTTTTCAGGCCAACGTGACTTAAGATTCACTTCATCTGTTACAAGACTGAAAATCTTGAAAAATTAATATATTTTTTAAATCTATTCAATGGATAAAATGACATTATAATTACAGTATTTGAGCAGATCTTGACACATGCATTCTAAAAATGTATAACTTTACATATTTTTCGGTACTCTAATAAAAGTTAAATAAAAGTTACGGGTGGGGAAAGGGCAAAGGGGGAGCACAAGCTGAGTAAAGACGCTACTTGCAGCAAAGCAACAGACTTTCAATGAATCTCGAATGCACGGGAAACACCTTAACGTAAGTGATGTAAGGGACTCCCCTAAAAAGGGGAACCCCAGGCCAACTACATCAGCAGTTACAGTAACTTTGCTTAAATTAGAGGTGAGCCGATCATCGGCAAAACATCGGCAGAGCCGATTAACGGCTCGTTTTTCTCACAATCGGCCATCGACCAATTGTCTTTCACCATCAGATCGACTGTCTCGTGGCTCTCGTCCTCGTATTTCTGCTCTCTCATCCTCGTTTATCATAGCCTGTGTACAGCCGCAACCCTCCCATCAAAATCGGGGAGCGAGCGTCTGTGACACGGCGTCAATAATCGCGTTCTCAGTCACATTCACTGGTCAGGTTCAAATTCAATAGTATACTTCAATTCTTTACCTTGTTTGGCATTTTTGCACTTGTTGAGTTGTTGGTACAAAAATATTTTAAATAAAGGAAACACTGCTGACTACTTGACTGTTTTCTGTTTGTTTTGTTACGCTCAAAATATGAGAATTGGCTTGATGACTTCCTCTCATTGCAAAACTTGAGATGAATAAAACGACAAAACGGGAGCACTGAGCATCAGGTTAGCAAACATTGGTTTTGCCGATTAATCAGCCGATGGTGGGGAAATATCGGCTCTTAACAATCGGTATCAGTTTTTTAACATCGGCTCACCTCTAGCTTAAATATATCCTATATTTAACCACATTAAAACTATATAAAACATTTACCTAAACTGTGACAGAGCAGTTCTGTGGCTTCTTCTAATATTTTTGCATCAGCTCTAGAAAAAAAAAATTGTTCAATTCAGTAAGGTTTTTAAAGACGGAGGGGTGTAGCATACATTATATGATCAAGGCAGTTTTCTTTGATGTACCTTGGTTTATATACAGGTTATAAACCTCCCAACCTTACAGTACTGCTCAGAAATAACATAACAAAAACTGAGGTCAAATCCAGGTTTAACCCTTTATCGCCCAGTAGCCACTCCATTGATGAGTAAAATCTTCCGGCATTAGCCAGAGTAAAATACTAAAGACATTGTTGGACGATAAAGGGTTAACTGAAATAGTCTATTAACCCTTTATCGCCCAGTAGCCACTCCATTGATGAGTAAAATCATCTGGCGTTAGCCAGAGTAAAATACTAAAGACATCTTTGGATGATAAAGGGTTAACCGAGATAGTCTATTAACCCTTTATCGCCCAGTAGCCACTCCATTGATGAGTAAAATCATCTGGAGTTAGCCAGAGTAAAATACTAAAGACATCGTTGGACGATAAAGGGTTAACCGAGATGTATATAGTCTATTAACCGTTTATCACCCAGTAGCCACTCCATTGACGAGTAAAATCATCTGGTGTTACGTTAGCCAGAGTAAAATACTAAAGACATCGTTGGATGATAAATGGTTAACCACGATAGTCTATTAACCCTTTATCACCCAGTAGCCACTCCATTGACGAGTAAAATCGTTTGGCATTAGCCAGAGTAAAATACTAAAGACATCGTTGGATGATAAAGGGTTAACCAAGATAGTCTATTAACCTTTTATTGCCCAGTAGCCACTCCATTGATGAGTAAAATCATCTGGCGTTAGCCAGAGTAAAATACTAAAGACATCTTTGGATGATAAAGGGTTAACCGAGATAGTCTATTAACCCTTTAACACCCAGTAGCCACTCCATTGATGAGTAAAATCATCTGGTGTTAGCCAGAGTAAAATACTAAAGACATCGTTGGATGATAAAGGGTTAACCGAGATAGTCTATTAACCCTTTATCGCCCAGTAGCCACTCCATTGATGAGTAAAATCATCTGGAGTTAGCCAGAGTAAAATACTAAAGACATCATTGGTGATAAAGGCTTAACCGAGATAGTCTATTAACCCTTTATCACCCAGTAACCACTCCATTGACAAGTAAAATCGTCTGGTGTTAGCCAGCGTAAAATACTAAACACATCGTTGGATGATAAAGGGTTAACCTCAGCTTAATTGTAATATAACTCGGTTCAGTGTTAGTTAAACTGTCTCTAAATTACTATGAATCAAAATGTGGACTGTTTTCTGTATTACTAGATAATTTTATTGTGCTTTACTAAAGTTTATTACCATTTCTATCATTGTTTAACTTAACCTCAATCTCAAGTTATTGTTAGGTTATTTCTGAGCAGTACTGTATATAAATCTTGCAATAACAATAGAACCTTGTCACAAGTTTTTTCCCTATTGAATTATTTAGAAAACCTCTTTGATCATGTTATAAATAACTTAAGAACCTCACCCTTAGGTTATTAGAGATATAAATCCCTCGAGCTTCGGGATTATATATGAAATTTATTTCATTATAGTGTTGACCAGGATATCTCACGAGTGAGCGAAGCGAATGAGTAAGACATCTTGGTCAACACAAGAAATAAATTTCATATTTCTGCACATCCATGTATTGTTCTGTTTATTACATGTATATAAAAAAATTGTCCTATTGCGTTACAAAAACTATAATGTTGATTCAGCAATAATCGTCAATGTGAGATTATCACAAATAATCACACATGTGAGATTATCATTTTTATTTGTGGTGGAAAAATCAATAAAACACTCTATTTATATAATAAATATCGCTAATAAACTTTGGGTGAGTTTCTTAACCTATAGATTGTTTTCATCTGATGTCACGGCGGCCATATTGGTGTACCAAAACAATGAAATGGTGGCCATATTGGTGTACGGTATGGGAATTACAGTACCGCTCGCGAGTAAGGTAACATCGACTCGCGAGTAGCGAGTACTCGTGCGTACTCGCGCGTCATAGCAAGTACTCGCTTCGGCTCGTTACGCGCGAGTACTCGCACTTCTAGTGAAAACAAACATTGGCAAATACTCGCTACTCGCGAGCATTGCGAGTCAGTATAACCTATAGGATCAGTAAACTACTGGATATTTATATGAAAGAACTAGTCAAAGCAATCAACTTTACGAAATAAATTAAAACAATGAAGGCTTATACAACTTTCGTTAGACAGCATTTCAATACATTTCAGCGTCCGATGGTGACAGCTGTTATTGAAGTATATTAATATGCACTGTTATCATGCTATGAACAATCTAAGTTTGACTTCAATTGATGGAAATGACAGAGCGATCAAAGACAAGTTGTATGATGATATGATACCTAGAAACAATTATTAAAGGCACGGCATTTCAATATACATCCATATGTTAAAGAATACTGGTTTCGCTAGAAGTGCGAGTACTCGCGCGTAATGAGCCGAAGCGAGTACTCGCTATGACGCACGAGTACGCGCGAGTACTCGCTACTCGCTAGTCGATGTTACCTTACTCGCGAGCGGTACTGTAGCTCTTTCTTATTCAAATATTTTGTATTGTTTCACCACCCCAATGGGGCAACCGATCACGCGAGTGAAAATGATCTATACGTATATTTCAACTGAACCATACTTGGTGATGTACTGTAAGTTAAAAATAATCTGCTGCTAACCTGTTACCAAAACTGATGATTTGCAGCATGGCCCCAAAAAACACATCATGATTTCCACCCAAAACATTGCCAAATACATCTGCATTCCTAAACCTTTTTGGCTGGAGAATTCAAAAGTGGCAAATGGACCAATTATATTGCAGTGATCCAGGGTTCTGCCCAGGAGCATATGAGTGCTGGGTACCTACAGGCCCGGGGGCTCCACCAGAACCCCCACCCCCCCCCCCCCACCCCCACCCACCCTGAGAATATGTGAAAATTAGTAATGTGAAATTGGTATTTTCCAAATGCGAGCAAGTGAATTCATAATCCTTTACATCATGTGTCTCACAATTTTGTCAGACTAAATATTACTATTAAGTATTAAGTACTTATTTATTATATATTTATATACATGCTAGGGCATGCTAGAATATACAGCATGACAAATTCTCTACGTAAAGCTAGGGCAAGGTTTCCTGCGCATGTTCTATGACTACCAACACTGGTGTATCATCTTACAGGCATTAATAAACAAAGTGCGAAGTGATTAGCACCTTACCCAAGTATCAGACAATCCAATCTGGCTTTGAAGGAATATTGTAATTCACCCAATCACAAGTCTGGTAGCTAATATTGTGTGCGTTGTGGTGCTTGAATTTCACCAAATAATATTGTTTCAATAAAAAAAAAAATTCACCAAAGACAAAAAATACAAAATGATGTATATTAATTAAAAGATATATAAAAAATACAACACATGAGGTTTTCTTATTGAATATTTCGAGTGCCAGGTGGAAGGGTCCCTTTTGGTGTGAGTGCTGGATGGCACTGCCGAGTGTCGGGTGGAAGGGTCCCTTTTGGTGTGAGTGCCGGGTGGTACTGCCGAGTGTCAGGCACCCCTCACCATGGGTAGAACTCTGGTGATCTCACAATGTCAATTTCAAAGGCAAAGGAATGCAAATGGATTTGTTGATGTTTTGGTAGAAATCATGACATGTCTATTTTGGGCCAATTGCCATGCATCATCGATTTTGGTAATAGTATTTTTTTTCTCCCTAATTTATAACTAAAAATCTCAGATATTGTTTTTCATTCTATTTACTACCAAAATCAGTGGAGTGTCTTTTCCGGAAGAAAAAAGGTTGTCTGGAAGGCGGCCAAACGTTTATGTTTTATGACGTCAACGGCTCGCGAATGCCACATGGCGTGTGAACGAATACAACAAAATAGACGAATTCAATTGAATAAGATGTTAATTTTGAACGTAGTGTAAAATGAATGTGATACTGTAGTACACGCCATTCAAAAAAACATCTTGTTCAACAGAATTCGTTGATCTCGTTGAATTCGTTCACATACCACCATGCTGCATTCCTGAGCCGTTGACGTCACAAAACATAAACGTTTGGCCGCCTTCCAAACAACCTTTTTCCTTCCGGAAAAGACACTCTACTGATTTTGGTAGTATATAAATACTAAAAGAGTTTACAGTACATTGCATTTAGTACAAATACACACTCAGGTGATTAATATAGAAATCACAAGTGCTGATTGGTCGAACTACTTCAGACTAATCCTCGATAATCACCTATAGCGTTTATTCAAAATGGCCACTAGCATATTTGTCAATGTGACAGACGATGAAATTAACAATTTCAAAGAAAATGCTGTTCCTAAAAGTACAAAAATGTGTATTTATACTAAAACAATTATTCGTCTCAAGCTCAACTTCATCTTGGTTATTATTCACCGATATTCACCTCACCTTCAGTGAATAATTGTTAATTGTTATATAGCTAGAGTTTCACTGGATACAATGATGACTGTCATTGGTTGGTTTGTGGTCACATGACCTTAGCTAAATTTCAATGTCTACCGAGCAGGCAATAATTGAGAACTTATTGCCTGCTTGGTCAATAAGTTTCGCTAGAACTTTGAATCCTTCACGGCATCCTATAAACAAAAGCTTGTTTGGTACAAAAAAAAGAATATTTATAGGTCTTCAAAGCATGTGTGAAGATTAACTGGAGAAATGTATTGCTGTTCTTTTGTTCTGAGACTTATATTTGTTTGGTTGAAGTGAAATTACGGAGCCAGGTGAAATGTTTTGGTAAGTCTTAGCATTTGTCTTTTGTGTACTTTCCCTTGATAAACGTCGAAATTATTCAGCGAAACTCAAGCTATATAACAAAACACTTAATGTTTGATCCCTCGGGAAACAGTTAGTTTTGTTTTCCCTCGAGTCTCAATGTTTCCCTCGACTTCGTCTCGGGAAATATCAAGACTCTCGGGAAAACAAAACTAACTGTTTCCCTCGGGAGCAGACATTAAGTGTATAATATTTGTAATTTTCTTGATATAGAAATTAATAGCACTTCTTACTATTAAACCATTGCTAATTGAAAATGTACAACGAAAAGCGATTACAAATCATTGTTTTTTTAAAACCTTTTGTAAATCACATCAAAATTGTAGACCCGGAGAAGAATCTCAAAGTTCTGATGTTCAACAGAGCAAATAATCATTAAAATTTCAGTAGTTTATAAGCATTTGTTGTATAAATATTTCAATAATTTGAGTTTCATAACAAATTATATCGATAGTGAACCATGGCCAATTATTTAATCTGATTAATACAACAAGATCTTGGCTTAGCAAAGCTTAGTTTAGTTCAATATATTTAACCCCAGAAGAGCAAAGCTAGTTTTTAATCGAAAGCTAGCGTTCAGTACTCACATGGTGTATGTAGCAGCAAAGCTGAAAGCCAGCAACTCCTCCCAGAATTGAACGCCTTCGCAAATTCTTTCTTTTCCAACCAATCTCTTTAATAAGACATTTTCTTTCAATTCATTGATAGAAGAAGGTTTGGCCCCCATCTTGATTAATTATCACGCTCAAAATCAAAGTATTTTCTTGAAGAAATCTTCATTTAAAGTCTATCATCATCGTCTTCTTTATTCGTTCCATTCGAAGAGAAATGTTGACGACATATCATACATTTGAACGACATACCGCTGATATTATTAACTGTTTGTTCAGAAATTAGCGAGAGGCCTGGGGAGAACAATATCGTGTCTCGCGAAAATTACGTCATTTTGCGGGAACAGTATGGGTTCTTTCAACTTTATTTGGACCAAGAGAGAGAGAAAAAAAAAGTATAAAATTACAAGTCCAAATTTGGCGAGCACGAACGAGAAAACTCCCATGCGAGGTGCTCACCGTAAAATTAAAATAAAATAAAAAGTAATGATATATACATAGATCTATAGATCTATCTAGTATATTCACTCACTTACAATTAACAATAATTCTCAACTTTAAAAAATAATTCCAAACTCCCAACCCTAACCCGAAACCTAACCCTAAACCTAACCCTAAACCTAACCACAACCCCCTTGGCAACCCTAAACCTAACCACGACCCCCCGGTGAACCTAAACCTAACCAAAACCCTCCGGAAAAAAAGTCCCACCTCTCACACCCCCACCGCAACACCTATATATATATATATATATATATATATATATATATATATATATATATATATATATATATATATATATATATATATATATATATATATATATATATATATATAAGGATTTTAGTATTAATTGGCAAATTTTAAAACATTCTATTTCGTATACGGGAGGTTCAAAACGATGTAATTTGTGTTTAGAAGAAAAATTTTATATTTTGAAAGATAAAAACAAGAATTGTTTACTCAACAAAAGAGCAGAAATTATCAGTCAGTGTCGTCATCGAAACAAATTCCGCGCAAACAGCGCGACAAAAGCCATGAATGCATGTATTGCTTCGCCCCCACACTCCCACGTTCCGACAAGAAGGATATAAGCACCCCCTGTTTTCGAAAATTGTCATCTGCCTGAAGATTCTTTTTTAGATGAAACAGCCTGTAGCAGACTTTTGAGGTAAGCGAAAATCTATATTTGCTCTAACTATATGTTATCGAGCACTCTTTGCGTTTCGTAGACCAAAACCCACACGTATATATATATATATATATATATATATATATATATATATATATATATATATATATATATATATATATATATATATATATATATATATATATAGTTCAATCTATACTACAGCTCATCAGTGTAGCTTGGAACAATCTGAATGAGCCGCGGCTCCCCCCCCCCCCCTCCACCCTTTTGATATAAAACAACAGACATGTAACTACAAAACTGATGCAATATGCCATTATGTCAGGAAATAAACTGTAAACAGTGTATTCAATCTACTGAGTGTATGCATTTTGAGTATCTGTGTGACGTTTGCATGTTAAAATCTTCCTCCAAAAGCCAGGAAATGGCATTTCAGCGACTCTCGATTTCAAAATTTCCCAGGGGAGCATGCCCCCGGACCACCCTAAAAATTTATTTTGACTTCGGCTTCCCCCTTTTCAAAATCCTGGCTACGTCCCCGAATGAATTTCGTCAATTACTTATCTTATACACATGCGATCGTCGGTGACAACCGCATGTGGGACAGCATTGGTGCAGTACATTCAGATAGCGTGAAGTGCGCATGGGCCCAGAGTGCTCAAACTTCCACAATATATATATATATAGTTATATGCAATTTAGTTTAACATGCCGCATGTGGGAGAAAGAAGTCCCCTAAGATTAAGGATAATCATGAATTCTAGACACTTTGACAATTAAGGATAATCATGAATTCGAAGTGAGAGGACATGTTGGCGGGAAAGGACTATGTCATCTTCGCGGCGACACGTGATCTTTTTGTGTGTGTGTGTGTGTGTGTGTGTGTGTGTGTGTGTGTTTGTTTGTTTGTTTGTTTGTTTGTTTGTTTGTTTGTTTGTTTGTTTGTTTGTTTGTTTGTTTGTTTGTTTGTTTGTTTGTTTGTTTGTTTGTTTGTTTGTTTGTTTGTTTGTTTGTTTGTTTGTTTGTTTGTTTGTTTGTTTGTTTGTTTGTTTGTTTGTTTGTTTGTTTGTTTGTTTGTTTGTTTGTTTGTTTGTTTGTTTGTTGTTTGTTTGTTTGTCTGTCTGTCTGTCTGTCTGTTTGTTTGTTTGTTTGTTTGTCCGTTCGTTCGTTCGTTCGTTCGTTCGTTCGTTCGTTCGTTCGTTCGTTCGTTCGTTCGTTCGTTCGTTCGTTCGTTCGTTCGTTCGTTCGTCCGTCCGTCCGTCCGTCCGTCCGTCCGTCCGTCCGTCCCTCCCTCCGTCCGTCCGTCCGTCCGTTTGTTTGTTTGTTTGTTTGTTTGTTTGTTTGTTTGTTTGGTCCTGTAGAGAGAACAGTTTAGATATGACTGATTAAAGAAATACCAAATGGTTTTCCGTGTTTGGATACTCTGATCCAAACACGCGGGGAAATTGCGAGACTTGAGAAAAGCGTAACAAAACACGAGCTGTAGGCGAGTGTTTTTAGCTTTTCGAAAGTCGAGCAATTTCCCAAGTGTTTGGATAAGAGTCTCCAAACACGGAAAACCATTTTGTATTTCTTTTATAAAATAATCACAAGTGAATATGATAATATACTGTCCGACATTTTCAAAAAATCGTTTTGGCGGAAATTTTCCGTGTTTGGATAATCTGATGCAACTGACCAATCAGGGCTCGCGTAGTATACATGTTATTTTATAAACAGTTATCCAGTATAAATAAAGTTAGTTTAGTTTACTCTGGTTTTCTTCTGTAGTAACACTGGATCAATGAAGGATGGTCCTTACTGGATCTCTAGAGAGAACAGTTTAGATATGACTGATAGAGTTATCCAGTATAAATAAAGTTAGTTTAGTTTACTCTGGTTTCCTTCTGTAGTACCACTGGATCAATGAAGGATGGTTCTCACTGGACCTCTAGGGAGAACAGTTTAGATATGACTGATAGAGTTATCCAATATAAGTAAAGTTAGTTTAGTTTACTCTGGTTTCCTCATGTAGTAACACTAGATCAATGAAGGATGGTTCTTACTGGACCTCTAGAGAGAACAGTTTAGATATGACTGATAGGGTTATCCAGTATAAATAAAGTTAGTTTAGTTTGCTCTGGTTTCCTCCTGTAGTAACACTGGATCAGTGAAGGATGGTCCTTACTGGACCTCTAGAGAGAACAGTTTAGATATGACTGATAGAGTTATCCAGTATAAATAAAGTTAGTTTAGTTTACTCTGGTTTCCTTCTGTAGTAACACTAGATCAATGAAGGATGATCCTTACTGGACCTCTAGAGAGAACAGTTTAGATATGACTGATAGAGTTATCCAGTATAAATAAAGTTAGTTTAGTTTACTCTGGTTTCCTCCTGTAGTAACACTGGACCAATGAAGGATGGTCCTTACTGGACCTCTAGAGAGAACAGTTTAGATATGACTGATAGAGTTATCCAGTATAAATAAAGTTAGTTTAATTTACTCTGGTTTTCTTCTGTAGTAACACTGGATCAATGAAGGATGGTTCTTACTGGACCTCTAGAAAGAACAGTTTAGATATGTCTGATAGAGTTATCCAATATAAATAAAGTTAGTTTAGTTTACTCTGGTTTTCTTCTGTAGTAACACTGGATCAATGAAGGATGGTTCTTACTGGACCTCTAGAGAGAACAGTTTAGATATGACTGATAGAGTTATCCAGTATAAATAAAGTTAGTTTAGTTTACTCTGGTTTCCTTCTGTATTAACACTGGATCAATGAAGGATGGTTCTCACTGGACCTCTAGAGAGAACAGTTTCCATATGACTGATAGAGTTATCAAGTATAAATAAAGTTATAATTAATGTGTTATTTATTATTTAATTTGTTTCCCAGCCAACCAGTACACCGCAAAGCATAAAAAAACAACAGGTGGATGACTTGAAGAGAAACCAGAGCACTTTACGGTTGTCAATGTTCATGACCGTTTATCTAACTTATAAAGAAGATTGTTTAACATTGCTAAACCACTTCAAGAGCTGTGCTAAACATTGTTCTTTGGACTACTGAAGTAGCAAAGCCATGTAGCGTAAGTTTTGACTAACAAAAGTATACTGCATGTTGAATAGCTTGTTTGTTTAATATATTATAAATCTTACGTAAGTTGCTAGGCTTCCTTCAAATGAGATGTTGCCGTTTATACGAATGAATTATATCCTTAGTATCAACTGAGTATAATTAAATTGCATTATTCATGTTAAATTTATCAGTTATATCTTTTTACAAACCAACGTTGAAGAATTGTCTGGATATATATTCATTATTTTTCAATAATTAATTATTAATCAGTTGTAACGTTCAAGTCAAGCTCTTCGTTAAGGTTTGCAGGGTCATTTCTGTAAAGCGCTCTCAATTCGTCAGAATTTATGCCACAAAAATAAAATAGATATCGTTAGAAAGCTATTGATTTGTAGAATACAATGGTGTCTTTGGTTTCGCGGTAAACACAAACCGTTAATAGTTGTGATTTTTTTAATTAAAACCAGAGGACTTCACTCGGGGCGACTCGAGTAAAAAGCGTTTTATTTTGTTCGAAATCTTTTTTTGTAGTTTGATTCGGAGATAAATTTCCAGCAAAACGGTGTCAGCGTTTTGTGATATGTCGAGTTTTGCCGATTTTATTGACGACCAAAGTTAAAAATGCTGTTTTTCTACTGACCAACATTCGGACAAAATAAGTCATAAATTCGAAACCAGGCAATAAATAAAAAAACGCTGACACCGTTTAATTGCTGGACATTTATCTCGGAATCGAACTGCGAAAAAAATTTTTTGAACAAAATGAAACGCTTTGTTCTTAAGTCGCCCCGAGTGAAGCCCTCTGGTTTTAATTAAAAAATTCACAGCTATTAGTGGTTTGTGTTTATCGCGAAACCAAAGACACCATTGTATTCTACAAATTCATAGCTTTCTAACGATATCTATTTTATTTTTGTGGCATAAATTCTGACGAATTGAGAGCGCTTTACAGAAATGACCCTGAAAACCTTTTCTTAAGCTGTTTATTCGATACAAATGAGTGATAACGGTTAGTAGGAGGAGAACAGCTTTTTATAATACGTCAAATTGTATTTATTTCGCTAGCTGTTATTCTGTGGTTTTCACATCTTTCTTGCTGTGTTGTGAAATTCCCGCAATTGTCCCGCCTGAAAGTATTCTCGTATAAACCTGGGATGAAAAACGTCTCAGATTCGTTTAGAACTTTGCATCGTTTCAGTTACATTTAAATTGCTTTGGACTTAGGCCGTGTTTCCATATAGTTGTAATTGTTGTAATTCAGTCGGCGATTGATCGGCGATTGTTTGCGATCCTTTACAACAGCCGTGTTTCCATATAGTTGTAATTCAAATCACCGATTCGCTCGGACTGAGGACTTCTCGGTCTTAATTGACAAAGTTGAGATGAGCTGAGCTTGATTTTTAAAAACAAACTGAATGACTAAAACTATGTTTGTGATCATTTTCAGTTCATGTAACATATAGCAAGCATTATTTACACGCTCAATAACTTTGCCACTTCAGTCTCATGTTTTGTGAACGTTTGACGACAGTTGCAAATATTTGATTTGGCGTACGGTATTCAAAGTCTTCGAACTAGTCATTTAGTAGAGTTCTTTAACGAAATCGAGGTTCTTTTGAAAGGATTTGACCGGTTTTTATAAATACTTTTGTGTTTCACGTTGCAAATATCTAGCAAAAAGTCGCCGACTATCGGCGATTGATGTTTCCATTAACTGTTGTCTCATCGGCGACTGTTGTAATTGTTGTAGAAGTTGAACCTGATTCAACTTCTACAACAGTCGCCGACTATCGCCGATTGGATTACAACAAGCGTTTCATTAAGTTGTCATTGTTGTAAGACTTGATCGGCGACGGTCGCCGACTGAATTACAACAATTAC
Organism: Corallium rubrum; assembly: GCA_964035015.1. NCBI lineage: Eukaryota > Metazoa > Cnidaria > Anthozoa > Scleralcyonacea > Coralliidae > Corallium > Corallium rubrum. The sequence continues at coordinate 8,084,473 of OZ036015.1, forward strand.
AACTATATTGAAACAAGGCTTTATAGGCCCCAACTGTCTATAAAAAAAACCCGGAACCCTTAGAAATGAATTAGTATTCTTTTAAAACAACCTATTGTAGTAGTTTGAAAGCCCTAAAAGCGCTGCGTTATAAATTAATCAGCACATAAGTTAAACAGGAAGAGAAAAAGCTTTTAAATACTTTCACCATGCATACACTTCAAGTTATCTTAATTTCCCAGGTGTACAAGACCGTGTTTTTTACGCATCCATGGCTCAGAAGTGTTTAGGGCTTTCAAACTACTACAATAGGTTGTTTGAACAGAATATTAATTCATTTTCTAAAGGTGCGGTTATACGATGCGATTTTTCTTGCATCTTGCAACAAATCACTGAATTAATTCTTTGAACGTTTTCATGGCGATAAAGTAATATAAATAAGTTTTGTGGAAACACTACGTAAAATATTTCTTTGCTAAGCTTTCAGCCTGTTGACTCAGGCCTTTCAGAAGATGATTCAAGCTTCTATGACTCCTTCGGTACATCCAGAGCCGAATACACAGCCCCAGCAAGAACCACCTTCAGTTTCTCTTCCGTATATCGCACCAGCATCTGACAAGATTGAGAGGATTCTAGATCGTGCTGGTATGAAGGTATTTCACAGTAGTCAACACAAATTGTTCAAGGTACTTTTCACACATAAAGATGAAGTGGATAGCTTATCTAAACCTGGAGTGTATCGCATTCCTTGTGAGTGTGGCTTGGTATACATCGGAGAAACGGGAAGGAATCTCTCAACTCGCCTGAAGGAACACAAGACATGTTGATAAAAGCGCAACAAGAAAAGTCTGCTGTTGCCAAACACGCTTGGAAGTATGACCATCGTGTTAAGTGGGAAGAGTCATCACTCTTAGCCATGCAGCGACAAGCAATACTTCACGCGAAGAACAAGAGAATCCATTGAGATCGCAAAACATCACACTATTTCTCAGGAGGGACAGCCATTAAATAGCACGTGGCGTGCCCTATTCGGAGAACATTCTTGATTTTGTTTTCTAATTAATAAAATTAACGTGATACACCATTGTATTCTTACGTGATTTAATTGATCAGTTGCTTAGTTTATAAATGACGTGAGCCAACAACTTGTTGTCATTGCTCTGATGAAGGCCTGAGTCAACAGGCCGAAAGCTTAGCAAAGAAATATTTTACGTGGTGTTTCCACAAAACTTATTTATATAAATCACTGAATGTTGCAAGTTGCATAAAAAATCGCACCGTGTAACACCCCGTAGCAACTTGCGATTTTGTGATTTCTGCCGTGTTGCAAGTTGCAAGAAAAGTTGGATGGGTTCTATTTTTTGCTGTAACTTACAACAAAAATCGCAATTTGCTGAACGTGTAAAGCCGGTGTCACGGTCTCAGCGACCCCCCGGTCTGGGTTATCCCCTAAGACCAACTGCGTAGTTATCTCCTGCTTTTCTGCATTGATATTGTCGTTATTCTACTCAAAAAATACGTATAATTATGGAAACCATACTTTTATCACGTTCTTTTAAACATTTGGTCGCAAGGTAATCAATATCATAAGTATAACTATAAAACGTCTGTGATTATTACGACTGGCAATCCATGCATGTAACTCATGTAAATAATATAAGTAATATTGGGCCTTTCACTCGATTACATAGCATGTTCTAAGGATTTTGGGTGAAGGAAAATTCGAGTGTAGAATATATACATTTTAAGACCAAACCGGGACCAGAACTCGCGATCAAGCTCTCGGCAACGCCCTCCGTGGCTCAGTGGTCAGAGCATTGCACTAGAATCGCCAGGTCGTGGGTTCAATTCCTGCCGGAAGGCCTGTGTAGTTGCATTTTTCGCAACTGGTCCCAGTTTGGTCTTAAAATGTATACATTCTACACTCGAATTTTCCTTCACCCAAAATCCTTAGAACATGCTATGTAATCGAGTGAAATGCCCAATATTACTTATAATATACCCAATTCTGTCCTCATGTAAATAATAGTTCGCTATTAAAGCTTTCGTCTCGCTAAACTCGATCCTTCATCAGAGCATCGAAGACTACTTATGTCTTATTAAATTTACATATTCTTAGAATCTTAGATGCTCTGATGAAGTATCGAGTTTAGCGAGACGAAAGCTTTAATAGCGAACTATTATTTACATGAGTTACATGGTATTGTCATTCGTAATGACATTCGTATTGTCATTCGTAATAAATAGAATCAAGAACTTATTTAGGCAACCAACTCTGGAAATGATCATCCAATCTCACGTCTTTTCCAAGCTGTTTTATTGTTCGGCTCTGTTTGGTCCTCAACGAGTCAGAAGAACATTTGTAAACTTAAAACAGTACAAAATTTTGCTGCACGCATAATGACAGGATCCGGTAAATATGATCATATAACACCTGCATTAAAGCAACTGAAATGGCTTCCCGTAGAGAATATCTTGTATCTCCGGGATTGTGTTATGACGTTTAAATGTATGAACAATTTAGCGCCTGATTATCTATGCCGAAAGTTTGTTACTCGTTCTGAGATTAGTAATCGCGTAACACGGCAGAGTAAACAATTACATAAACCGCTTTGTAAAACTTCTAAAGCTCAGAAGTCTTTTTTATACGGGGCTTCTACAATTTGGAATAATCTTGATGCCTCACTAAAATCTAGAATGACAGTTCAAAGTTTTAAACATAATATAAAGACGAATCTTCTCATGGATTTCTTAAATAAGTAATCCTCTGTAATATAAATTTAAACCAATGTTTTAAATTGGATTTTTATTATAGTATATTCGTAAACACAAACCTTTGTAAATATAGTGATATACAGTAGTTAGTATAATGTTAAGAAACACTGTAAATTAGAGCTGAAAAGCCTCTCGAGGAGCATCTAATAAAACTATGTATGTATGTAATAATCACAGACGTTTTATATTTATACTTATGATATATTGATTACCTGACCAAATGTTTAAAAGAACGTGATAAAAGTATGGTTTCCATGATTATACGTATTTTTTGAGTAGAATAACGACAATATCAATGCAGAAAAGCAGGGGATAACTGCGCAGTTGGTCTTAGCGGATAACTCAGACTGGGGTATCGCTGAAACCGTGACACCTGTTTTCCACTAGGCGACTTTTTTCGCGCGAAGCGACTTTTTCTTTTGTCTCATGAGCTCTGAGGTGGAACTAATCAGAAATCTATTGAATTCGAACAAAAGAAAGTCGCTTCGCGCGAAAAAAATCGCCTAGTGGAAAACCGGCTTTACACGCTTCCTGCAACTTGTGATTTTTTTTTCACGGGTAAATTTGTTGCAAGTTGCAAGAAAAATCGCATCGTATAACAGCACCTTAACTGTAAAAAAATCCACAAAACAGTAATTGAAGTTATTTTTTCAAAACTCGCAACTAATTGTTAACGTTTGATAAGTTTCTTAACGTAAAAACTGGCAAAGCGTTTGTCGATATAGCTAAACTTGTATAATTCGAATTAACTTCGTCTGTAAAGGCTTCCACTAGGCGACATTTGTCGACCGCTCGACATTTTTCTTTTGTTTTGGCTAATTAGTTCCACTCGAGAGCTTGCGAGACAAAAGAAAATGTCAATATTACCAGGGTTAAGTCACGTTGGCCTGAAAAACAGAGAAAAATCTTCTCGACGTTTCGAGCGAAGGCCCTTCGTCAGGAGAAATTAGTAAAATTGGTTTTACTAATTGGTTTTACTAATTTCTCCTGACGAAGGGCCTTCGCTCGAAACGTCGAGAAGATTTTTCTCTGTTTTTCAGGCCAACGTACGTGACTTAACCCTGGTAATATTTGGATTTCAACCGTGGCCGACGCTGTGCTAGAAGCTTTTAAAAGAAAATGTCGCTTCGCGCGACATTTTTCGCCTAGTTGAAAAACGTAAATGCGACGTCGTGTTAAACGTCGAATTTCAGTCGAATTTAATTGTTTTTACTTGGACCCGTGGAGCCTGAAAACAATTTCTTGAAAACATGGTGGCGAATTGTCACATACAGAAGAGAAACATTTAATTCGACACGACGATAATTCGTCGTGGAACTCCGATGTACCGCGCGTTAAAATCAAACTTAGCGAAGTCGTAGTGCTCGCTGAAAACTATACAAACGAAGGCATAATTTGTGCCTGTTGACTGTTGACAGACGTAAACGTACTCTTACTGAACCAAGCTACAGTGCTTGTGGAAAAAAGAAATATTTGTAGAGGTAAGACTTTTAAATGTTTACGTAACTAATTCAGTAAATGGGTATAACAATTGAGCAATATCGTGCCCAAATTGGTGCACACAATGTAAGAGTCAAAGAGTATTCAACTCGACATGAAGGTGACTTTTGTGCTATAATGTTGATGTTATTTCAGCTGGTAGTAACAGTACTGGTATTATTAATATTGATACGAATATTTTGTCTGGGTGTATTATATTTGCCAACAAAGCGGTTGGTAGAACAATATATTAAAAATACAGTAGATCTGTAAATACTCTGGTGTCTGTTGCAATTAATAATATCAGCCTAGGGGTTTTTTCGGGCAATTTCGTAAAACATCAGAAACTATAAATCAGGAAATTCCTGCCATTTGAGGCAGCACTTCACTTGCGATAGTAATTCTAGTTTATAATAATTACTCCCAACCACACATAAATCAAGTTAATTGCCTCTGGCTAATATATATTAGTCTGGGGCAATTAACTTGATTTATGTGTGGTTGGAAAAATAAGAGTTAATCAATGGTCACGAATGTGATAAAGGATTTATCATCGTGACTGAAGTGTTTTAGCTGTGACAACGAACTCAGACCCCGTTTACACGATGCAGGTGTAACAGGACCAGATACCCCCTTCAGAATGCCCATCGGGGCATCTGGTACTAGGACCAGATGCCCCCCTCAGGACCAGATGCCCCCCCCCCTTGTGAAATCCTTTAAAATACTTCTTAAACCAAGTTCGAAGTGTATTGAAACCTGTTTCGAAACTAACAATAAAACTCTTGGATGGTTAAATGAGTTCGCAAGCGTTCGATAGACATTGAAATGTCTCCCAAAGCGCCATTGAAATGTTAATCGCGGTCGGCAATGATTAATGGTTTTCTATTTTTGAAACAGTGCTTCGGAGAAAAATCCGTGCTGAACTGAATAATGCCTTTTTCAGAGTATGCTAGACCCGAAAATCGAGGTCTATTTCAACGCTTTGAAACAACAGCTCAACGATGTTACAATCAATAAAAAACGAAACTTGAACAGCTATTTAATAAATTGGAAATTCGGCGTGACCATGAGCATGACCAATGACAAAATTGAAATTCTAATGCACTTCCGCGTGCTGGCTTTCTGACTTTCTCTTTCATTACGTCTCGGACACCTACTCGAATAACGTGGAATAGTCTGATAGGAATAGTCTATATTCCACGTTATTCGATAGTTATGGTGTCAAAATAATGAAAGAGGAAGCATGTTTCAAAAATAGAAAACCATTAATCATTGCTGACCCCGATTAACATTTCAATGGCGCTTTGGGAGACATTTCAACGTCTATCAAACGCTTGCGAACTCATTTAACCATCTAAGAGTTTTATCGTTAGTTTCGAAACAAGTTTCAATACATTTGGAACTTGGTTTTAGAAGTATTTTAAAGGATTTCACAAGGGGGGCATCTGGTCCTGAGGGGGGGCAACTGGTCCTGTTACACCGGTACAATTTGAAAATGGAACAAAATCATGCCGGTGTAAATACAGGCCAAAAAGTCTTGCGTTTACACTGTGCCGGTATACTATAATGACGGATTAGCATGTGACTATTCTCTTCCAATGAGAATTGAGAAGACTTTGTGAATGGTCACGAATATTGTAAAAAATCTTGTAATACTTATCCATGTTAAGGCCTGACAAACGCTTTCAACATTTCATTCAACATCGTTCAACATTGTTGAATTCAACCGTGATTCAACATGTTGAAAGCGTTTGGCCGCCCCTGTTGAATGATGTTGAACGTTGTTGAATGATGTTGAATGATGTTGAACGAAATTTGAACACGCGTTCAACATTTCTACTGTTCTCAAAATGTTGAAAAGTGTTGAACGCATTTGGCCACATTTCATTCAACTTTGTTGAACAGAGACATGCGCCATGCGGGATATTGTCGATTCCATGGTTGTCCGCGTTCAATTAATTGTCATTCATGAATGTTGAACGATGTTGAATTCATTTGGCCACTCGTGCTTTCAACGTTATTCAACATCGTTGAACAATGTTGAATGATGTTGAATGGGATGTTGAAAGCGTTTGGCCAGGCCTTTAACGTTTCGTGTTCTCCAGACAAGATGTGATTAAATATTTATTGTTTGTTGCTTAACTTTATGAATTATTAAGCATAGGTTAGTTAGCGAACCCGATGTACCTAACTTACGACAGATGTTGCCTAATGAAACTGAAATACTGAGATCGAAATATAGTAAGGTTAGATATACTGCCGAAACAGAGAACGTAGGAGTCTAACGTTTCGAGCGAAGGCCCTTCGGCAGAGAGAAACGTGAGATACTGAGTACAATTTGAAAACGGAACAAAATCATGCCGTTTAGGCCTTGCGTTTACACGATACTGGCACAAAAATAACATGAAAACGGCACAACACTAACCGGTATCGTGTAAACGCCCGTGCCGTAACAGTCACGATATATACGATTACGACCACAGTATTCGGGTCAGCAGTATTCATAAAGTCTTCTCAATTCTCATTGGAAGAGAATAGTCACATGCTAATCCGTCATTATATTATACCGGCACCGTATAAGACGTTTTGGCCTGTATTTACACACCGGCATGATTTTGTTCCGTTTTCAAATTCTAGTCTAATCTAGATCGCCAGTTGACGTTATTCGAGGATTGGCGCCAAGCCACAGGGGGGATGCCACCCCCTGATCAGAGGTAACCATGGCAACCCCACCACAGCCCACCTCTAGGCACCAGTCACACTGTCAAAGCAGTGGAAATATATATACTTACTTTGCATTCTATCAAGAGTGGGTGGGTGGGTCACTAAACAGCGCGCGCAAAACCAGTCGAGCTCAGACCACGCTGACAAGACTTTGTTGAGCGCAAGTCAAGCTCAGAACACGCTGACAAGACTTTCATTAGCGCAAGTCAAGCTCAGACCACGCTGACAAGACTTTGATGAGCGCAAGTCAAGCTCAGACCACACTGACAAGACTTTGGCGTGTGCAAGTCAAGCTAAGACCACGCTGCCAAGACTTTGGCGCGCGCAAGTCAAGCTCAGACCACGCTGACAAGACTTTGGCGGACTTTGGCGGGCGCAAGTCAAGCTCAAACCACGCTGACAAGACTTTGATGAGCGCAAGTCAAGCTCAGACCATGCTGACAAGACTTTGGCGCGCGCAAGTCAAGCTCACTAGACCACGCTGACAAGACTTTGATGAGCGCAAGTCAAGCTCAGACCACGCTGACAAGACTTTGATGAGCGCAAGTCAAGCTCAGACCACGCTGACAAGACTTTGATTAGCGCAAGTCAAGCTCAGACCACGCTGACAAGACTTTGATGAGCGCAAGTCAAGCTCAGACCACGCTGACAAGACTTTGATGAGCGCAAGTCAAGCTCACACCACGCTGACAAGACTTTGATGAGCGCAAGTCAAGCTCACACCACGCTGACAAGACTTTGATGAGCGCAAGTCAAGCTCAGACCACGCTGACAAGACTTTGATGAGCGCTGAGATAATCCCCACATATTATCATGAGTGACCGCTGACTAGCATTGTCTACATTATATGGGAACCCACAGTTACCCACTCACCACTGGCACACAGTCCAGCTGACATCTACAATCAGGGACAAAAGTCCTTGACATGCACAGCCCGAAAATTAAGCCGTTTTTCATTCTTGCCTACATTTGGTCTCCCACCTTCGTCCAATGTTGGAATTACCTTGCGGTTGTGCCCATTTGTGTTTTCAACATTGTTGTGTTTTTTAATGGGGAGGAGCGGGAGCCGCGATCCGGGGATAGTGTGTGTTTTTTCTCAGCACTAAAGTTGAACCTTTTAAGAACATGTAAAAGGTGTCAATGGTTTTGTCCCTGATTGTAGTCTGTTATATTTCTTTATTTAACTTTGCCTTGATAACGTCGTTTTTTAAAGTAAGTATAAATAATGTACATTGAAATTACAATAAATTGTGTATAGTTAGTTTCAGAAATTGCAGCTTGGTGTTAGTAATAATTCTCAGCTGTTTGCTATACAGCTGTCTTAGTTAGTAATACTGGGCACAGTCTAAGGTATAAATACCTTAAATAACCTTGCTCCGCTATCTGAGTTCTAGTGTCTCAATGGTTAGAGCGTCTGGCTAACATTCAGAAGGTTGTGGGTTCGAGTCCCACTTAGAGCTCAGAGTTTTTCTGAGTATTACTAACTAACACAGCTTGTACAGCAAACAACTGACAATTATTGAATTGTATATAGTTACAAGGCTAAGAAAACCGCAACAGCAATTGTCAACTACCAAGGGGCACGGGCACCAAAGAATAAAAAAATATCCAGCAATATGATTAAGGTGAGGTAGGACAGGCAACATTTCTCTTCGACTTGCAACGCAATTTTGTTGCGTTACAAGTTGAAAAGCGTTGTTGCATGTATTACACACGAAAAAATCTCACAGCTTGTCAACAGGATGTGTTCGCAACAGGCTTGTAGCAAGGATGGGAACAAGTTGTAACAATGCTGTTCATTCAAGAAGCTGCTACAACCTTGTTAGCACCAATCTGTTAACAACTTGTTGAGTGCAGAGGCGCAGAGCGGCAACAGGTTGTTGGAACAACTTGTCATCAGTCTGTTGGAGTCATCAGCCTTCTTACAAGTTGTGAACAAGCACTGATCTCGAATAATAGACTCATTATACTGAATAGAGGATCTATTGTTTCGCGCGTGGCAAAAATTGAAGTTGGAAGAAAATCTCGCGGCGGCCATATCCGGTGGGACCCACAATATTGCTGAATCATAGTTTTCGCCTCTGGTTTTCGCTTTAAATGATCGGATTTTTAACGAAAACCAGCTAAATTTTTGTGACATGTATCTGGGAGAAATTAAAAGTGGCTGTATGAAAATCAAGTGGGTGCTACCTGAAATGGCCGCCGCTAATTTATTCCGACTTCACAGCGAGCACCGGATGCTCTATCCAGTATAATGAGTCTATTATTTGAGATCAGCGTCAACAACCTGTTACAGACATGTTAACAGACTGGGACAGCCAGTGCGAACACATGACGGTGACAGCCTGTTGAACAGCATTGTAACAACTTGCTTGCAGGTCTGTAACAACTTGTGCGTTTTTACGTGTGTACCACCCACCTTAAACATTGTCACGCAACAATTATTGGGTGGTAATACGTGCAACAACGCTTTTTTTTTTGTTTTGCGACGCAACAAAGTGCATTGCAAAGTCAAGAAAAATGTTGCCCGTCTTCACCTCACCTCAGTTAAATTTGAAAAGACTTATACCATTAACAATAAATCCATTCCAATGCAGGTTGGTGACTCGACAGAATTTTCGTTGCTAAGTGCTGTCACGTATTGAAGAAAAGAGGAAACAATATTAAAGACCTGAAAAAAATGAAGAAATTATTACACAACTTGCTTATATCGGTAGGCAACTATATTTTAAAATTAAATTTCATGTACTATTCCTCAAACTCATTAATAATTCATGAACCAAAAACAAAAGAAATGAATGCTTAATCAGTGCTTTGAAATCGGAGGAAAAGTACTAGTACTTTGAAATAAGGCAAAATAGGTTTTCAAAGTCTTGGGACTTTGAAATAAGGCAAATTATATTACGTTTCAGAGGTATCTTCGGAGTTTTGAGTTTGAGAAGTCAGTTCAAATACTCGACGACGGACTTTACCAGGGTTACAAAGTCCTCGTACATTAAAAAGGCTCGCCTTTGGCTCGCCTTTTCAAAAAGCACTCGGACTTTGAAATCCCGGTAAAGTCCTCCGTCTCGTATTTGAACTATTACATGAGCAGTAGTGTTTTATCAGACTTAAAACACGAGACGATAGCCGAGTGTTTTAGATCTGATAAAACACGTACTGTGAATGTTTTAAATGGCTTCAAAAACTATCCATATAATAAGCTCATATAGAAATCAATTTTGAAAAATGAAGTTGTCTGAGCCACAAAATCGAAAAAAAAGTCCATCGAAAACAGCGAGCGTGTCTCTATCACATATAAAGAAACGTCACGGTCATGAGTTTCCTTTGTGTGTCCTTCATGAATTATTAATGATTTTTGAAGCAGTGTTATCAAATCATTAATAATTCATAAGGAAAATTCAAAAGAAATGAATGTTTAATCAGGTGTTTGTAAAGACTGTTAAGCCGGTTTTCCTCTAGACGACTTTTTTCGCGCGAAGCGACTTTTTCTTTTGTCTCATGAGCTCTGAGCTGGAACTAATCAGAAATCTATTGAATTCGAACAAAAGAAAGTCGCTTCGCGCGAAAAAAATCGCCTAGTGGAGAACCGGCTTTAGGCTCGGTTCAAACGTCGAACTTCACATGAACCGATCCCAATTCCAACAATTAAGTTCATGTAAAGATCGATGTTGAATCAATCTGTTTCGACTGTTTTGATTAAGAGCGATCCAACGATAAAGTTCGACATCGCTTGTCGGGAATTTCGACTTTGAATCGAGTTCGATTCAAACGTCGGACTTCACATGAACTAAACGTACTGCATTTTATCCCGCAAGTCCCTCGCGTGCCCCCGTTATCCCTTTTCATAATTATTATAATATATTTCCTTCCCATAACACTTGAAGAGAACAATAGAGCAAGCTATTATACAAGTATAATGCTACCTAATCCGCCACTTTTTTTGTGAAGGGCGTTGATAGTTTAGTGGATAGCACGGTCCGTAAAGTGATCAAGTGGCTGAGATCAATGTCGCCGTGTACCAAGTTTTTCGTTTTGTTCTATGCTCGTTCATGTGTTTTTATTTAGTCCGATTTGGTTTTCTTCCAGCTTTTTTCTTGTTATTTAGTAATTTTGTAAGGTCTTGAGCTTACCAAGGCAATGTTTTCGTGTAATTCTTGCCATTTCTAGGCTTTTCTGTTGCGTTAAAGCCTAGGCGCAAGTTGAGGGACCCATAGGGATAATTTTAAAACTACCGTAAACTACCGTACGGCCCGGCTGGTAGCCGAGCAATCGGCGAGATTTTTGACGGCTGGAAGCCGAGGAAAAGTGTGCGAATCGGGTGAAGAGCTTTACGCTTTCTGTCCGCCATTATTAAGGACTGCCGCTGATCATTACGTTTATCTTTTCAAAAACCACTTAATTAAGTTCGACGTTTGAATCAAGTTAGATTTAGGTCGACCTAAATAGTAAATAAGATCGGTTCATGTGAACTTCGACGTTTGAGCCGGGCCTTAAAACATTGATTAATAAAACACCAACGTTTTATTTCAAATTCATTTTTTTCTGAGTTAAAATGATCTTATCTAACGTTTCTTACAACTTGACAAAGTATTCATCATGTACACTTAAGGCCTGGCAAAACGCTTTCAACATTTCATTCAACATCGTTCAACATTGTTGAATTCAACCATGATTCAACACGCTGAAAGCGTTTGGCTACCCTGTTGAATGATGAATGGTGTTGAACGTTGTTGAATGATGTTGAACGTTGTTGAATGATGTTGAACGTTGTTGAATGATGTTGAACGTTGTTGAATGATGTTGAACGTTGTTGAATGATGTTGAACGTTGTTGAATGATGTTGAACGTTGTTGAATAGTGTTGAACGTTGTTGAATGATGTTGAACGTTGTTGAATGGTGTTGAACGTTGTTGAATGGTGTTGAACGTTGTTGAATGATGTTGAACGTTGTTGAATGATGTTGAACGTTGTTGAATGATGTTGAACGTTGTTGAATGATGTTGAACGTTGTTGAATGATGTTGAACGTTGTTGAATGATGCTGAACGTTGTTGAATGATGTTGAACGTTGTTGAATGATGCTGAACGTTGTTGAATGATGCTGAACGTTGTTGAATGGTGTTGAATGATGTTGAATGGTGTTGAACGTTCTTGAATGATGTTGAACGTTGTTGAATGATGCTGAACGTTGTTGAATGATGTTGAACGTTGTTGAATGATGTTGAACGTTGTTGAATGATGTTGAACGTTGTTGAATGGTGTTGAACGTTGTTGAATGATGTTGAACGTTGTTGAATGATGTTGAACGTTGTTGAATGATGTTGAACGTTGTTGAATGATGCTGAACGTTGTTGAATGATGTTGAACGTTGTTGAATGGTGTTGAACGTTGTTGAATGATGTTGATCGTTGTTGAATGGTGTTGAACGTTGTTGAATGATGTTGAACGTTGTTGAATGGTGTTGAACGTTGTTGAATGATGCTGAACGTTGTTGAATGGTGTTGAACGTTGTTGAATGATGCTGAACGTTGTTGAATGATGTTGAACGTTGTTGAATGATGTTGAACGTTGTTGAATGATGTTGAATGGTGTTGAACGTTGTTGAATGATGTTGAACGTTGTTGAATGATGCTGAACGTTGTTGAATGGTGTTGAATGATGGTGAACTACGCACGCGGGATATATTTATAATCGATATACAAAGCTTTGAGCCTTACATAGACAGCTTACATAGAAATAGTGATGTATGCGTCGCGTTTTAGCGCCAGAGTAATTATGCGCGGGGAGATATGTTAACATAATATATATAAATTTATATACATTATTTTACTCTGCGTACGGCCAGGCGTCGTTTTGTTTGTGAAAAGGAAGTTTCAAGTGAGTCAAGTTACCTTCTAGAGACTTGCCGAGTGCGTTTCGTTTAAAGCATATACTTTTCGTCGTGTGTTACACTGTTAGTGATGAATGAGAAAGCTATTTCTAATTTAAACATTGCTGACACATTGAAAAAAGATTTGGTTGCATTTGAATCCGACAATGTTTGGGGCACATAAAATACTGTATATAAATATATATTACGTTTACATATCTCCGCATAATTACTCTGGCGCTAAAAAGCGACGCATACATCACTATTTCTATGTAAGGCCGCTGTTACACGGTGCAACGATTTGTGAAACCTATCTCGTTGCGGCTTAAGCTGTTCGTGAAAGTGGCCGCTTTCCCCCGGTTTCTAGTGAATAGATTAAAGGTTCAAAGCTTTGCATATCGGTTATAAATATATCCCGCGGAGCGTAGAAATAAGACACAATGTTGCGATATATATTTTCTGGTCAATTTATCGACTCTCGACTTCGACTCTCGACCTCGACTCTCGACCCTCCACTTATAGTTACACTCCGTTCAACATCATTCAACAGGGGTGGCCTTTCAACATGTTGAATAACGGTTGAATTCAACAATGTTGAACGATGTTGCATGAAGTGTTGAAAGCGTTTGATAAGTAAGTTAAAATATTCGTGTGCGATCTTTATGGGCGTCTAACAATGGCTCGGGCCAGGCCAATACCGCCGTCCTTGATATTCTAAAATTAAATGGATTATTTTCATTATTTTATTCAGGTTTTTTTCCTTACTGGGGTAACAATTATTTCTGCATTGGAATTGGAAGATTGTAAGTCGGAATATGATTAGTAGTAAAATTGTAATAATAGACTAGAGTGTTGTGTAGGCAGTGTTTTAGATAAAGCAAAGTGAAAAGATGGCCGGTAAACTGCTGAGAATAGTTTTGATAACAAAATACTGACGTTTCAAGCAGAGTCCTTCATCAGAGTAAAAGCTAGAGTGCTGTGTAAGCAGTGTTTTAGATAGAGCAAAGTGAAAAGATGGTAAACTGCTGAGAATAGTTTTGATAACGAAATACTGACGTTTCAAGCAGAGTCCTTCATCAGAGTAAAAACTAGAGTGCTGTGTAGGCAGTGTTTTAGATAGAGCAAAGTGAAAAGATGGTAAACTGCTGAGAATAGTTTTGATAACGAAATACTGACGTTTCAAGCAGAGTCCTTCATCAGAGTAAGAACTAGAGTGTTGTGTAAGCAGTGTTTTAGATAGAGCAACGTGAAAAGACGGTAAACTGCTGAGAATAGTTTTAATAACGAAATACTGACGTTTCAAGCAGAGTCCTTCATCAGAGTAAAAACTAGAGTGTTGTGTAGGCAGTGTTTTAGATAGAGCAAAGTGAAAAGATGGTAAACTGCTGAGAATAGTTTTGATAACGAAATACTGGCGTTTCAAGCAGAGTCCTTCATCAGAGTAAAAACTAGAGTGTTGTGTAGACAGTGTTTTAGATAGAGCAAAGTGAAAAGATGGTGAACTGCTGAGAATAGTTTTAATAACGAAATACTGGCGTTTCAAGCAGAGTCCTTCATCAGAGTAAAAACTAGAGTGTTGTGTAGGCAGTGTTTTAGATAGAGCGAAGTGAAAAGATGGTAAACTGCTGAAAATAGTTCAGTTTAATAACGAAATACTGACTTTTCAAGCAGAGCCCTTCAATAGTTCATCAGACTAAAAACTAGAGTGTTGTGTAGGCAGTGTTTTAGATAGACCAAAGTGAAAAGATGGTAAACTGCTGAGAATAGTTTTAATAACGAAATACTGACGTTTCAAACAGAGTCCTTCATCGCATTGTCTTTTAACGAAGTGCCCGGCTCGAAACGTCAGAATTTCGCTGTCAAAACTATTCTCAACAGTCATAATGGTCAATTATTTTCAGCCAATCAAATCAAGTTTCCTGGAGATGTGGTAACGAACATTAATTCTACCGGATACGTCATACGAGTCGTTAACTCAACCTATCACAACCCCCCGGTTCTTGTAGCGTGGAATACTACAAACTATGAAGCAAGCTGGGTCAATGCACACAACATTACTTTAATTCAAAGATCAGAAAGCGCTAATTTCACAGGTAAGCTCCTGCAATCCTAAGTCTATGTAACATCTATTTTTTTAACGGTACATACATACATGTTTTAAGGTGGCTCCATGCAGTTTCTAGAAAAATAGAAAATACAAGTTTGAGAGTCCAAAACACGTGCATAAACAATTCGGAAAAAGAATAAAACTAAACGTTATGCATAGTTAAACAGTCTGACAATCAAAAACTGTCACCAAATAAATAGCAACAGTTGTTGCTATGGCAACAGTGACGTTTCAAAATGGCTGTCAATTACCCTTCAAACTAATTTAATTCGAAAAAAACGTTGCTGACCCCCAATTTTTTTTTCATTAAAACTTTTTTTGAAGTATGAGTAATCAATAGGCCGATTTTAAAAAAATTCTGTAGAACGAATAATTTTTTTCCTGGAAAAATCATGTTTGTTAATATTTAAAAAATTTCGTTCTACAGAATTTTTTTTAAAATCGGCCTATTTATTACGCATAGTTCAAGAGAAGTTTTAATGAAAAAAAATATTGGTGGTCACCAAAGATTTTTTCGAATTAAATTAGTTTGAAGGGTAATTGGCAGCCATTTTGAAACGTCATTGTTGCCATAGCAACAACTGTTGGTATCTAATTGGTAGCAGTTTTTGATTGTCAGACTGTTTAACTATGCACAACATTTAGTTTTATTCTTTTTCCGAATTGTTTATGTACGTGTTATGGACTTTCAAACTTGTATTTTCCATTTTTCTAGAAACTGTATGGAGCCAACTTAATTACTTCTTCCCACAAGGGGCTTTCAAGAGCAATTTACATATTTGAAATTTAACAAGGCCAAGTCCATAGTTAGTTGAGGGAGGTGGTTTGGAAACTCGGCAAAAGTCATTGTTCTATGGTTTTGTTCAATTTGTCTAATTTCACGGTCACTGAACGCATTGTATTTTCTGTATAATGAAGCAGTCAGTCAATAGCAACTTTCGGGTTTAATTAGTGTAGTCCTTCGTCGTCACGTGTTGTAAGTCCTTTGCTCGTTGTGTATATTGTCCTTCGTTGACACGTGTCCATAGAACTTCCTTTCTTCAACCAATTGCCTTCCTCCAACATGAACACAACAACATGACCATTGCATAATCTTGAAAGACAATGGAGCTTCCAAACCATCCCCCTCCCTAACTATGCCGAGTCCAAGGCATATCAAAGGCGCTCCAGGTAGCCGCCAACGACACAGTTCAGACCAGGGATCACAGCAAAGATGTAGGTGTTGATTTTATGGAGGGAGGAAAACCGGAGAACCCGGCGAAAAACCCTCGAAGCACAGGAGAGATCAACTACAACTCTACTCACATGAGTTCCAAGCTTGACAACGGGGTCATTCCCAAGCGGTCACTCATCCAAGTACTAACCCCGTCTAACCAGGCTTAACTTTTTGGCGAGAAGCAGCGCGCTAACAGCACACGCCACCCGTGCTCCCCTACGGTGTTAGACAGCAGATTTTTAGTAACAAAATAGTGACGTTTCTAACAGAGCCCTTCATCGGAGTAAAAACTAGAGTGTTGTGTAGGCAGTGCTTTAGATAGAGCAAAGTGAAAAGATGATAAACTGCTGAGAATAGTTTTAATAACGAAATACTGACGTTTCAAGCAGAGCCCTTCATCAGAGTAAAAACTAGAGTGTTGTGTAGGCAGTGTTTTAGATAGAGCAAAGTGAAAAGATGATAAACTGCTGAGAATAGTTTTAATAACGAAATACTGACGTTTCAAGCAGAGCTCTTCATCAGAGTAAAAACTAGAGTGTTGTGTAGGCAGTGTTTTAGATAGAGCAAAGTGAAAAGATGATAAACTGCTGAGAATAGTTTTAATAACGAAATACTGACGTTTCAAGCAGAGCTCTTCATCAGAGTAAAAACTAGAGTGTTGTGTAGGCAGTGTTTTAGATAGAGCAAAGTGAAAAGATGGTAAATTGCTGAGAATACTTTTGACAACGAAATACTGACGTTTCAAGCAGAGTCCTTCATCAGAGTAAAAAACTAGAGTGTTGTGTAGGCAGTGTTTTAGATAGAGCAAAGTGAAAAGATGGTAAACTGCTGAGAATAGTTTTGATAACGAAATACTGACGTTTCAAGCAGAGCTCTTCATCAGAGTAAAAAATAATTGTTGTTTGTTGCTTCGTTAGGAAATGATTTTCGATGCAAGGAAAGTTTTTCGGATGATGCAGAGTACTTGGTGTATGTTGAATCAACCATGACGATCGGTATGAGTGTTCGGTTGACTGAGACTAAGAATAATTTGTGGAAAGGAGATCTATTTGTAAACCTGGGTCCAGATGAAATTGCCGTTGATTGCACACGACTTTGGAACCATCGCATCAAGAAAATGTTTCTTGTTGATAATCTGACCAACTATGAAATCATGGGAGTCACTAATTACCCTGGTAGGTTAAGTTGATATAATATTATATTAATAATCATGATGGTAGGTTAAATTGATATTATATCATTTTAAATAAAAGTAATAAAATTAATAATCATAATGATGATGGTAATGTTGGTGGTCTTAATGACGAGAATATTAATGGTGGTAGTGATGAAAAGAGTGGATGATGGTGGTGATGGCAATAAGGTGGTGGTGATAATGAATGATAGTGGTGGTGGTGATGATGATGATGATGGTAGTGGTGATGGCAGTGGTGATGGCGGTGGTGATAATGAATGATAGTGGTGGTGACGATGATGATGATGATGGTAGTGGTGATGGCAGTGGTGATGGCAATAAGGTGGTGGTGATGATGAATGATAGTGGTGATGATGAATGATAGTGGTGATGATGATGATAGTAGTGGTGATGATGATGATAGTGGTGGTGATGATGATGATGATGATGGCAGTGGTGATGGCAGTGGTGATGGCAATAATGTGGTGGTGATGATGATGGTAGTGGTGATGATGATGATAGTAGTGGTGATGATGATGATAGTGGTGGTGATGATGATGATGATGATGGCAGTGGTGATGGCAGTGGTGATGGCAATAATGTGGTGGTGATAATGAATGATAGTGGTGATGATGATGATAGTAGTGGTGATGATGATGATAATGGTTGATGGCAGTGGTGAGTAGTGATGGCAATAATGTGGTGGTGATGATGATGGTAGTGGTGATGATAGTGGTGATGATGATGATGGTAGTGGTGATGATGATGATGATGGTATGTGGTGTGGTGATGATAGTGGTGATGATGATGATGATGGTAGTGGTGATGGCATTAATGTGGTGGTGATAATGAATGATACTGGTAATGATGATGATGGTGATGATGATGGTAGTGATGATTATGATGATGGTGATGATGATGGTAGTGGTGATGATGATGATGATGGTAGTGGTGATGATGATGGTAGTGGTGATGATGATGGTAGTGGTGATGATGATGATGGTAGTGGTGATGATGATGGTAGTGGTGATGATGATGGTAGTGGTGATGATGGTGATGATGATGGTAGTGGTGATGATGATGGTAGTGGTGATGATGATGGTAGTGGTGATGATGATGGTAGTGGTGATGATGATGATGGTAGTGGTGATGATGATGATGGTAGTGGTGATGATGATGATGATGGTAGTGGTGATGATGATGATGATGGTAGTGGTGATGATGATGAGGATGGTAGTGATGATGATGATGGTAGTGGTGATGATGATGATGATGGTAGTGGAGATGATGATGATGGTAGTGGTGATGATGATGATGATGGTAGTGGTGATGATGGTAGTGGTGATGATGATGATGATGGTAGTGGTGATGATGGTGATGATGGTAGTGGTGATGATGATGGTAGTGGTGATGATGATGATGATGGTAGTGGTGATGATGATGATGGTAGTGGTGATGATGATGATGATGGTAGTGGTGATGATGATGGTAGTGGTGATGATGATGATGATGATGGTAGTGGTGATGATGATGGTAGTGGTGATGATGATGGTAGTGGTGATGATGATGGTAGTGGTGATGATGATGATGATGGTAGTGGTGATGATGATGATGGTAGTGGTGATGATGATGATGGTAGTGGTGATGATGATGATGGTAGTGGTGATGATGATGATGGTAGTGGTGATGATGATGGTAGTGGTGATGATGATGATGGTAGTGGTGATGATGATGATGGTAGTGGTGATGATGATGATGGTAGTGGT
The DNA here is from genome assembly GCA_964035015.1 of Corallium rubrum. Lineage (NCBI taxonomy): Eukaryota > Metazoa > Cnidaria > Anthozoa > Scleralcyonacea > Coralliidae > Corallium > Corallium rubrum. The sequence continues at coordinate 8,103,564 of OZ036015.1, forward strand.
GATGATGATGGTAGTGGTGATGATGATGATGATGGTAGTGGTGATGATGATGATGATGGTAGTGGTGATGATGATGATGGTAGTGGTGATGATGATGATGATGGTAGTGGTGATGATGATGGTAGTGGTGATGATGATGATGGTAGTGGTGATGATGATGATGGTAGTGGTGATGATGATGATGGTAGTGGTGATGATGATGATGGTAGTGGTGATGATGATGATGGTAGTGGTGATGATGATGATGGTAGTGGTGATGATGATGATGGTAGTGGTGATGATGATGATGGTAGTGGTGATGATGATGATGGTAGTGGTGATGATGATGATGGTAGTGGTGATGATGATGATGGTAGTGGTGATGATGATGATGGTAGTGGTGATGATGATGATGGTAGTGGTGATGATGATGATGATGGTAGTGGTGATGATGATGATGGTAGTGGTGATGATGATGATGGTAGTGGTGATGATGATGATGGTAGTGGTGATGATGATGATGGTAGTGGTGATGATGATGATGGTAGTGGTGATGATGATGATGATGGTAGTGGTGATGATGATGGTGGTAGTGGTGATGATGGTAGTGGTGATGATGATGGTAGTGGTGATGATGATGATGGTAGTGGTGATGATGATGATGATGGTAGTGGTGATGATGATGATGATGGTAGTGGTGATGATGATGATGATGGTAGTGGTGATGATGATGATGATGGTAGTGATGATGATGATGGTAGTGGTGATGATGATGATGATGGTAGTGGAGATGATGATGATGGTAGTGGTGATGATGATGATGATGGTAGTGGTGATGATGATGATGGTAGTGGTGATGATGATGATGATGGTAGTGGTGATGATGATGATGGTAGTGGTGATGATGATGATGGTAGTGGTGATGATGATGATGATGGTAGTGGTGATGATGATGGTAGTGGTGATGATGATGATGGTAGTGGTGATGATGATGATGGTAGTGGTGATGATGATGATGATGGTAGTGATGATGATGATGATGGTAGTGGTGATGATGATGATGGTAGTGGTGATGATGATGGTAGTGGTGATGATGATGATGGTAGTGGTGATGATGATGATGGTAGTGGTGATGATGATGATGGTAGTGGTGATGATGATGATGGTAGTGGTGATGATGATGATGGTAGTGGTGATGATGATGGTAGTGGTGATGATGATGATGGTAGTGGTGATGATGATGATGGTAGTGGTGATGATGATGATGGTAGTGGTGATGATGATGATGGTAGTGGTGATGATGATGATGGTAGTGGTGATGATGATGATGGTAGTGGTGATGATGATGATGATAGTGGTGATGAAGATAGTGGTGATGATGATGATGGTAGTGGTGATGATGATGATGATAGTGGTGATGACGATAGTGGTGATGATGATGATGGTAGTGGTGATGATGATGATGGTAGTGGTGATGATGATGATGATAGTGGTGATGACGATAGTGGTGATGATGATGGTAGTGGTGATGATGATGATGATAGTGGTGATGACGATAGTGGTGATGATGATGATGGTAGTGGTGATGATGATGATGGTAGTGGTGATGATGATGATGATAGTGGTGATGACGATAGTGGTGATGATGATGATGGTAGTGGTGATGATGATGATGATAGTGGTGATGACGATAGTGGTGATGATGATGATGGTAGTGGTGATGACGATAGTGGTGATGATGGTAGTGGTGATGATGATGGTAGTGGTGATGATGATGGTAGTGGTGATGATGATGGTGATGATGATGGTAGTGGTGATGATGATGGTAGTGGTGATGACGATAGTGGTGATGATGGTAGTGGTGATGGCAACGTGGTGGTGGTGATAATGAATGATAATGGTGATGATGATGGTAGTGGTGATGACGATAGTGGTGATGGCAATAATGTGGTGGTGATAATGAATGATAGTGGTGATGATGATGGTGATGGTGATGATGGTAGTGGTGATGGCAATGTGGTGGTGATAATGAATGATAGTGATGATGGTAGTGATATGACGGTGGTCGACATGATGATATTAAATGGATGGTTAATGAGGCTGGTGATGGTAATTATGACAATGGTGGTGGTATATGGATGATAATGATTACGTAATCCATTCACTTCATATGGAAAGGTCTATTAATCCCCGAGCCGGGCGACGGGCCGAAGGCCCGGAGCCCGGTGAGGGTGCTAATCTCGACACGCGTGGAGTTCATTTTACACGCGTGTAGAAAAAGCAAGGCAGACGAAAATCTGGAAGCTGTTTATATATATATATATATATATATATATATATATATATATATACGTTGTAGGGTGTCGTGCGGTAAGAATTGTTGGCTACTGCATGGTGACTGACAATGAAGCACCACAAAACTTTAAACTAAATCTATGGCTATATTTTGCGAAACGAAAGAAACGAAATGGAGCCCGCTCTACTAAAACAACAAACGGCGGTTTAATATATCTTGAAGAGAAACCAGAAAACCTGAAGATACTAAAGACACTAAACGCTTTATGGTAAACAAAAAGTCGATCTGAATTGGCAGTGTTTGTGGTAACTCAGGTAGGGGATTTGTATATTTATTTTGCTGATTGGATTCATTGTATTAAGTTCCAAGACCGGCAATACGTTTAAATAAAAGCCCTTTTATAGTCACTCGTCCGTTAAACTTAATCTAGCATCTATTATATAAAGTTTAATACATTGTGTTGTTTTCATGTTTTCGCTTAAACCTAAATGATATACAGCTCCACTTATATTCGTGCTTACCTTTTTAAAAACTTGTGAAAGTTATCTGGACGTGGTGTTTTTCATTGACTGTGTGTATGCACTTCTTATTATTTATAATACTCATGGGCCGACTTTACCGATTTTCTAGGCAGTATTTCCAAATTTTCGCCACAAACGTTGTCTGTTTAATATTTCTTTCTGGAATCCGATTCTACTGAATTGTTTTTATCTTAGACTTTATACTATAAATGTAGTTTTGGAGCTGTTGACTTTTAATTCTGCCTTTGCAAAACATGTATGCAGAACAGCAGAGGGAAGCCATTTAAAGACTTGCTAAAAATAATTTCCTTGGAAACCTATAAACAATGAATATATGTTTTACAGCTATAGTTCAATTAGTGAAACCTTCGTTTTGCTTTCATATGTTCAATTTCCAAATCAGAAATCTGAAAGTAAACAGTTAGTCACCCTATAAATGCATATCAGGAGGGCTTTAATATTCTAATCAGGGGGTGTGTGTTTCAAAAATACATATAAAATTTGAAGATGATCTGTGTGTCATTACAACAAAAACAGAAATTGGGGGAGGGGGGGGGGGGGGGGAGTGGGGTTAAAAAATGCATATAAAGCAGGCGAGGGGTTGTTGCATTCATGTATTTCTAGTTAGTTAGTTATGTTCACAACACCGTCACGACGACGACCGAAGTACAACAGTATTTTTCAACCAAAACAATACGTTGAATAATTTACAGTCCCCAAGAGTAATCCCAACACCGTCCTCGTTGCACATACAGCGTCAACTGAAGCGTTTTGACGTTTTCAAGACAACATTGTGTCAAGAACAGCAAAAGTTGTTAGTTTATTTAGGCGTTAATCCATCATATGTCATGTTGTCGTAGATATATATGACTGCCTTTTAAAGATCTTGCAAAATACACAAAGCCTACAATATACGATGTCCTGGTTCTTTTAAATGCAGTAATTTAATTGCCGTCGTCGTCCTGGCATGCTTAATGCGCTGATATAATATGCATACAGTAATATCAACTTTTCTTTTCGTTACTAGGTGTGTACGAGTTTCTTGATGAAAATGGAGATCTTATTGGTATGTAATAATTTTCACATAAAAAAAACAAACCAGAAAGACGCACTGTACTGTTTAGACACCAAAGAGCAAAGTGAAAAGATGGTAAACTGCTCAGAATAGTTTTAATAACGAAATACTGACGTTTCAAGCCATGGCGAGAAATAATGGTCACGCATGCGCGTAATGCATGCCCACTTACAAAAATTTTGACTAGAAAAGTTCTGCAAGATTAATAGGACTTACATAGAGGATGAGTGAAACAATCGTCGTAGCAGTGTCAATTTTTAAATTATTTCAAATGTTTCAATCTGAATCGTATAGTGCAACACATCTGCGATATAAATATCATGAGCGATATGCCACAGATATTAAATCCGTTGCGGTTTTTGATATACTATTTTGAGCACAAGTCTAACATAAGCCAATATGGCGAATACGCAAATTGTACCAACCTTGCTGCTCACGTTATCGAAAATCAAACAGAGGTATACTATTTCCGTACAAGTTTCGATCTGATTCGGCTACTATAAAGATCCGTCTTTTCGATGATATTCTTCATTTCCAGCCTGTATTTGTCGTTGTTGCGGTTTTCAATCTCAAAGCTTCAGTATTTTCTGATCATCGAATGAAGATTTCATCCAACATTGCATAAATTAGTTGTTCTCTTTTCTTCTGAACCGCGGAACTGTGACGACCGCACGACATAGGTACTAGTTTAATAGGGCTTTAGCTCCGCCTCTCTATGTCCACCATTTCTCGCCATGAGAGTCCTTCATCAGGGTAAAAACTAGAGTGTTGTTTAGGCAGCGTTTTAGATAGAGCAAAGTGAAAAGATGGTACACTGTTGAGAATAGTTTTGATAAGGAAATACTGATGTTTCAAGCAGAGCTCTTCATCAGGGTAAAAATGTGATGAAGAGCTCTGCTTGAAACGTCAGTATTTCGCTATTAGAACTATTCTCAGCAGTTTACCATCTTTTCACTTTGCTCTATCTAAAACACTGCCTACACAACACTCTAGTTTTTACTCTGATGAAGGGCTCTGCTTGAAACGTCAGTATTTCGTTATTAAAACTATTCTCAACAGTTTACCATCTTTTCACGTTGCTCTATCTAAAACACTGCCTACACAACACTCTAGTTTTCACTCTGATGAAGAGCTCTGCTTGAAACGTCAGTATTTCGTTATCAAAACTATTCTCAGCAGCTTACCATCTTTTCACTTTGCTCTATCTAAAACACTGCCTACACAACACTCTAGTTTTCACTCTGATGAAGAGCTCTGCTTGAAACGTCAGTATTTCGTTATCAAAACTATTCTCAGCAGTTTACCATCTTTTCACTTTGCTCCATCTAAAATACTGCCTACACAACACTCTAGTTTTTACTCTGATGAAGGGCTCTGCTTGAAACGTCAGTATTTCGTTATTAAAACTATTCTCAACAGTTTACCATCTTTTCACTTTGCTCCATCTAAAATACTGCCTACACAACACTCTAGTTTTTACTCTGATGAAGAGCTCTGCTTGAAACGTCAGTATTTCGTTATCAAAACTATTCTCAGCAGTTTACCATCTTTTCACTTTGCTCTATCTAAAACACTGCCCACGCAACACTCTAGTTTTTACTCTGATGAAGGACTCTGCTTGAAACGTCAGTATTTCGTTATCAAAACTATTCTCAGCAGTTTACCATCTTTTTACTTTGCTCTATCTAAAACACTGCCCACACAACACTGTAGTTTTTACTCTGATGAAGGACTCTGCTTGAAACGTCAGTATTTCGTTATCAAAACTATTCTCAGCAGTTTACCATCTTTTTACTTTGCTCTATCTAAAACACTGCCCACACAACACTCTAGTTTTTACTCTGATGAAGGGCTCTGCTTGAAACGTCAGTATTTCGTTATTAAAACTATTCTCAGCAGTTTACCATCTTTTCACTTTGCTCTATCTAAAACACTGCCTACACAACACTCTAGTTTTTACTCTGATGAAGGACTCTGCTTGAAACGTCAGTATTTCGTTATTAAAACTATTCTCAGCAGTTTACCATCTTTTTACTTTGCTCTATCTAAAACACTGCCCACACAACACTCTAGTTTTTACTCTGATGAAGGACTCTGCTTGAAACGTCAGTATTTCGTTATTAAAACTATTCTCAGCAGTTTACCATCTTTTTACTTTGCTCTATCTAAAACACTGCCCACACAACACTCTAGTTTTTACTCTGATGAAGGACTCTGCTTGAAACGTCAGTATTTCGTTATCAAAACTATTCTCAGCAGTTTACCATCTTTTCACTTTGCTCTATCTAAAACACTGCCCACACAACACTCTAGTTTTTACTCTGATGAAGGACTCTGCTTGAAACGTCAGTATTTCGTTATCAAAACTATTCTCAGCAGTTTACCATCTTTTCACTTTGCTCTATCTAAAACACTGCCTACACAGCACTCTAGTTTTTACTCTGATGAAGGGCTCTGCTAGAAACGTCAGACTCATTCCTGTCCGGGGGCTTCCCCAGAGATGAATAAAATCGTCTGGCGTTAGCCAGAATAAAATACTAAAGACTAATTCGGACAGGAAAGAGTTAAAGAAATTGAACTCGTGGTTGTGTTACCTTATTGGCTTCTAATGTTGTTTCTCAGGATGCTATCAGTATCCAGTGGTCAGACAACTTAGCTCGAGCATTGACATGGAACGAGTCCTCGTCGGTCGCGACGTCTTAGTAAATGTGATTCTAGAATGTGGCAATGGAAGAAACCTTAACGTGGGAGTTGGTCATTATATTAAGAGTGCTACAACATCATACAGTAATGTAAAATCATCTTTGAGGCTTGCAAATGAGTACAATGTTAGTTCATTATGGAACTCAAATGAAGCTGGACATTATTATGTTGAGTTTAGAATAATGGATGATCAAGATTATAAGGTTTATACTGGGAAGTGGCTTACTGTACTGGCACCTGTCAGCCATCAAACTGAGGTGAGATGGTCAAGTATGGGGTGAGATTTTGGTGAGCTGTGGTGTGGTGAAGTGAGGTGTGGTGAAGTGAGGCGTGGCGAGGTATGGTGTTGTGAAGTGAGGTGTGGTGTGGTGAAGTGAAGTGAGGTGTGGTGAAGTAAGCCCTGGCGAGGTGTGGTGATGTGAAGTGAGGTGTGGCGAGGTGTGGTGATGTGAAGTGAGGTGTGGCGAGGTGTGGTGATGTGAAGTGTGGTGTGGTGATATGAAGTGAGGTGTGGCGATGTGAAGTGAGGTGTGGTGTGGTGATGTGAAGTGAGGTGTGGTGTGGTGGTATGAAGTGAGGTGTGGCGATGTGAAGTGAGGTGTGGTGTGGTGATGTGAAGTGAGGTGTGGTGTGGTGATGTGAAGTGAAGTGTGGTGATGTGAAGTGAGGTGTGGTGTGGTGATGTGAGGTGAAGTGAGGTGAGGTGAAGTGAGGTGAGGTGAGGTGTGGTGAAGTGAGGTGAGGTGATGTGAAGTGAAGTGTAGTGTGGTGATGTGAAGTGAGGTGTGGTGATATAAACTGTGGTGTGGTGAGGTGTGGTGATGTGAAGTGAGGTGTGGTGTGGTGATGCGAAGTGAGGTGTGGTGAGATGAGGTGTGGTGACATGAGGTGTGGTGTGATGAGGTGTGGTGAGATGAGGTGTGGTGAAATGAAGGTGTGGTGAGATGAGGTATGATGAGATGAGGTGTGGTGAGATGAGGTGTGATGAGATGAGGTGTGATGAGATGTGGTGAGATGAGATGAGATGAGATGAGATGAGATGAGATGAGATGAGATGAGATGAGACGAGATGAGATGAGATGAGATGAGATGAGAAGAACAGTCTAACTATTCGTTTACACTAATTCAGTTCAATTTATATTCCCAGGTTCTTGGTCAAGTCAGTGATAATCGACTAATGTACACGTCATCCTTAGCAACAGGTCGTGTCAGCCTGACTAACGGCACTAACGCTATGATTGCTTTCTTCTTTCACAACACTTCGGGCTTGGCAAGATCTGACGTCACAACCAACGCACTCCAGTCATTTCACTTCACTTTCGATTATCGTGGATTACACCAAGTACTCTCCTTAGCATGGAACAGATTAAGTATTGAGTTAATAGAGGTGTCAGTTTTAGTAGCTAAAGTATTTGCAATACATAACCTTACTTTAGCCAGTGGTGACTACGTTCAGACGGATCAAGATTTCACACTCATATTAACAGCACTGAACGGTAGTGGCTCAACGTGTCTTATTGATTACAACGATGGAACTAATGAAACATTTAACGGAAATTTCACAAAACTCTTGAATACATTTACGAATGAAACGAACCAAGACCTGGCTGTTAAAACCGACACAGGTCTCCAAAGCAACTTCACTAAAGCTTACACTACCCCGGGAAATTA
>OZ036015.1:8116808-8126808 GCA_964035015.1 Corallium rubrum
CCCTGGGGACGAGGTTGTAGGCTCTGCCAACAAACTCCATCTTCGCCCAAGTTTGGGGCGAGTCAGTCAGGTTTTAAACTGGTCAAACAAGTTCTAGTTTACGAACACGCGTAAGCAGGAAAATAGGAAGTGACGCGTTAGAGCCTGGGCCCAAAATAGTATCTTGGCAACCGTTCACGCATGCTCAAAAAGAAATATCGAGTTTGTTGGCAGAGCCCACTTTCCCCCGAAGCTTGCGTAGGTCGGAAAGGGGCTCTGACTCGGGTAATTTGATAATAACAAAGACATATAACGTTTTTCGATAACTCATTATGCACGTGTTACGTCAAAATGTTTAATTTGCGTATCAAACAAACTGAAATATCTCAAGAACGAAGCAAGGAAACGAAAAACTGCAAAAGATGTTACTCTATCATTTTAACACTTTGAGGCCTGGACTTCTCCCTGTGCTGAATAAAATCATCTGGCGTTAGCCAGAATAAAATACTAAAGACTCGTCTTCAGGCTTCAAAGTGTTAAAGAGATAGGTTTTAACACTTTGAGGCCTGGACCTCTCCCTATGCTGAATAAAATCGTCTGGTGTTAGCCAGAAAAAAATACTAAAGACTTGTCTTCAGGCTTCAAAGTGTTAAAGAGATCGGTTTTAACACTTTGAGGCCTGGACCTCTCCCTATGCTGAATAAAATCGTCTAGTGTTAGCCAGAAAAAAATACTAAAGACTTGTCTTCAGGCTTCAAAGTGTTAAAGAGATAGGTTTTAACACTTTGAGGCCTGGACCTCTCCCTATGCTGAATAAAATCGTCTAGTGTTAGCCAGAATAAAATACTAAAGACTCGTCTTCAGGCTTCAAAGTGTTAAAGAGATAGGTTTAACACTTTGAGGCCTGGACCTCTCCCTGTGCTGAATAAAATCGTCTAGTGTTAGCCAGAAAAAAATACTAAAGACTTGTCTTCAGGCTTCAAAGTGTTAAAGAGATAGGTTTTAACACTTTGAAGCCTGGACCTCTCCCTGTGCTGAATAAAATCGTCTGGCGTTAGCCAGAATAAAATACTAAAGACTCGTCTTCAGGCTTTAAAGAGTTAAGTGTTCTTTCACAAGAGACAAACTTAAATTGACAAAATAAAGTTTCATGAGTGTTTTAAAGTTTTAACTTTGTCACGGTACATGATATTTTCGGGAAATTATTCAGGGGGGCTGGCTGAGATAGCGTGACTGCCAACTTGCGATGACTTATGTTCGCGTTTGATTAGGGCGTAAAACAGTGTTGTATCTACAGTATCTCCCCACCTACTGACATGACCACCGCCTCATTCTCATTCCGCTTTCCTTTACTTAGTTATGGAATGACTCTACTGACTTCAACCCACCATCCAGAGTTTGGTGTAAGAAGATTTACGACAGATATTTACTTCCACGTCGCAATGGGTCTACCCCCCGTCTTGGAATGCAGGTAAAACAATCACCTTGATGGTTTTCGAATGAAGCAAAGCGAGGAGATGGTAAACGGTTGAGAATAGTTTTGATAACGAAATACTGACGTTTCAAGCAGACTTAATCAGAGTAAAAACTAGAGTGTTGTGTAGGCAGTGTTTTAGATAGAGCAAAGTGAAAAGACGCTAAATTGCTGAGAATAGTTTTAACAACGAAATACTGACGTTTCAAGCAGAACTCTTCATCAGAGTAAAAAGTAGAGTGTTGTGTAGGCAGCGTTTTAGATAGAGCAAAGTGAAAAGACGGTAAAATGCTGATAATAGATTTAATAACGAAACACTGACGTTTCAAGCAGAGCCTTTCATCAGAGTGTTGTGTAGGCAGTGTTTTAGATAGAGCAAAGTGAAAAGATGGTAAACTGCTGAGAATAGTTTTAATAACGAAATACTGACGTTTCAAGCAGAACTCTTCATCAGAGTAAAAAGTAGAGTGTTGTGTAGGCAGTGTTTTAGATAGAGCAAAGTGAAACGACGGTAAAATGCTGATAATAGATTTAATAACGAAACACTGACGTTTCAAGCAGAGCCTTTCATCAGAGTAAAAACTAGAGTGTTGTGTAGGCAGTGTTTTAGATAGAACAAAGTGAAAAGATGGTAAACTGCTGAGAATAGTTTTGATAACGAAGTACTGACGTTTCGAGCAAAGTCCTTCGTCAGAGTTCACTTTGCCCAATCTAAAGCACTACCCACACTGACACTCTAGCTTTTACTCTGATGAAGGACTCTGCTTGAAACGTCAGTATTTCGTTATCAAAACTATTCTCAGCAGTTTACCATCTTTTCACTTTGCTCTATCTAAAACACTGCCTACACAACACTCTAATTTTTACTCTGATGAAGGACTCTGTTTGAAACGTCAGTATTTCGTTATTAAAACTATTCTCAGCAGTTTACCATCTTCTCACTTTGCTCTATCTAAAACACTGTCTACACAACACTGTAGTTTTTACTCTGACGAAAGACTCTGCTTGAAACGTCAGTATTTCGTTATTAAAACTATTCTCAGCAGTTTACCATCTTCTCACTTTGCTCTATCTAAAACACTGTCTACACAACACTGTAATTTTTACTCTGACGAAAGACTCTGCTTGAAACGTCAGTATTTCGTTATCAAAACTATTCTCAGCAGTTTACCATCTTTTCACTTTGCTCTATCTAAAACACTGTCTACACAACACTGTAGTTTTTACTCTGACGAAAGACTCTGCTTGAAACGTCAGTATTTCGTTAAAACTATTCTCAGCAGTTTACCATCTTTTCACTTTGCTCTATCTAAAACACTGTCTACACAACACTGTAGTTTTTACTCTGATGAAGGACTCTGCTTGAAACGTCAGTATTTCGTTATTAAAACTATTCTCAGCAGTTTACCATCTTTTCACTTTGCTCTATCTAAAACACTGTCTACACAACACTGTACTTTTTACTCTGATGAAGGACTCTGCTTGAAACGTCAGTATTTCGTAATTCAAACTATTCTCAGCAGTTTACCATCTTTTCACTTTGCTCTATCTAAAACACTGTCTACACAACACTGTAGTTTTTACTCTGATGAAGGACTCTGCTTGAAACGTCAGTATTTCGTTATTAAAACTATTCTCAGCAGTTTACCATCTTTTCACTTTGCTCTATCTAAAACACTGTCTACACAACACTCTAGTTTTTACTCTGATGAAGAACTCTGCTTGAAACGTCAGTATTTCGTAATCAAAACTGTTCTCAGCAGTTTACCATATTCTCACTTTGCTCTATCTCAAACACTGTCTACACAGCACTCTACTTATACATAATTTTATTTCTTACTAAATCCCAGCTGTATCAAGAATTGTCTGCCAAAAGCCGACCCATTGGACAAACTGATCATAGCGTCAACCTGTAGTGATCTATGCTATGGTGAACTGGCATTCTCTTGGCATTTATTCTGGTACAACAATATCGACACACCTGAACCATTCAATCTAACCACGCTGAATGAAGTGCCGACGGAGACGTTGAAGAATATGGTTACTAATCCTATTAATGAGCTTGGTATGGCGTTTAAACCAAATAGTTTAGTAGCAGGACGGAAATACTTATTGCAGTTGACTGCAAGAAGACCTAATGCAGTGTTTGGTGAACTAAGATACACAATGATCATGAATACAGCACCAGTTAATGGTAGGTGCATAATTTGAAGAAAATTACACAGTTTACATCTCCCTCTTCGTTACCATCATCACCATTACTTTTCCTTTTATCTCAACAACCATCACCCCCTCATCTATCTTAACCACCCCCCTCCACCATCATCACCCCCTCCTCTATCATCATCACCCTCCCCCTCCTCCACCATCATCACCCTCCCTCTCCTCCTCTATCTTAACCCACCCTCCTCCACCATCATCACCTCTCTCTCCTCCTCTATCACCCTCCTCCTCCATCATCATCACCCTCCCCCTCCTCCTCTATCACACTCCTCCTCCATCATCATCACCCCCTCCTCTATCATCATCACCCTCCCCATCCATCATCATCACCCCCTCCTCTATCATCATCCCCCTCCTCCTCTATCATCATCACCCTCCCTCTCCTCCTCTATCACCCTCCCTCTCCTCCTCTATCACCCTCCCTCCCCTCCTCTATCACCCTCCCTCTCCTCTATCACCCTCCTCCTCCATCATCATCACCCACTCTCTCCGCTTCTATCACCCTCCTCCTCCATCATCATCACCCTCTCTCTCCGCCTCTATCACCCTCCTCCTCCATCATCATCACCCTCTCTCTCTCTCTTCCTCTATCACCCTCCTTCTCTATCATCATCACCCTCCTCCTCCTCTATCACCCTCCTCCTCCTCCATCATCACCCTCCCTCCCCTCCTCTATCACCCTCCTCCTCTATCATCATCACCCTCTCTCCCCTCCTCTATCACCCTCCTCCTCTATCATCATCACCCTCTCTCTCCTCCTCTATCACCCTCCTCCATCATCATCACCCTCCTCCTCTATCACCCTCCCTCTCCTCCTCTATCACCCTCCTCCTCCATCATCATCACCCTCCTCCTCCTCTATCACCCTCCCTCTCCTCCTCTATCACCCTCCTCCTCCATCATCATCACCCTCCTCCTCCTCCTCCTTCTTGATCATCACCCTCCTTCTTGATCATCACCCTCCCTCTCCTCCTCTATCATCATCACCCTCCCCCTCCTCCTCCATCATCATCACCCTCCCTCTCCTCCTCTATCACCCTCCTCCTCCATCATCATCACCCTCCTCCTCCTCCTCCTTCATGATCATCACCCTCCCTCTCCTCCTCTATCATCATCACCTCCCCCTCCTCCTCCATCATCATCACCCTCCTCCTCCTCCTCTATCACCCTCCTCCTCCATCATCATCACCCTCCTCCTCCTCCTCCTCCTTCATGATCATCACCCTCCCTCTCCTCCTCTATCATCATATCATCATCACCCTCCCCCTCCTCCTCCATCATCACCCTCCCTCTCCTCCTCTATCACCCTCCTCCTCCATCATCATCACCCTCCTCCTCCTCTATCACCCTCCTCCTCCATCATCATCACCCTCCTCCTCCTCCTCCTTCATGATCATCACCCTCCCTCTCCTCCTCTATCATCATCACCCTCCTCCTCCTCCTTCATGATCATCACCCTCCCCCTCCTCCTCTATCATCATCACCCTCCCCCTCCTCCTCTATCATCATCACCCTCCTCCTCCTTCATGATCATCACCCTCCCCCTCCTCTATCATCATCACCCTCCTCCTCCTCCTCCTCTATCATCATCACCCTCCCCTCCTCCTCCATCATCATCACCCTCCTCCTCCTCCTCTATCATCATCACCCTCCTCCTCCTCCTCTATCATCATCACCCTCCCCTCCTCCTCCATCATCATCACCCTCCTTCTCCTCCTCTATGATCATCACCCTCCTCCTCCTCCTCTATCATCATCACCCTCCCCCTCCTCCTCCTCCATCATCATCACCCTCCTCCTCTATCATCATCACCCTCCCCCTCCTCCTCCATCATCATCACCCTCCTCCTCCTCCTCCTCTATCATCATCACCCTCCTCCTCCTCCTCCATCATCATCACCCTCCTCCTCCTTCATGATCATCACCCTCCCTCTCCTCCTCTATCATCATCACCCTCCCCCTCCTCCTCATCATCAACCTCCTCCTCCTCTATCATCATCACCCTCCTCCTCCTCCTTCATGATCATCACCCTCCCCCTCCTCTATCATCATCACCCTCCTCCTCCTCCTCCTCTATCATCATCACCCTCCCCCTCCTCCTCCATCATCATCACCCTCCTCCTCTATCATCATCACCCTCCTCCTCCTCCTCTATCATCATCACCCTCCCCCTCCTCCTCCATCATCATCACCCTCCTTCTCCTCCTCTATGATCATCACCCTCCTCCTCCTCCTCTATCATCATCACCCTCCCCTCCTCCTCCATCATCATCACCCTCCTCCTCCTCTATCATCATCACCCTCCCCCTCCTCCTCCATCATCATCACCCTCCTCCTCCTCCTCCTCTATCATCATCACCCTCCTCCTCCATCATCATCACCCTCCTCCTCCTTCATGATCATCACCTCCCTCTCCTCCTCTATCATCATCACCCTCCCCTCCTCCTCCATCATCATCACCCTCCTCCTCCTCCTCTATCATCATCACCCTCCTCCTCCTCCTCCATCATCATCACCCTCCCCCTCCTCCTCTATCATCATCATCCTCCTCCTCCTCTATCATCATCACCCTCCCCCTCCTCCTCCATCATCATCACCCTCCTCCTCCTCCTCCTCTATCATCATCACCCTCCTCCTCCTCCTCCATCATCATCACCCCTCCTCCTCCTCCTTCATGATCATCACCCTCCTCTCCTCCTCTATCATCATCACCCTCCCCCTCCTCCTCCATCATCATCAACCTCCTCCTCCTCCTCTATCATCATCACCCTCCTCCTCCTCCATCATCATCACCCTCCCCCTCCTCCTCTATCATCATCATCCTCCTCCTCCTCCTCTATCATCATCACCCTCCTCCTCCTCCTCCATGATCATCACCCTCCCCCTCCTCCATCATCACCTTCCCCCTCCTCCTCTATCATCATCACCCTCCTCCTCCTCCTCCATGATCATCACCCTCCTCCTCCTTCTCTATCATCATCACCCTCCTCCTCCTCCTCCTCCTCCATGATCATCACCCTCCCTCCTCCTCTATCATCATCACCCTCCTCCTCCTCTATCACCCTCCCTCTCCTCCTCTATCACCCTCCCCCTCCTCTATCACCCCCTCTCCTCCTCTATCACCCTCCTCCTCCTATATCACCCTCCCTCTCCTCCTCTATCACCCTCCTCCTCTATCATCATCACCCTCCCCCTCCTCCTCCATCATCATCACCCTCCTCCTCCTCTATCATCATCACCCTCCCCCTCCTCCTCCATCATCATCACCCTCCTCCTCCTCCTCCTCTATCATCATCACCCTCCTCCTCCTCCTCTATCATCATCACCCTCCTCCTCCTCCTCCATCATCATCACCCTCCTCCTCCTCCTCCTTCATGATCATCACCCTCCCTCTCCTCCTCTATCATCATCACCCTCCCCCTCCTCCTCCATCATCATCAGCCTCCTCCTCCTCTATCATCATCACCCTCCTCCTCCTCCATCATCATCACCCTCCCCCTCCTCCTCTATCATCATCCTCCTCCTCCTCCTCTATCATCATCACCCTCCTCCTCCTCCTCCATGATCATCACCCTCCCCCTCCTCCATCATCACCTTCCCCCTCCTCCTCTATCATCATCACCCTCCTCCTCCTCCTCTATCATCATCACCCTCCTCCTCCTCCTCCTCCATGATCATCACCCTCCCTCCTCCTCTAGCATCATCACCCTCCTCCTCCTCTATCACCCTCCCTCTCCTCCTCTATCACCCTCCCCCTCCTCTATCACCCCCCTCTCCTCCTCTATCACCCTCCTCCTCCTATATCACCCTCCCTCTCCTCCTCTATCACCCTCCTCCTCTATCATCATCACCCTCCTCCTCCTCTATCACCCTCCTCCTCCTCTATCACCCTCCCTCTCCTCTATCACCCTCCCTCTCCTCTATCACCCTCCCTCTCCTCTATCACCCTCCTCCTCCTCTATCACCCTCCCTCTCCTCCTCCATCACCCTCCTCCTCTATCACCCTCCTTCTCCTCTATCACCCTCCCCCTCTATCATCACCTCCTCCTCCTCTATCACCCTCCTCCTCCTCTATCACCCTCCCTCTCCTCTATCACCCTCCATCTCCTCTATCACCCTCCTCCTCCTCTATCACCCTCCCTCTCCTCCTCTATCACCCTCCTCCTCTATCATCATCACCCTCCCTCTCCTCCTCTATCACCCTCCTCCTCCATCATCATCACCCTCCCTCTCCTCCTCTATCACCTTCCTCCTCTATTCCATCCTCATCATTATCACCACCACCATCATCACTATCGCCATCATCATCATTATAATCCATCATCCATCACCTTAGCTCCTCACCATCCTAATTATTGTCATTATTTGATTGTAGAAACTTGCATTATTTATCCTGCAAACGGCCCAGCACCACCACTACCACTACCACCACCATCATCATCATCATCATCATCATCATCATCATCATCATCATCATCATCATCATCATCATCATCATTATAATCCATCATCCATCACCTTAGCTCCTCACCATCCTAATTATTGTCATTATTTGATTGTAGGAACTTGCATTATTTCTCCTACAAACGGCACAGCATCACCACCACCACCACCACCATCATCATCATCATCATCATCATCATCATCATCATCATCATCATCATCATCATCATCATCATCATCATCATCATCATCATTATAATCCATCATCCATCACCTTAGCTTCTCACCATCCTAATTATTGTCATAATTATTTGATTGTAGGAACTTGCATTATTTCTCCTACAAACGGCACAGCACCACCACCACCACTACCACTACCACCACGCACCATCATCGTCATCATCATCATCATCATCATCATCATCATCACCATCATCATCATCATCACCATCATCATCATCATCATCACTATCGCCATCATCATCATTATAATCCATCATCCATCACCTTAGCTCCTCACCATCCTAATTATTGTCATAATTATTTGATTGTAGGAACTTGCATTATTTCTCCTACAAACGGCACAGCGTTGCTAACAAACTTCAACATATCTTGCACTAACTGGACAGATATTGATCAACCATTGAGCTACGAATATGCTTACGAAATAAAAGGAATTGACACGCTCTTTTTCAACGGTCACCCACCTCCCGGGAAAACGATGACGTCGCACAGTATGTTACCAATAGGAGATACCAATAACGATAATCAATTGATTATTAAACTCAAAATTAAAGACAACTATGGCTCCTCAACAACAAACACTTTTACCATAAAGGTAAAGAAAAACCCGAATATATAGACCTTATCAAAAATGGCCGACGAATTAAAATTCTTTTATATACATATAAATTAGCCTTTATGAGCTCGTTTTCATATGGGAAATAATGACGTTTTAAACCAAAGTTCTTCATCAGAGTAAATCATGGATTAATATAAAAGTAGAGTGTTGTGTAGGCAGTGTGTTACGATGTATAGAAAATCTTAAAGATGGTGAACTGCTGAGATTTTAGAGAATGAAATACTGACGTTTTAAACCAAAGTTCTTCATCAGAGTAAATCATGGAGTAATATAAAAGTAGAGTGTTGTGTAGGCAGTGTGTTACGATGTATAGAAAATCTTAAAGATGGTCAACTGCTGAGATTATAGAGAATGAAATACTGACGTTTCAAACCAAAGTTCTTCATCACGGTAAATCATGGAGTAATATAAAAGTAGAGTGTTGTGTAGGCAGTGTGTTACGATGTATAGAAAATCTTAAAGATGGTCAACTGCTGAGATTTTAGAGAATGAAATACTGACGTTTTAACACTTTGAAGCCTGACGAGGAGTCTTTAGTATTTTATTCTGGCTAACGCCAGATGATTTTATTCAGCACAGGGAGAGGTCCAGGCCTCAAAGTGCTAAAACCTATCTCTTTAACACTTGGAAGCCTGATAACGTGTCTTTGGTATTATTCTGGCTAACACCAGACGATTTTATTCAGCACAGGGAGAAGTCCAGGCCTCAAAGTGTTAAGCCAAAGTTCTTCATCAGAGTAAATCATGGAGGAATATTAAAAGTAGAGTTACTTTCATTTGATAGGTTGCCCCTCCAGGGAAGGAAGACATCGATCTGGCATATCTAATCAAATTAGTTTCAACTAACCAATTAGATGAGTCAATCCAAGCTGGTGATTCCCAGGCGGCAATGCGTCTCGCTGCAGTTATAGCATCAGTGCTCAATAACATGGCCCAGGATGACATCAGTGGAAATCTAACAGCATCTGAAAGAGCAAAACAAGAGAGTGATAAGCGAGCTATAGATGAGGTAGAAAGACTT
>OZ036015.1:8129308-8139308 GCA_964035015.1 Corallium rubrum
CACTATCTGAGTTCTTGTAGCTCAATGGTCAGAGTGTCTCACTGGTCATCGCAAGGTTGCAGGTTCGAACCCTGTCTGGGGTCTCAGAAATCTTTTCTGAGTAATTGAGCTTGACGAACGTCCACCAAACGTCTGTTCCATTATAAACCAAGCTCGCAAACGTACCACATGCACTACATGTATTCCTACAACTTATCATGCCATGAATGGAACTGTCGCAAATTATAGCCTAGAATAAGATTGACTTAACTTTGACCTGCTTCAAGGCAATAATTATTATGAAACAATGAACTCAGCTGGAGAATAATGATATTAGGTTCTGCTCCGAGTGACGAACCATACTGGAGAAGAAGAGAAAAAGTCTACTCGATCGACCACGACTGGGATTCAAACGAATGACCTTCGGTTTACTAGTCCAACGCTCTACCAAATGAGCTACTCCACTAACTCTACTACACTTCACTCCACGCCACTCCACTTCACTCCACTTCACTCCACTTCACTCTACTCTACTCCACTTTACTCTACTCCACTCCACTCCACTTCTCAACTCCACTTCACTCCACTCCACTTCACTCCACTTCACTCCACTTTACTCCACTTCACTCTACTTCACTCCACGCCACTTCACTCCACTTCACTCCACTCCACTCCACTTCACTCCACTTCACTCCACTTCACTTCACTCCACTCCACTTCACTTCACTCCACTTCTCTCTACTCCACTCCACTCCACTTCACTCCACTCCACTTCACTCCACTCCACTCCACTCCACTTCACTCCACTTCACTCCACTTCACTTCACGCCACTCACTTCACGCCACGTACCACTCCACTCCACTCACTCCACTCCACTCTACTCCACTTCACTCCACTCCACTTTTACTCCACTTCACTCTACTCCACTTCACTCCACTCCACTCCACTTCCACTCCACTTCACTCCACTCCACTTCACTTCACTCCACTTCTCTCTACTCCACTCCACTCCACTTCACTCCACTTCACTCCACGCCACTTCACTCCACTTCACTCCACTCCACTCACTCCTCCACTTCCTCCCTCCACTCCACTCCACTTCCTCCACTCCACTTCCACTACTCCACTCCACTTCACTCCACTCACTTCACTCCACTTCACTCACTCCACTTCACTCCACTTCACTCCACTTCACTCCACTTCACTTCACTCCACTTCACTCCACTCCACTCCACTCCTCCTCTTCACTCCACTTCACTCCACTTCCTCCCACTTCCACTCACTCCACTCCACTTCCTCCACTCCACTTCACTCCACTTCCACCCTCCTCCACTCCCTTCCACTCCACTCCCTCCACTCCCTCCACTCCACTTCACTCCACTCCACTGCACTGCACTCCACCTCACTCCACTCCACTTCACTCCACTCCACGCCACGCCACGCCACGCCACGCCACGCCACGCCACGCCACGCCACGCCACTCCACTCCACTCCACTCCACTCCACTCCACTCCACTCCACTGCAACTGGGATTCAAACGAACGACCTTCGGTTTACTAGTTCAACGCTCTACCGACTCAGCTACATCGGGTTTGAATCCCAGCCGTGGTCGAGTACACGCGTAAAAATCTCGCAAGTTGTTACAGCATTGTTGCTTGAATAATACTGTAACAACTTGCAACAATGCTGTAACAACTTGCAACAATGCCGTAACAACTTGCAACAATGCTGTAACAACTTGCAACAATGCTGTAACAACTTGCAACAATGCTGTAACAACTTGCAACAATGCTGTAACAACTTGCAACAATGCTGTAACAACTTGCAACAATGCTGTAACAACTTGCAACAATGCTGTAACAACTTGCAACAATGCTGTAACAACTTGCAACAATGCTGTAACAACTTGCAACAATGCTGTAACAACTTGCAACAATACTGTAACAACTTGAAACAATGCTGTAACAACTTGCAACAATGCTGTAACAATTTGCAACAATGCTGTAACAACTTGCAACAATGCTGTAACAACTTGCAACAATGCTGTAACAACTTGCAACAATGCTGTAACAATTTGCAACAATGCCGTAACAACTTGCAACAATGCTGTAATAACTTGCAACAATGCTGTAACAACTTGCAACAATGCCGTAACAACTTGCAACAATGCTGAAGAACTTGCAACAATGGTGCAACAACTTGCAACAATGGTGTAACAACTTGCAACAATGTTGTGACAACTTGTTGACATATGTGAACAACATTGATAAATGAACAACATTGCTCATCATTGTTTCAACAAGTTGTTACAGCTTGATGAAACAACAACCGTTGTTCACGCATGTTGTAACAACCGAAGAACGTGTTGATACATCAACCATGTTCAACATTGTTCTAACATTGTTGTTCATCGTTGTTATTTCGTCATGCTGTTACAACATGTTGTATCACGTGCGAACAACGTTGTTGGCTATAAAAAATGTGCTGTTGGAACAACTTGTTCATGACTGTTGATTTATCCGTGAACAAGTTGTTCGAACTATAAGTGAACAACTTGTTGACAACTTGTTCACGGCGAGCAGCACAACATTGTTCACGGTGAGCAGCACAACATTGTTCACGGCGAGCAGCACAACATTGTTCACGCCTGTTGACAACTGTGAACAAGTTGTGCGTTTTTACGAGAGTGGAGTGGAGTGGAGTGGCGCAGTGTGGCATAGAGTAGAGTAGAGTAGAGTAGAGTAGAGTAGAGTAGAGTAGAGTAGAGTAGAGTAGAGTAGAGTAGAGTAGAGTAGAGTAGAGTAGAGTAGAGTAGAGTAGAGTAGAGTAGAGTAGAGTAGAGTAGAGTAGTAGAGTAGAGTAGAGTAGAGTAGAGTAGAGTAGAGTAGAGTAGAGTAGAGTAGAGTAGAGTAGAGAGTAGAGTAGAGTAGAGTAGAGTAGAGTAGAGTAGAGTAGAGTAGAGGAGTAGAGTAGAGTAGAGTAGAGTAGAGTAGAGTAGAGTAGAGTAGAGTAGAGAGAGTAGAGTAGAGAGTAGAGTAGAGTAGAGTAGAGTAGAGTAGAGTAGAGTAGAGTAGAGTAGAGTAGAGTAGAGTAGAGTAGAGTAGTAGAGTAGAGTAGAGTAGAGTAGAGTAGAGTAGAGTAGAGTAGAGTAGAGTAGAGTAGAGAGAGTAGAGTAGAGTAGAGTAGAGTAGAGTAGAGTAGAGTAGAGTAGAGTAGAGTAGAGTAGAGTAGAGTAGAGTAGAGTAGAGTGAGTAGAGTAGAGTGAAGTAGAGTAGAGTAGAGTAGAGTAGAGTAGAGTAGAGTAGAGTAGAGTAGAGTAGAGTAGAGTAGAGTAGAGTAGAGTAGAGTAGAGTAGAGTAGAGTAGAGTAGAGTAGAGTAGAGTAGAGTAGAGTAGAGTAGAGTAGAGTAGAGTAGAGTAGAGTAGAGTAGAGTAGAGTAGAGTAGAGTGGAGTGGAGTGGAGTGGAGTGGAGTAGAGTGCAGTAGAGTGCAGTGGAGTGGCGTGGAGTGGCGTGGAGTGGCGTGGAGTGGCGTGGAGTGGCGTGGAGTGGCGTGGAGTGGAGTGGAGTGGAGTGGAGTGGAGTGGAGTGGAGTGGAGTGGAGTGGAGTGGAGTGGAGTGGAGTGGAGTGGAGCGAAGTAGAGTGGAGTAGAGTGGAATGCAGTGGAGTGGAGTAGAATGCAGTGGAGTGGAATGGAGTGGAATGGAGTGGAGTGGAGTGGAGTCGAGCGAAGTAGAGTGGAGTAGAGTGGAATGGAGTAGAGTAGAGGACAGTAGAGTGCAGTGGAGTGGCGTGGAGTGGCGTGGAGTGGCGTGGAGTGGAGTGGAGTGGAGTGGAGTGGAGTGGAGTGGAGTGGAGTGGAGTGGCGTGGCGTGGAGTGGAGTTGAGTGGAGTGAAGTAGAGTGGAGTAGAGTGGAATGCAGTGGAGTAGAGTAGAGTGCAGTAGAGTGCAGTGGAGTGGCGTGGAGTGGAGTGGAGTGGAGTGGCGTGGAGTGGAGTGGCGTGGAGTGCAGTGGAGTGGCGTGCAGAGGAGTTGAGTGGAGTGGAGTGGAGTGAAGTACAGTGGAGTGGAGTTGAGTGGAGTGAAGTACAGCGGAGTGGAGTGAAGTGGAGTGAAGTACGGCGGAGTGGAGTGGAGTGAAGTACAGCGGAGTGGAGTTGAATGGAGTGGAGTACAGTGGAGTGGAGTGAAGTGAAGTGAAGTAGAGTGAAGTACAGTGGAGTGGAGTGAAGTGGAGTGAAGTACAGTGGAGTGGAGTTGAGTGGAGTGAAGTACAGTGGAGTGGAGTGGAGTGAAGTACAGCGGAGTGGAGTTGAGTGGAGTGGAGTACAGTGGAGTGGAGTGGAGTACAGCGGAGTGGAGTTGAGTGGAGTGAAGTACAGCGGAGTGGAGTTGAGTGGAGTGGAGTGAAGTACAGTGGAGTGGAGTTGAGTGGAGTGGAGTGGAGTGAAGTACAGTGGAGTGGAGGTGAGTGGAGCGGCGTGGAGTGAAGTACAGTGGAGTGGAGTGGAGTGGAGTGGAGTGGAGTGGAGTGGAGTGGAGTGGAGTGGAGTGGAGTGGAGTGGAGTGAAGCACAGCGGAGTGGAGTTGAGTGGAGTGAAGTACAGCGGAGTGGAGTTGAGTGGAGTGGAGTGAAGTACAGTGGAGCGGAGTTGAGTGGAGTGGGGTACAGCGGAGTGGAGTTGAATCGAGTGGAGTGAAGTACAGTGGAGTGGAGTTGAGTGGAGTGGGGTACAGTGGAGTGGAGTTGAGTGGAGTGGGGTACAGCGGAGTGGGGTTGAGTGGAGTGAAGTACAGCGGAGTTGAGTGGAGCGGAGTACAGTGGAGTTGAGTGGAGTGAAGTACAGCGGAGTTGAGTGGAGTGAAGTACAGTGGAGTTGAGTGGAGTGGAGTGAAATACAGTGGAGTGGTGTTGAGTGGAGTGGAGTGAAGTACAGCGGAGTGGAGTTGAGTGGAGTGAAGTACAGCGGGGTTGAGTGGAGTGGAGTGAAGTACAGCGGAGTGGAGTTGAGTGGAGTGAAGTGGAGTGGAGTGAAGTACAGCGGAGTGGAGTTGAGTGGAGTGAAGTGGAGTGGAGTGAAGTACAGCGGAGTGGAGTTGAGTGGAGTGAAGTACAGGGGAGTGGAGTAGCGTGGAGTAGAGTGGAGTGGAGTGGAGTGGAGTGGAGTGGAGTGGAGTGGAGTGGAGTAGAGTGGAGTGGAGTAGACTAGAGTAGAGTACAGTGGAGTGGAGTGGAGTGGAGTGGAGTGGAGTGGAGTGGAGTGGAGTGGAGTAGAGTAGAGTAGAGTAGAGTGGAATGCAGTGGAGTGGAGTTGTTGAGTCGTGGTTGAGTAGAGTTTTTCTCTGCTTACCCAGTATGGTTCATCACTCGCAGTTGAACCTAATATCATTATTCTCCACTTGAGCTTACTGTCCCACAATAATTATTCCATTCGTCACTCGAAGTAGCAGCTACTGTAAGACTGTCATTGATCACAGGATTATAACAGTTTTATAGCAAACATTCACACGAAATCAATTCCATTTGTTTTTCAGGATCTTGCAGTGACTGCGTTAAACTCTGCTATCAACAGTTTGATTAAATTGTCTAAAGGACAAAGTGCTTTTCAAAGTATTCAGTCAGCAGTAAGCACTCTTGCTGGAACTGTGGCTCAGATTATTATTGCTGCAACACAAGCCAAAGAAAACACAACCATTGGTGAAGATGTGAGTTGATCACTCACTCACCCGTTTTCTTTGATAGAATAGAATAGAATAGAATAGAATAGAATAGAATAGAACAGAACAGAACAGAACAGAACAGAACAGAACAGAACAGAACAGAACAGAATAGAATAGAATAGAATAGAATAGAATAGAATAGAATAGAATAGAATAGAATGGAATGGAATGGAATGGAATGGAATGGAATAGAATAGAGTAGGATGGGATGGGATGGGATAGAAAGGAGTGGAGTGGAGTAGAGTGGAGTAGAATAGAGTGTAGTAGAGTAAAGCAGAGTAGAGTAGAGTAGAGTAGAGCAGAGCAGCAGAGCAGAGCAGAGCAGAGCAGAGCAGAGCAGAGCAGAGCAGAGCAGAGCAGAGCAGAGCAGAGCAGAGCAGAGCAGAGCAGAGCAGAGCAGAGCAGAGCAGAGCAGAGCAGAGCAGAGCAGAGCAGAGCAGAGCAGAGCAGAGCAGAGCAGAGCAGAGCAGAGTAGAGTAGAGTAGAGCGGAGTGGTGTGGAGCCATCAGAAGCCACTAGTATTAGTGCCACAGTGTTGAAACGTCATCAAATATCTTTCTCTTTACCCCCAGAGTATAGCTCGCGCTAAGCAAGCCATCTTAATGTTGGACAAGCTTCATGACGTCATCTTGCGTTACATGGTTGCAAATGAAGGCCCAAGTACGACCTCAACTGAACACGTGACATTACAAAGTGAGAAAGTTTCAATAAAGAACTTGGGTGAGACAGCAAACGAGGCAACTAGTTGTGGATTTAAAGTACCAGATGCTAGTGTGTTCGGACTGGGGGAAAGTAAGTTACTAAATAAGCCCACACTGTTTTGAAAATTAAATCAATCTCCAGAGAGCACGGGTGGCGTGTGCTGTTAGCGCGCTGCCTCTCACCAAAAAGTTAAGCCCAGTTAGACGGGGTTAGTACTTGGATGAGTGATCGCTTGGGAATGACCCCGTTGTCGAGCTTGGAACTCATGTGAGTAGAGTTGTAGTTGATCTCTCCTGTGCTTCGAGGGTTTTTCGCCGGGTTCTCCGGTTTTCCTCCCTCCATAAAGTCAACACCTACGTCTTAGCTGTGATCCGTGGTCTGATCTGTGTCGTTGGCGGCTGCCTGGAGCGCCTTTGATATGCCTCGACACGACCTCGTTGATCTGCGTCCTTCGCAATTCAGCCACTGGCTGCAAGTAAGGATGATTAGCCACCCAGTCCTTTATCCTTTACTTAATATAGTTTCGCTTCTTATACAGCAAGATCTTAAACAAAAGGTACGCTATGCGTACATGTATCTGCACCAAAATTAGCCTAAGGGCCTGTTTACAACCCGGGTTACCCTTGCACATTGCTTGTTTTTTTGTTTGTTGTGTTTATAAGGATGCTAGGGTAACCTGGGTGCTAGGATAACCCTACCTCCTTGTAAACAGGCCCTAAAAGACACTCCCGAATTTGCTTTCACAATTTAATATTATTATTCACCATTGTTCACACCCGTTGAAGCAAATTTGGGAAGCGTCAATCAATTCAGCCATAGTTAATAGAAAATATACATGGTTTGGAAACCTGGCAAACTTCAAAGCGGTTAACAAGGTACATGAAGGTACATAAATCCTTTGTGTTACGTTTATTAATATTTAACACGTATGGTTGAGTGATTGAACCTAAATATGTTGCTATTGGATGATCGCTTCATTAAACAGAAAACACAATATGTTCAGTATTAAACCGTGAAAGTGCAAAAATTTTCATAAACCTGAACAAAAACATAAAAAAATGGCTTTTGTTGAGCTTCCAAACCATGTATATTTTCTATTAACTATGATCCAGCTCAGTTAATGTATTAAATGAGCGAATGAGATGAAAGATCAATCCCTTGATATTAAAAAGATATCGTGGGGCAGATCATGGCTATTTAGATACTTCATACAGCGAGCAGTCAATGAGTACATGTGTACTGTACTGCTAATAAACTTGATTGCATTAAAAATAAAAAACGATGCTACCGGTTGTGAAGTATATACTTGTAAGATTCCTCCAAAGAGAATTGTTTGTCTTCCGAAGAGTAATGACGGTCCTATTCATAAAGTTACAGTTTACATTGTGTTGGCCTGAGTCGCCTGCATGACTCGATAAATCGCCCAAACTCTTTAATCTAAACTCTTCAATCATTCTGTATGACGCACAAAAACTGTGGTAGATCACACTTGCAAGTTTACTATAAGTCATGTTAAAAATACTTGCCATTTGTATCAGCAATATTGTCTTTCTTCGAAAATAGTGTTGCTCTTTGACCAGCTTCGAATTTGTATAAACACGGTACGATCGGGATTAAAGAATACTTGTTCCCATCGTTCAAACGGACAACTCGTACGTCGACGCCTAAAAATTCTCCGCTCCGATTGTCCCCGATATAATTGTCGCGCATTGGTTAGAGTTACACCACAGCACACACTACAGGTCAGTGGTTACCCAAAAAAGTTAACAGACACACATACACACACACACAACACGATAGCAATATATCTGCTCCGCAGATACAAAAACTGATTTTCTTTCTCCATTGCAGTTGTTCGTGATGTCAACGCAACCATTTCACAACTCGACAGCGTCAAGATCAAGGTACGCACCCAACGATATAGGAAGAAGAAATGACATCATACTTCGGGATGACGTCACACTAAATGACGTTATACTACATGACGTCATACTTGTTGTACTAGATGTACATAGATTAACCTATATATCGGACACGTCATGATCAATAATGACGTCATACTTTTAGCAATGAGTGTACCTATACAGTGAGCTATACTACCATCAACATTATGGTTATTATTGACGTCATACCTAAATGGCGTCATACTTAAATGACGCCATACTTAAATGAAGTCATACTTAAATGACGTCGTACTTAAACGTTATACTTAAACGACGTCATACTTAAATGACGTCATAATTAAACTACGTCATACTTAAACGACGTCATACTCAAACGGCGTCATACTTAAATGATGTCATACTTAAATGACGTCATACTTAAATGACGTCAGATTTAAATGACGCCATACCTAAATGACGTCATACTTAAACGACGTCATACTTAAATGACGTCGTACTTAAATGACGTCGTACTTAAATGACGTCATACTTAAACGACGTCATACTTAAATGACGTCATACTTAACTGACGTCATACTTAAATGACGTCATGCTTAAATGACGTCATACTTAAATGACGTCATACTTAAATGACGCCATACCTAAATGACGTCATACTTGTCGTACTATATAGTTACGCAGAGTACGACAAGAATGGCGTCATTGATGTACTTTGTATTTCCAGATGGGTGTTTTTCAAAGCAATCCTTACACATGGTCCTCGACAAGCAAGACAGTGAGCTCGAATGTCGCCAGTCTTGACTTAAATTTCAACCACAATACAACCTCATCTGACCTCGAGCAAGAAATAGCTATCACTGTGGCACGTGACTTGAGCCAGTTCCCTGAACCGAGTACGTTTTACATGAAACCAGACAAGATCGAGGCGAACGAAGAAGGAAAAGTTGAGAAATATTTGAAGCATCACTGTTTTAACAGAACCAGTAATTGGACTGCAATGAACTTCGAGTTATTCCCAGAAGATGTTGGCCTGAACGTGACCGTCTACCTGAAAACAGGCGGCAAGCCTGATCTGACTAGCGGGGACTATAACCTGAAGTTTGAGTTGCCTGATTTTAGCAGCTGTGATGTGGAGACGGCCAGCTCTGGTTCTCAAGGCAATCAGTCAATAGAGAATGAAACTATTGTTATCGATCCTTATAAACATTGCTCAATTTATCCATATTCACTTTTCATATCTAATGTTGATTTTAATCAAACAGGACAACACTGTTTCGGTAAGTATTCCTCAAACTCCATCTTTCTTCCCTCCCTCCCTCCCTCCCTCCCTCCCTCCCTCCCTCCCTCCCTCCCTTCCTTCCTTCCTTCCTTCCTTCCTTCCTTCCTTCCTTCCTTCCTTCCTTCCTTCCTTCCTTCCTTCCTTCCTTCCTCCCTCCCTCCCTCTCTTCGTTCGTTCGTTCGTTCGTTCGTTCGTTCGTTCGTTCGTTCGTTCGTTCGTTCGTTCCTTCGTTCCTTCGTTCCTTCGTTCCTTCGTTCGTTCCTTCGTTCCTTCGTTCCTTCTTTCCTTTCTTCCTTCCTCCCTCCCTCCCTCCCTCCCTCCCTCCCTCCCTCCCTCCCTCCCTCCCTCCCTCCCTCCCTCCCTCCCACCTTCCCTTCCCTCTCTCCCTCCCACCTTCCCTTCCCTCTCTCCCTCC
>OZ036015.1:8144308-8299308 GCA_964035015.1 Corallium rubrum
GCACTGGTGCAGATATTCCGCAATCTTCGACCAAAAGAAAGCAAAGAAGACAAAGAAAAAGATAAAGAAGCTAATAGCATTGAAGAAATAAAAAATACAAATACTAGACAAGAGACAAAAGATGGCGATAAGAAAATTGAAGAAGAGAAAAGTTCAAAAGGCAAACTGCCACACTGGTTCTCGTACATCGCTTATGCTCTATGTTATCTGACTTCAGCCGCTTGTATATTCTTCACACTGCTCTACAGCATCCAGTGGGGGGTGACGAAGTCGACAGAGTGGGTTATTGCAATGGTGACGGCTTTCTTACAATCGGTAATACTTCTGCAGCCAGTTAAAGTTGTGGTCATGGCTGTGGTGTTTGCTGTATTGATACGTAAACCTTGTGACAGTGATGAAGACAAGAGCCAAGTGATAGCGTATGAACCACCGCCAGAGACAACGAAGAAAAAACGAAGAAAGAAATCAACCATGGTCAAGATCTACAGGTAATAAAGATGTCGAGAGTAAACCAGAGTAGTGTTAAACTATCTCTAATCCTTTATCTGGAGCTGCGTTGAGAATTTATTTCTTGTGTGAATTATATTTTTTAATTTCTTTGTTTTTCTTAGTCCTCCTGATCCGAAAACATTAATCCCAGCTCGAATCAAACGTTTGAAAGAGATTCAAATGAACGCCATTCTGAAAGAGATTGCTGCTTTCTTCCTATTTCTTCTCATGCTTTTGAACGTCGCTTACTATCATCGCAATCCAAACACTTATTTAATGACCAAGACATTGTTTGAAACATTTGATGAGGTTGATGCTTATGGTGTTGATCTTGCCGCTGTAAGTAATTTATTTTTAAACTAACACGTTATTACCTCCGCTAGGAGGTCATGTAATAGTTCAAGTACGAGGCGGAGGACTTTACTGGGATTTCACATCCGAGTGCTTTTGTGTATGAAATGAAAAATTCGTTGGCGTTTTTGTTGTTTTATTGTAGAGGAGCATGGCAGGAGCACTCACTGAAAATTTTAAGAGAATCTGATGCGTAGTTTTCGCGCTATTAACTCTCAAAGTTTGCCATGGCTAGTTCGTTCTTGGAGAAAAATTAATTGAACTTTCTGTAACAATGCTTATGACGTACGCAAACGGACAACTATGCATAAGAACAATAGATTTCAGTATTAATGATCCATCTGCGTACGTCATAAGGCATTGTTACCAAGAAGCCCAAATTTCCCCGAAACAAACTAGCCATGGCAAATTTTGAGAGTTGATAGCGCGAAAACTACGCATCAGATTCTCTTGAAATTTCCAGTGGGTCGACTCCTGTCATGCTCCTCTGTACAATAAAATGTAATCCCGGGAAAGTCCGACGTCGAGTATTTGAACTAACTTCTCAAACTCAAACTCCGAAGATACCTCTGGTGTAGATCTTGCCGCAGTAAGTAATTTATTTTTAAACCAACACTTTATTTTTGATATTGAAGCCTTGACTTAAAGTGCACATGAAACGAAAATTAAGTTTGTCTTATTTGAAAGAACACTTAAAATGATAGAGTAACATCTTTTGCAGTTTTTCGTTTCCTTGCTTCGTTCTTGAGATATTTCAGTTTGTTTGAAATGTAAATTAAACAACTTGACGTCACATGTGCATAATGAGTTATCAGAGAAGGTTATATATCTTTGCTATTATCAAACATAATCACTTGAAAATTCTCCATGTTTGGCGTTGTGAGAGAAACACACGCCACACGCTTCCTTCGAATGCCCTCCGTGGCTCAGTGGTCAGAGCATTGCACTAGAATCGCAAGGTCGTGGGTTCAATTCCTGCCGGAAGGCCTGTGTAGTTGCATTTTTCGCAACTGGTCCCGGTTTGGTCTTAAAATGTATATATTCTACACTCGAATTTTCCCTCACCCTAAATCCTTAGAACATGCTATGTAATCGAGTGAAATGCCTAATATCATTTCTACCTCCTTCGAATTAAGTTTGGTTTAATATACCTCCTTCGAATTAATTTGGTTTGATAATAGCAAAGATATATATCCTTCTCTGATAACTCATTATGCACATGTGACGTCAAGTTGTTTAATTTACATTTCAAACAAACTGAAATATCTCAAGAACGAAGCAAGGAAACGCAAAACTGCAAAAGATGTTACTCTATCATTTTAAGTGTTCTTTCAAATAAGACAAACTTACTTTTCGTTTCATGTGCACTTTAACCTGAAAACATTACAAACTGCCAAAGATAGTTCAGTTCTATCAAACATTATTCATTGTTGATAGATTTATGATGGCGACTCGCTTTGGATGTGGGCAAGAGAGACGCTAGTGCCAGGCCTCTACGCCACTGAATGGTACAACGGCAAGAAAATCGAGAAGGGTTACATAGCAAATATGGAGGATTATCTCGTGGGAGTGCCACGGATTAGACTACTTCGTATTGAAGAAGGTAAATAAAAGCATTCAAATATTTTAGATTCTTACACCCGATTACACGATGCCGGTACAATTTGGCAACGGAACAAAATCATGCCGTTTAGGCCTTGCGTTTACACGATACCGGCACAAAAATGACATCATGAAAACGGCACAACATGAAGATAGGTTTCTTTACGGCATGAAATGAAAACGGAACACTATAACCGGTATATATCGTGTAAACTCCCGTGCCGTAACAGTCTGATGTCGGTAATCACGATATATACGACCACAGTATTCGGGTCAGCAGTATTCACAAAGTCTTCTCAATTCTCATTGGAAGCGAATAGTCACATGCTAATCCGTCATTACATTATACCGGTATCGTGTAAACGCAAGACCTCTTGGCCTGTATTTACACACCTGCATGATTTTGTTCGTTTTCAAACTGTAGCGGCATCGTGTAAACGCAAGACTTTTTGGCCTGTATTTACACACCGGTATGATTTTGTTCCGTTTTCAAATTGTAGCGGCATCGTGTAAACGCAAGACTTTTTGACCTGTATTTACACACCGGCATGATTTTGTTCGTTTTCAAACTGTAGCGGCATCGTGTAAACGCAAGACTTTTTGGCCTGTATTTACACACCGGCATGATTTTGTTCGTTTTCAAACTGTAGCGGCATCGTGTAAACGCAAGACTTTTTGGCCTGTATTTACACACCGGCATGATTTTGTCCGTTTTCAAACTGTAGCGGCATCGTGTAAACGCAAGACTTTTTGGCCTGTATTTACACACCGGCATGATTTTGTTCGTTTTCAAACTGTAGCGGCATCGTGTAAACGCAAGACTTTTTGGCCTGTATTTACACACCGGTATGATTTTGTTCGTTTTCAAACTGTAGCGGCATCGTGTAAACGCAAGACTTTTTGTCCTGTATTTACACACCGGCATGATTTTGTTCCGTTTTCAAACTGTACCGGCATCATGTAAACGCAAGACTTTTTGGCCTGTATTTACACACCGGCATGATTTTGTCCGTTTTCAAACTGTAGCGGCACCGAATAAACGCAAGACTTTTTGGCCTGTATTTACACACCGGTATGATTTTGTCCGTTTTCAAACTGTAGCGGCACCGAATAAACGCAAGACTTTTTGGCCTGTATTTACACACCACCGAATAAACGCAAGACTTTTTGGCCTGTATTTACACACCGGCATGATTTTGTTCCGTTTTCAAACTGTACCGGCATCGTGTAAACGCAAGACTTTTTGGCCTGCATTTACACACCGGCATGATTTTGTCCGTTTTCAAACTGTAGCGGCACCGAATAAACGCAAGACTTTTTGGCCTGTATTTACACACCGGCATGATTTTGTTCCGTTTTCAAATTGTACCGGCATCGTGTAAACGCAAGACTTTTTGTCCTGTATTTACACACCGGTATGATTTTGTTCCGTTTTCAAACTGTACCGGCATCGTGTAAACGCAAGACTTTTTGGCCTGTATTTACACACAGGCATGATTTTGTTCCGTTTTCAAATTGTAGCGGCACCGAATAAACGCAAGACTTTTTGTCCTGTATTTACACACCGGCATGATTTTGTTCCGTTTTCAAATTGTACCGGCATCGTGTAAACGCAAGACTTTTTGTCCTGTATTTACACACCGGTATGATTTTGTTCCGTTTTCAAACTGTACCGGCATCGTGTAAACGCAAGACTTTTTGGCCTGTATTTACACACCGGCATGATCTTGTTCCGTTTTCAAACTGTACTGGCATCGTGTAAACGCAAGACTTTTTGGCCTGTATTTACACACAGGCATGATTTTGTTCCGTTTTCAAACTGTACCGGCATCGTGTAAACGCAAGACTTTTTGGCCTGTATTTACACACAGGCATGATCTTGTTCCGTTTTAAAATTGTACTGGCATCGTGTAAACGAGGTTTTAGTATGTATTTTGCTGCTATTATTATGCATTATAAAAGTTTCGCTTTGGTATTTCAAATGCAACGATTTAATGTGCATATAAAGCCAAATTTTTTATCATCTGAATACGTTCTACATAGAGCAAACAGTTGTTCAGTGAAATATTTTTTGATTGGAGCTATTCTTCAATGTTTTTGGGCGATTCGCATTTCTAGTATGGTAATGAGATGACGTCTATGTAGGCATTTAGCTTTCTTTCTCTTTTTGGCAAGATAAACTCCTGAGAATTTTCGTGGAAAAATACAATATGGAACATGTTGTTCAAACACACTATTAATGGAAGAATTGGGTCATGTTACTCCTGCAAATAAATATTGTATAGACTAGAAGTTTTTATCAAAAGTGAAGTGCTGCGAGTTGCTACCATTTACTATTTAGTAGTAAGATACTTGTTATCGTCCGAAGCATTTTCATTTAAAGAGCTTAAGCATGCGACATTTTCCTCAACATGGACGCCACGCGTATAAAATCGAGCCATTAAAGAGTGATGGCGTCAGCACTCTTGCTTGAAGTGAAGAATGGCAATCTATGCAGTTTTAGGTTGTTGATTTGCACCAATAACGGCTGTTGCCATCTTTAATGTTGCCATCTTTAATAATGCCTGCCGCTGATCGGTAGACATTGCGTATACCGAAGATCATCGCCACGAAATCCTTAGAATCGAGTTTGTGAACGCATATAAACTCGGCCCAGACCTCGTCAAGATTAGTGAGCTGCGAGCCGTACTTTGGCGTCATCTCATTACCATTTTGAAAACAAAAATCTCTATTAAAGCAATAAAGGTTGCTCCAATCTAACAAATATTTCGTTGTTCAACTATTTGCCAAAGGTAGAACGTATTTAGATGATAAAAAATGTGGGGGTATATGCACTTTAAAACCAAAGAAATAACGACTTGTTTGATATATCTATACAAATCTTAATTAATTTTTAATCTTAATTTGTTTTTTAATAGATTCTTGCACGGTTGGAAAGTATTTCAAAGACACCATCCCTCATTGCTACAGTTCTTACTCTCTCATAAATGAAGAAAAAAGAACATTTGATGTTGCTTGGCAACCATTGGTCAGTGGTAGCGCGAGAAAACGTAGAGATGTGCAAAAGCCTGGGACCGAGAAAGAATGGTTAGAGCTGATGGGAGGAGGAAGTCAGACCAAAATAAACGTTCGACAAAAAAGAGCGCTTGACCCCATAATGTCGGCGAGTTCTGGAAAAAATCGACGAAAGAAAAAGCGTCTTTTAGGCAGCGCAAAACCAAAGACGTACACAATCAATGATCGAGCTCTACTACCTAACGGTAAAGTTCAGTCTTGCCTTGAAAGATGGCGTCACCAGACTACATTGGACTTACGAGGTTTTCCATATTGGGGCTCAATCGCGTTGTACAGCGGTAGTGGTTATGTGGCTAACCTTGGCTATGATCCCGTCACTGCCTACACTGTCATCTCTGATCTTCACTCTAATGGTTGGATCGACGTTCAAACGCGTGCTGTGTTTGTAGAATTCACCGTCTACAACGCCAACACTAACCTATTTGGGATTGTCTCATTTTTCGTAGAATTTCCATCTTCGTCTGCAGCTGTTACCAGAGCGCAGTACCAAGCAGCGAGGTTCTACCTCCACCTGACGTTCGGACAAACCTTATCTCATGTCATGGTCATATTCTTCATGATTTATTTTCTCTTCAGAGAAGGAAAGCTTGTCTATAAACAACGCTGCGCTTACTTTAAAGGTTTCTGGAACTGGGTCGAGACGATTCTCGTTTTGTCTGAATTCGCCACAATTATTCTCTTCCTGGCCCGTCTTTACGAAGTCGATCGCAATTTACTTCAGTTGCGTGAAAATCCAAATGATTACGTTGGTTTCCAGTACGCGGGCAGCGCCGATGCTGCTCTTTGCACCGTCTTGGGTGTCCTGGTGTTCTTCTACACCTTGCGTTTCTTACGTCTTTTACGATTCAACAAAAACTTCCTGGTCATTGGCAAAACGTTGGCACGAATCAGTTCACCAGTCTTAAGCTTTTGTCTTCCTTTCTTTATGGGTTTCATGGCATTTGGTATGTTCGCGTTTACAATATTTGGCGCAGAACTCGAAGACTACAGCACGTTCACCATGACAATGGTGACTCAATTCAGCATGACTTTGGGAGACTTTGATTTCGAAGCCTTGGTGATGGTTAATCCTCTTCTAGGAGCAATTTATTTCTTCGGGTTTGTTGGTATGAATGTTTTTATTCTGATGAACATGTTCCTAGCTATCATTAACGACTCATACGCTGAAGTTCAAGACGAGGAGAAAGATGTGGAAAACGAATATGAAGTACTGGACTACGTCGTGGGAAAACTACAAACAACTTTCAAAAAGAAATCAGCAAACAAATCAAAAGTTGCTCCCAAAAAGGTGAAAATAAACCACAAAGAGAAACCGCATTATGTCAGTTTCAAGGAGTCGAACGAAAAAGCTTTGTTATCCTTTAAGGAAAACTGCCTTTTGGAACTGGAGTCGTGTGAAAAAAGATTAGATAATCTTCTGAATGTGATCGAGGAAGGAGAAAAAGAGTGAAATTATGAATGAAGATGCTCTTGGAGCAATGCCCGAGGACAAACAGAATGATTGCTATTTTCGCATTATCTTGGCGTTGGAAAGTGTTCCCTTTGAGATAATAGACGACGACAACATGGAAGAGAAGTTTGATTAAAAAGATACAAACTGTTTTTAAGGTAAGAAAAACTAAAAAAAAGGAAAGAAAGAAAAGTTTGCTCGCAAACTGAGTGAAAAGAAACCCCAAAGAGAAAACGCATTGTGTCAGGAATCGAAAAAGAGAAATCTGCTGACGTCATATACTATGGAAACCGGCCATGAGAACGAGGATTGTTTCCCGGACTAGCAATGGTGTGAACAAAGACTGAATATTCTTCTGACGTCAGATACTATGGAAACCGGCCATGAGAATGAGGCTTGTTTCCCGGACTAGCAATGGTGTGAAAAGACTGAATAATCTGCTGATGTCAGATACTATGGAAACCGGTCATGAGAACGACGATTGTTTCTCGGACTTGCAATGGTGTGAAAAGACTGAATAATCTGCTGACGTCAGATTCTATGGAAACCGGCCATGAGAATGAGGATTCAAAGACTGAATAATCTGCTGACGTCAGATACTATGGAAACCGGCCATGAGAACGAGGATTGTTTCTCGGTCTTGCAATGGTGTGAACAAAGACTGAATAATCTTCTGACGTCAGATACTATGGAAACCGGTCATGAGAATGAGGATTGTTTCTCGGTCTTGCAATGGTGTGAACAAAGACTGAATAATCTTCTGACGTCAGATACTATGGAAACCGGTCATGAGAATGAGGATTGTTTCTCGGTCTTGCAATGGTGTGAACAAAGACTGAATAATCTTCTGACGTCAGATACTATGGAAACCGGTCATGAGAATGAGGATTGTTTCTCGGTCTTGCAATGGTGTGAACAAAGACTGAATAATCTTCTGATGTCAGATACTATGGAAACCGGCCATGAGAATGAGGATTGTTTCTCGGTCTTGCAATGGTGTGAACAAAGACTGAATAATCTTCTGATGTCAGATACTATGGAAACCGGCCATGAGAACGAGGATTGTTTCTCGGTCTTGCAATGGTGTGAAAAGACTGAATAATCTTCTGACGTCAGATACTATGGAAACCGGCCATGAGAACGAGAATTGTTTCCCGGACTAGCAATGGTGTGAAAAAACTGAATAATCTGCTGATGTCAGATACTATGGAAACCGGCCATGAGAACGAGGATTGTTTCCCGGACTTGCAATGGTGTGAAAAAACTGAATAATCTGCTGATGTCAGATACTATGGAAACCGGCCATGAGAACGAGGATTGTTTCCCGGACTTGCAATGGTGTGAAAAAACTGAATAATCTGCTGATGTCAGATACTATGGAAACCGGCCATGAGAATGAGGATTGTTTCTCGGTCTTGCAATGGTGTGAAAAGACTGGATAGTCTGCTGAATGTTATCGAAGGACGGAACTTATTAATGAGAATATGTTTGAAGCAGACCAAGAGGATAAACGAAATGATTCCTATACCCGAGCCATCATGTTGTTTGAAAGTATCCAGTGAACCAAAAAACGACAATGCTGGGGGACTGGTACAAGTTCTGGCAGCGCACAGCCGTCTGGGATCGGTGATAAAATAGACACTGCCAATCTCGTTCTCAGAGACCACGTTTCCCTTACCCAGCGGGCGGGTGACGAAAGGCTCTGGGATAATCCGTTTCACATCGATATTTCACTGGCTGAAGAACATGATTACTCTTCTTCCGGATAACAAGAATCCTGTGATGACGTGAACGGATTATCCCAGAGCCTCTCTTTTCCCGCCCGCTGGGTAAGGGGAACGTGTTTTCTGATTCACATGTTTACTTTTGTTAGCCAATGGGAATTTTGCGTATACGCTCCGTACGTATAAATCCAAAATTTAACGACCACTTTCGCCCCTTCCCAGAGCGCCGGCTTTGCTGGCTATATACAGTGTGTATAAAAAAACCCTGAACCCTTAGAAAACAACCTATTGTAGTAGTTTGAAAGCCCTAAGCACTTCGCTGAACCCACAGATGCGTAAAACACACGGTCTTATACACCTGGGAAATTAAGATAACTTGAAGCGTATGCATGGTGAAAGTATTTAAAAGCTTTTTCTCTTCTTATGTGCTGATTAATTTATAACGCAGCGCTTTTAGGGCTCTCAAACTACTACAATAGGTTGTTTTCTAAGGGTTAAGGGTTTTTTTATACACACTGTATAACTTCACGAACAGCGACGCCATCTTGAAAGCACTTATTGTGATAATTCTCAAATCTCAAATGGAAGATATCTTATTTTTTGCAATTAGGTAGAGCCAAACAAATTTCCTCAGATTGCTGCATACTCACAGGCACATATTGTAATTAGTTTGTACTTTAGTTAATAAAGTTTGACAATGACTTTGAAATAAAGTCACAAGACTACTAAATTTTGTTGATCTTGTTTATTTCATTTAATCTTACAAAATCATGCAAGTGAAATAAGTCATCGTTGGGTGGGTGGTTGATATTGTTGCTGTTGTTGTTGCTATTGTTGTTGTTGTTTTGCTGTTGTTGTTGATGTCGTTGTTGTTGTTGTTGCTGCTGTTGGTGTTTTGCTATTGTTGCTGTTGCTGTTGCTGGTGTTGTTTTGTTGTTGTTGTTGTTGTTGTTGTTGTTGTTGTTGTTGTTGTTGTTGTTGTTGTTGTTGATGATGATGTTCTTGTTGTTGCTGCTGTTGGTGTTTTACTATTGTTGCCGTTGTTGCTGCTGCTGGTGTTGTTTTGTTGTTGTTGTTGTTGTTGTTGTTGTTGTTGTTGTTGTTGTTGTTGTTATTATTGTTGTTGTTGTTGTTATTGTTGCTGTTGTTGCTGCTGCTGGTGTTATTTTGTTGTTGTTGTTGTTGTTGTTGTTGTTGTTGTTGTTGTTGTTGTTGTTGTTGTTGTTGTTGTTGTTGTTGTTGTTGTTGTTATTGTTGCTGTTGTTGTTGCTGCTGGTGGTGTTGTTTTGTTGTTGTTGTTGCTGCTGCTGGTGTTATTTTGTTGTTGTTGTTGTTGTTGTTGTTGTTGTTGTTGCTGTTGTTGCTGTTGTTGTTGTTGCTGCTGGTGGTGTTATTTTGTTGTTGTTGTTGTTGTTATTGTTGCTGTTGTTGTTGTTGTTGTTGCTGCTGCTGCTGGTGTGATTTTGTTGTTGTTGTTGTTGTTGTTGTTGTTGTTATTGTTGCTGTTGTTGCTGCTGCTGCTGGTGTTGTTCTGTTGTTGTTGTTGTTGTTGTTGCTGTTGTTGTTGTTGTTGTTGCTGCTGTTGTTGTTTTGCTATTGTTGCTGCTGCTGCTGTTGTTTTGTTGTTGTTGTTGTTGTTGTTGTTGTTGTTGTTGTTGTTGTTGTTGTTGTTGTTGTTGTTGTTGTTGCTGCTGTTGTTGTTGTTGTTGCTGCTGCTGCTGCTGCTGGTGTTGTTGCTGTTGAAAAATTTTCTGGGAGAGCATGCCCCCAGACAGAACCCCCTAGAAATTTCTCATGGCTTCGGCACTCGCATCCACCACACCCAGCCAGCCAGACCACTTCAAAATTGGTAGCTAGGTATTGTACAAGCACATATTATGCAAAGTTATATATCAAGCATTATTTCAACCAGATGCTTGGCCATCTCATGGTCATATGCTCTATAATGTCATATTTTTTATAAGCATTTAGGTAAATTACCTTTCCAACCTTTATTCTTGTGTTTTATCTAATTTAAAAAGACCTTTACACAAGATTGAGGTTGCAAAAGCTAAATTTAAATGCTTACAGGCCCTTACAAAAAAATATAAAATTATATTTATATAAACAGATACTGTTCTGTTGGCAAATCTGAAAACTTTTCTAGCCATACAGATGAGAAAAATATCCTTGCCAAGGGGTTTTTTGCCAAAAAACCTTGTCTATGGCATCCACAACCAGCTAAAAGCAAGCGAAGTTAAAGACCTGCTTGGCAAGTAGTGTACAACAGGGGTGCAACTAGAAAATTTCGAGGGCAGGGGTTGAATGCAAAAAAAAGGGCAAAGTCATTCAGTATTCTAAACAATTTGGGATACTATATATGCTCGTTATGCTTCTTCGAGAACACTCAACAAAAACAACAATAATCAGTGCCACAGAAAGGTGTCAAAAAGTGGGGGGAAAGTGGGGGGGGGGGGGGAGTGGCAATTAGTGACTGCATTTGTACAGTAGGGGTCCTCCCCCAGAAATTTTTGAAATCTAGAACCTCAGAAACACCATTTGAGTGAACTTTTTCATCTAATTCTACAGTGAGTATAGTTGAAATTTTACTGTAAAAATGAAGAAATTATCACACCAACATACCCTACAGGGTGCCCAAATCCAGCTCCATCTCTATCTCTATGATCGGTTCATTTTCACCATTAGATTCGAAAGCTGAGTCCACAAATTTCGAGAAGCAGTTGTTTTTAGGAAACACTTTGCTTGGTGTAGCATGTTACAAACTGGGTTCAAGATTGAGAGCCGAACTAGAAGCATCTGAGTCTCACCATGGATTTGCGAAGAATTGTATTGCGTACTACAACAGACGATTAATTATTTGTTTATCTACATGTAAATGTCTAACCTAGTATTAGAGGGCTCACAAAAAGAGCAGGGGTTGCAACCCCCCCCCCCCCCCCCACCCCTCCCCTGGTTGCACCCCTGTACAACTTACTTGCTTCTATTAGCAATATTCAAATTTTGCGCTCAATTTCCTCTTAGTTTGCGACTGGCAAATGAAAATATGTTGTTGTTTTGTGAGGTTATGTAATACCCAAGGTTAATAGCTAGGTAACTATGCGTGACGTATAAAAGGTTGGTGTAGGGTGTCAATCGAGGGCTTGGCCAAAAGACTGGTATTGCCTGTGACCTAATCATTAGTGCACTTGCACATCAAGTAATCGGACGTATGTTGGAAAATCAAAATCTTGTACCCACCATCCCTCCTTTTACTCAAGTCACTGAGATGATAAGTCTTAATTTCCACCAAGCAATTGGTGTGATGGGTGCAAGCTGCCCGAGTGGCTGGCAGTTCAAGATACCACCTGCATGGATCTTTCCTGAATCCAAGTACCACTACTCATTTCCAGGCCACCTGGCCAACCTGAGCAACCTTGGTCTCAGTGTTGCCAGCTCATGAACAAAGTTGACAGATTTGTGAACTTTTTGTCCTTGATGTAAACTTTTTGTGAACAAGGTTTTGTGAACATTTCATAAACTTTTCAAAATAATATGAACTATTTCATGAACTTTGATTTTTTCACGCCCTCAAGACAAATGTTTATTGATAAATTATATTTATGAATATCATTCTCAAGTATATCTGGTGACTTCTGACTTCTGGCTGAAATGTTCAGCGGTTGTAATGCTAAAATTAACCTGGATTACATGTAATATCCATGACCCAAAAATGACCCAGAAACATCTTCCATTTTCTCTGAGAAACCCCTAGTATCTTTTCGGCATAGCAAAAACATCCGGGAAAACGTTGTTCACAGCTCACTGCAGCAAGCCTTGGTATCACATGTTGGCACCAGCTCTTGCTGTCGTGGTAGGTGCAACACCTGTAAATATTTAGACTCCTCAATTTCCATTTTGGCTCCAAAATGTAGGTTCAACATAACCCACAGTTTCACTTGCACTTCCTCCAACCTGATTTACTGTATCTCTTGCAGTAAATGTCCCATGCTTTACATCGGAGAAACTGGAAGACGTTTAGGCGACAGGTTTGTTGAACACCTTCGTGATGTCAAAAACAATGTGCCAAACAAACCTGTTGCCAGGCACTTCAACAGTGCCAACCACTCCTTTTCCAACATGAAAATCTGTGCCATTCAGCCCATTACAGGTTGTAATGATACTCGTCGCAAACAAGAAATGCGTCTCATTTACAAACTTGGTACCATTTACCCTCACGGCCTCAATGAGCGATTCTCTTTCATTTAGCTCACTCCACCACCATATTCCACACCTTTTCCTTAACCTTTTTCTGATGATTTAAATAGTAATTTATAACCTGTTTCTTTGCCTATTTGCAGGTAGCTGACCCACCAATTGGGGCAGCACCTGCACACAGGCTAAAATTACATATTAATTTATTTGTTTACTTTGTTTTTATTGGCTTACATGTGTTCACGTGATCCCCATTGTAGCTCTGCTATAAATACGCGTGACCACATGTGAGTTGTTTACTAATTTCTCCTGACGAAGGGCCTTCGCTCGAAACGTCGACAAGATTTTTCTCTGTTTTTCAGGCCAACGTGACTTAACCCTGGTAATATTTAATATCCATATAGTTGCTTTATATAATTATATTAAACTAAATTGCCTAATTTATAGCATTATTGTATTGTTGGGTTAAAATTTGAAATTCATGAACTTTTTGTCAATTTCATGAACATTTGATACTTGTCTACGTGAACAATTACAAATTTGATCTGGCAACACTGCTCGGTCTACAGCTTGCACCTAACCTTCCAAAATGGTAAGTAAGGTGAACGCAGATATTAACAGTAAATTAAACAACATAACTATCTTTAATTACTTTAAAATTAACTACGAACCCTCCCCACAGTCCGTTTATCTTTCGAAACAACTTCTACAGTAACAACAATTTAGTAAATATTTTACATTCTTACCCGAGTTTTCAGGGAACTTTTGCGGGCTTTTCTTCTCGGTTTGAACAGGTATGGATATTTTGGCAGGAAGAAGAGTAGTTTATCCCGCAGGTAACAAAACTTTCTAACATTCTCCAACACAAACACTTGAGGCTAAATAGAGGAATCGCACATTCCATTTCATTACTGATTACACCAATTCTCATATCAAAATGTTGCAATACCGCTGAGTATTCTCGTTACGGCCATTTTTAAGTTGTAAGTGTAATAAATTAGATCTGTATTCTTGGTTTTTTGTTCCTTTAATAACTAAATAAAGACTATATAAATCTTTAAGAACTTCACTCAGAACTGTACTCTTCAACTCTTTAACTGTTCAACAATTCAACAAAAAAAGGACAATTTTCCATGTGTTTCACGCACACGCGAGACTCACGCGCGCTACACACTCGCAATATCAATGTCACGAATTACAATATACTCCCCACCTTGATTGATGAGAAAGCAATCAACAGTACTAAATACTATAATCGGTTTTCTTGATTAGCGTGTTCGACAAAAGTTATCGGAATTTGGATGTTCTCATTCCGATCAGATTGGAGCTCTACTGGGTACAATCTCTGTATCGGTCGTTTCATCTCTTTCGGTCTTCCGTCCTTGCTAATTGTACGCAATACGACCGCTCGAGTATTTCCGTCTCGTCCCGTCAGCAGTTTTTCAACTCGTCCAATGTTCCAATTCAGCCGTTTTATGTTATCTTCTCGGATCGTCACAACGTCACCTACGTTTACTGGTGGTCCCAACGCTTTCTTCGGATGGTGATACTCACGTAATTGGGTAAGATATTCTTGTTGCCACCTTCTCCAAAATTGTAGTAGGACGGTTTTTAGATGCTTTTGTCGCCGCGTGGCTTTCTCAGAACTCTCGGCTTGATCGGTCTCGTTTACGTCAACTTCCTGGGCTTGAGACAGTACTCGCCGTCCTAAAACCAAATGCGACGGGGTTAACGGTTCGTTGTCTTCATAAACATAGGTGAGAGGACGGGAATTCATCACACCTTCTACTTGTATAAGCAACGTCAGCAGTTCCTCATAGGTTAATTTGGCTGTACGTAGTACCTTTCTTAGACATCTCTTGACTGACCGAACTAGTCGTTCATAGAATCCTCCCCACCATGGAGAACGTGCTACAATGTGTACCCATTTGATCCTCTTAGATGCGGTGAATTCTTTCACCTCTTTGGCCTTGAAGGTCTTGCCGTTATCTTAAATCATCGTAGCTGGGACTCCTCTGCGACTGATGAATCGTTTGAAACTACGGATGAATGCTTCGCTTGTCGCATCGGGAACTAGATCCAAATGAACAGCACGACTCGAGGCACATGTGTAAAGAACAATGTACGTTTTGTGCATGTTTTCATCACTAGGGTAAATATTTCTTACAAACAAGGGGCCGGCGTAGTCGACTCCCACTCTGGTGAATGCAGCAGTGTTATCCAAACGGTATTCTGGCAAAGGCGGCGCAGGTGGTACTCCGTAAGACTTTCCTTCCCATCTTCTGCAAGTGGTACCGATATACGATCTTTTTGACCACTTGTCTACCTTTGACGATCCAAAATCTTGACCTTAATTGAGTTAAGGTTTCTCCCACTCCGTCGTGCATGACTTCTCGATGACAGCGAAGAACCACGAGCTTGGTAAATGCATGTTCACTCGAAAGCAATATGGGGAACTTTGTTTCTTGAGGAAGGCTAGATCTCTCAATGCGTCCACGGCAACGTATTATTTGTTCATCATCTTCAAATAAACATAGAGATTGTTTCATCTTCTGGTACCTTGACAATCTTGGCAATGCAGCTTGTACTTGCTTTATCCAGGATTTCTCT
Source organism: Corallium rubrum (assembly GCA_964035015.1). Taxonomy (NCBI): domain Eukaryota; kingdom Metazoa; phylum Cnidaria; class Anthozoa; order Scleralcyonacea; family Coralliidae; genus Corallium; species Corallium rubrum. The sequence goes on from OZ036015.1 coordinate 8,159,801, forward strand.
GCTGCATCAAGTTCCTCCGCGGTAAGTGGACCTTTGATCATATCCAATCCCCTCAAGCGTCGCTTTAGATTAGTAATAAATCTTTGAATGTAGGCTGTTACTCTTAACAAGGTTTCAATCTTGCTGTATTTCGATGGGTCCAACAGTTTCTGGAGGTTGTGAGTCTGTTCTACTTCAGCACCTACCACAGCTACGGTTAACTTGTGCTCACTTGCTTTCAACTCTCGTAGTGTATCAGGGCTGTCCTTTGCTTCGCTAAATGGCTGTTCAGGCCAGGACTCTTTATGTTTTTCCAAAAACTTTGGTCCATGCCACCACTTGTCACTTGCTACGAGCTTCTTCGCCGTTTCTCCTCTCGAAGCAGTGTCGGCTGGATTCTCCTTTGTTGGGCAATATCTCCAGCACTCTGGGTCTGACAATCTACGGATTTCTTGCACTCTATTCTCCACAAACTGCTTGTATTCCTTGTGCACACTTCGTATCCAGTGGATGGCAACAGTGGAGTCAGACCAGAAGACAATGGTGTCGATCTTCATAACATCTTGAAGTGCTTTCCTTATACTTTCAACGAGTCGCACTGAAACCAAACAGGATAGTAATTCGAGGCGTTGTATGGACTGTTTATTTGTCGGAGCTACTCTTGTCTTGGAAGCAACTAAATTGCAGTGGACTCCAGCTTCGTGTTCGTAACGCAAGTATACACAGGCACCATAGGAGGTCTCGCTTGCATCAGCAAAAGCGTGCAGCTGGACTTGACCAGTTGGTTCTTTGGCGAAGTAACATCGGTCCACTGAGATTATTTCTGTTTTCTTCAAACAGGAGATGATCGAATTCCATCGAAGACAGAAATTCTCGCTCAATTGATCATCCCATGCGACGTTGTTTCCACACAGTTCTTGGAATAGAAGCTTCAACTGGAGGACTACGGGAGATATCAGACCCAATGGGTCGTAAAACTTTGCGGAGAGACTCAGTACTGTTCGTTTGGTACAAACATTCGGATCATGGTCAGCTACGACCTTAGACACGTTGATTTCAAATTTGTCGTTACAAGTGTCCCATGTTTGACCAAGTACATGTACCTTGTTTTTGGCTTCATGATGGTCACCAAGAACGGACTTTGTATAACCGCGATCTTCTTCCTTAACTGACGATACTAATTCTGGGCTTGAAGAACATTCAGCAAATTCTTGGCCTTCTTGAAATACTTGCTGAAGACTCTCGGAGTTGGTTTGCCATTTTCGCATGTTGAAACCTCCACAAGACAGTCGGTGTTTTATTTTTCTGGCCAATTCCAGGGCACTCGATACACTCGTAGAACCTGACGCGTAATCGTCGACATAAAGAGACCTCAACACTTCCTGGACGAATTCTGGATCTTCTGCCAAATATCGATTCATGTGATAACGCAGAGTAGCATTAAGTGTGACGGTGCTTGCTCACCGTAAAGCATACACGATTTGTTTGAACAACAACTTTTACTGATACCGTATAATTTTATTTACTGGCAACGTAAAATATGTTGCCACCTACACTTTAAAGTCTTGAATATCCTAATTAAAGCATGCTTGCTGCTTTTATACAAAATACAAAATAAATCTAAATAAATTAACATAAATAGCCTCGTGGCGGCCACACTCCCCCACGGAAATCTCTCGATTTACTTAATATAACATCCATGATAGACTTATAAACGTTCCGTTGGTACTAAAAGTACTAGCTTTTGAATTGGTCTTTCAAGAATCGATTGAATTCCAAGTCTTTTTCCTTTGTTGGAAATCAAGCCGTCACCAACAGCAAGTTTTACACTGCGCACAAATCCATTCTCGTCGGAATATGACTCTATTATTCTTCCAAGTTTCCATTTATTTCGGATTGTGTTGTCATCTTTTAGGAGGACAATGTCTCCGACTTGAAGGTTGCGGCGAGGTTTGGTCCATTTTGATCTTTCTTGCAAGGTTTGGAGAAATTCTTTCTTCCATCGCACCCAAAATTCGTTCGCTAGGTGTTGAACCCTTCTCCATCTTTTCTTCAAATATGTATCTTCGGGTTGAAAGACACCTGGTGGTGGTAATAGGATCTTCGTTTTCATTGTTAGTAGATGATTTGGTGTCAAAGGGGATAATGAATCCGGATCATTTAAATTGTCTACTGTCAGAGGACGGCAGTTGACAATAGATTCAACTTCGCAAATTAGAGTGCGAAATGATTCATCGTCCAGGCAAGTTCCATTTTTCTGCATTAGACCATCTAACACGCTCCGAACGGTTTTAATCTGACGCTCCCAGACTCCTCCCATGTGGCTTGCCTTTGGAACATTCATTCTGAACTCGATCCAGTCGCAATTTAATTTGAGAACTTCAACACGGATTCTTTCCTGATCCATTTCTTCTAATGCTTCACGCAACTCTCTTCTTGCGCCGACAAAGTTAGTACCTTGGTCACTTCTAATTTGACGTACTGGACCTCTTCGACAGAGAAAACGACGTAACGCTTGAATGAATGAGTCAGTTTCTAAAGTATGAGAAACTTCCAAATGGATCGCTCTAGAGGCCATGCATGTAAAAAGTGCAACATATCTCTTAAGCTCCTTACGTCGTTCTTTGATGTACCAAGGTCCACAATAATCAACAGCACAATACGTGAAGGGAGGTGCTTGTTCCAATCTATCGTTGGGCAGATCAGACATCAGTTGTTCTTGTGCAGTTCCTCTCAGCTTTCGACATAGTACACACTTTGAAATAAGGTGTGCGACAACAGACGATCCACCAATAATCCAAACACCGTTGGCTCTAATTTCATGGAGTGTTAAGCCACGACCTTGATGTTCTACCTTTTCGTGATAATGGGTTATGATCAACTGAGTAACATGACCGTTTCTTGGAAGTATCACTGGAAATTTAACGTCAGGAGGAATTTTTGCCCGCTTGATACGACCACCAACTCGCAAAACACCATCCGAATCTTTAAATGGGTTGAGACGAAGGAGCGGACTCGATTTCGGTACAGCCTGATTTACAGGTAAATCAGCTCTGGAGCCTTGATAATCATCTTTATCTGTCTTCATCTTTAAAACTTCAACATCTGTAGCAAAGTGGATAATTTGCACCGACTTATATATTTCGATTTCAGCTCGTTGTAAGTCTTCCGCCATCACAGGTTGGTAACTACAGGACTTTCTTTCCTTTCGGTGGTTAAGATTAATGTCTATGTTAGCTTTCTTTGACTTGATTCTCTCTAAAAGTCTTTGTCGATAACGGAGACAAACTGCAACTGCTGTTTTTGCGCGATGCCAGTTCGAAAAATATTCCAGAGCTCGAGCAAGACTCCACAACACCCCGGTACCTATGGCACGACATGAGGTGTCTCTAACTTCGGGATCTTCTGGTGAGATATCCATCTCTCCTTGTAATAACCAATCATCTTCAGAACCCCATAAGAAGTCCGGTCCCGTGATCCATCTTGGGTTCCGTAACATTTGTTTGGCGCTGAGACCGCGCGACCCGTCGTCAGCAGGATTAGAACTCGTGTCGATATATCTCCACTGATCTTTCGAGGTTTGGCTTCGAATTTGTTGAACACGGTTAGCAACGTATACATGGAATCTTCTTGCGTCGTTTCCAATATATCCAAGAGTAATTTGACTGTCAGTCCAAAAGAGCTCTTTCGTGATGTTATATTCCAGCTCTCTTTTTATTACTTCACTTACTTTAACAGAAAACACCGCTGCTGTTAACTCTAGTCGTGGAATAGTAACAGGCTTGACAGGAGTTACTCATGATTTTCCCATGACTAACGAGCAATGGATCTTGCCTTGGGTGTTCTTTAATCGAAGGTACGAACACTGACTATATCCAATAGTACTTTCATCCGAAAAGTGGTGTAACTCTGCAGATGTCACTTGGCCAAATTCTTCTGGTTTGAAGCATCTGGGAATCGATAGATCTTTCAGGTGGTGCAGCTCTTTCCTCCATTTCTCCCATTGCATCTTGATATTGTCGGGAATTTCATCATCCCAGTCCAGCTTGTCGCGACATAGATTCTGAAGTATCCCTTTTCCTGTCAGAATGATGGGCGCTACGAAGCCCAATGGATCATAAATGGAACTAACAGTTGCTAGAACTCCTCTTCTAGTCAAAGGTCGATCCTGCAGCAGAATACGGAATTCGAAGTTGTCAGCTTCTATGCACCATTGAACGCCTAGCACTCTTTCAACTGGCAAGACGTCGAGATCAAGATTCTTCACTGTTTTGGCACGGTCTTCTTCAGGAATTTCTTGGATCACTTCTTTCTTGTTGCTGATAAATTTATGTAGATTGAATCCACCACGACTACACATTTCTTTGGTTTGACTTATCAAACTAACGGCTTCATCTACGGAAGGAACGGACTTGAGACCATCATCGACGTAGAAGTTCTTTCTTAAGAACTCGGCTGGTCTTTCACCAATGTCCTTTTCGTTATCGTCGGCTGTTTGTTTTAATGCAAAGTTCGAGCAGCCTGGTGAAGATGCCGCTCCAAATAGATGAACCGTCATTCTGTACGTCTCAACTTCTTTGCTTGTATCACCGTGTGGCCACCATAAAAAACGAAGGAAATCTCGACAGTCTTTCGTCACTTTCACTTGATGAAACATTGCCTCAATGTCGCTCATGAACGCAACGGATTCTTGTCGAAATCTTGTCAAAACACCTATCAGCTTATTCGTAAGGTCAGGGCCTTGTAGGAGATGCTTATTGATGGATTCTTCCTTGTACTCCGATGAACAATCGAATACTACACGAATCTTTTCAGGCTTTCTTGGATGGTACACCCCATGGTGTGGAATATACCAAGTTCGACCATCTGCAACCGATTCTTCTTCTGGAGGGACCTTTTCTGCGTGCTCTTTCTTAATCATTTCATCCATGAATTTAACATAATCTTCCTTGTACCTTTCGTCCTTACCGAATCTTGACTTCAACCGTTGGAGGCGATAGGTAGCCAATTTCTTGTTGTTAGGTAGTTTGATGTCATCTTCTCTAAACGGCAACGGAATCTCGTAGTGTCCATCTAGTCGAAGGTGGATTCCTTTAGAAACCTTGTCCAGAAACATTCGATCATCTTGAGAAAGAGATTTTCGAACAATGTCACTGTTTTCGTTGAAGTCCATCTCAAACATTCTGTTGACTGACGATGGATCAATGATCTCTTTAACTCGCGTTTCATGAACAAAGCTGATATCAGGCTTCTTTTCCCTTCCGATTTCTCGAACTTCGATTCGGTTACACGAAACTTCGGTCCGTTTGCGGTCGGTTTGGTTAATCTTCGAGACTGGGCCAACAATTCCCCAACCAAGGACTGTCCGAACTGCATACGGATCGTTGTCATTTCCAGGTATAACCTCTCTTGGTTTAATTGCCTTGGGGCAGTTGGATCCAATCAAAAGACCTATCTCAAGATCTGGTCGGTACGGATGAACTCGATTCGATAATTCAGCTAGATGGTCCCACTCTGCAGCCATCTCAGGTCGTGGAATTTCATTTCTTTTTGATGGGATATCATCTCTGGAATAAACTTTAGGTAGTTCGACTTGCGTTGTCTTCTCAGGATCCTGTAGCTTTAATCCTGTAACTTTCTCTGTAGCAATTACTTCAGTGCCGTGCATTGTGTTAAGCTGTAAATGGGTATTCACACCGTCTATACCAAGTTTTTTCATGGTCTCACGCTTAATGAATGTTCCATTGCTTGCGGGATCCAACAACGCGTATACCATTACTTGACAATTCGGCTTGTCCTGATGGTAAAGCCACACTGGTAGAATCAGTGAACTTGTTATCTCTTGGCAAGATCCAATCGCGTTGCACACACTTACACGCTGATTCATTGTGCTGTCCATCTTTACAGGACTTGGACTATTTTCCGAAGGAGTTTGTGTTGAATTCTCCTGCATAGATGTATTCTTTGCTGGGTCGTGTAGCAGTGTAGGATGAGTACACGGGTAAATTATATGCATAAGAACATCGTATTCAAGGATCCTGTTGGATTGATCGTGGATGTTTTAGTTTCAAGGAGATACGGCCTCATTTTTCCGGTCAACTATCACCGCATATTTTTGAGGCGTTCAAACTACGAGTCGAATTTCAAAGTCTCGCGTGCGGTCAGCAAATCAACAAAACATGGTTATACAAGCCTAATACTACCAACAAAACCTTTCAAAACGGACTTAACGATATGCGTTGACATATCTTCAAATCCTGGTCCTGATAACAGCGAGAGAAATACATGTGGATCAGCCAAGCAATCTTCGAAGTACGCGTCGTCATGCTTGAATACCGTCAACACAAACAATGTTTATAAACTGTCATTTCTTCGAAGTCTTCGTTCGTCGCCTTCTTCTAAGTATATAGACAAATCTCTTCATAATTGTCTTGTTTCCCTCGGAATCCTGAGACCATTTCGTGGTTGTCGCAGTGGAAGGAGAGTGAAAGAACGCAAAGCCTACATTCGAAATCAAAATACTCGTGCACAATATCATTATGGTCGCCAAATTTACATATCACCTAATCAAAACAATTCACCCTCGTATAATCATCCCTCGAGCTGTTTCTCTGTTTCTACTCAAAACTCGGCAGACATCGCGTCATTACAAACATCAAGATGCGAAGAGTTTTTTCCTAGCCAAGTTGTCGATCCCAGGATGAACTTAAATAATCGGCTGATTTTAATAACGCCAAACAAACCCGAGAATCATAATTTAACTTGCGATCAACCGATCGAAGCAGATAGTATATCAGTCAACACCAGTCTTATAAAAGTTATCCACCTAAACATACGCTCACTTCGGAATAATGTTCACCTTATCCAACTTCGAGAACTAGTACGTTCAGCGAATTTTGACATTATCACCATTTCTGAAACGTGGCTAAACACGAGCGTGACATCAGCAGAGGTAAACATGGCCGGGTATAAACTTATTAGACTTGACCGTCTACACAAGCGAGGAGGAGGAGTCTGCGCGTATATCCGCAAAGACTCCAAATCTGTAGTCTTGAAAGATCTCTCTTACATATCAGAACACAACTTCCACCAGTTGTGGATCAGTGTTCAGTGTAAAAAGATAAAGTCGATCGTAATTTGTGTAACTTACCGTCCAGACGATTGCCCACTAAGCTCGTTTGATAATGTCCTCAAGCCAAACTTCATCCAAGCTCTAACGCTGAACAAGCCGATTGTGATACTTGGAGATTTAAATTGCGATGTTTTGAAACAGAATTGTCCTAAATCCAAAGCATTGGTCAACTTTGCTTCAGAAATGAACCTCAGTCAACTTATAAAGTCACCTACACGAATCACCAATACCACTCAATCTTTATTAGACGTTGTCTTGGTCTCCCCTAATTCACCAGTCCGTCGTAGCGGTGTATTAAATATAACAATAAGTGACCACCTTCCAGTCTATGTCGAACTCAAGCTGAAATCTCCCAAAATTCTTCCCCATTACATAACCGTTCGTAGTTACAAGAACTACTCACCGAGTTTATTCATAACCGACCTTGCCAGTAATTCACCCATCTTATCTATTTTCAACGAGGACGACGTAAATACCAAGCTAGACATTTTCAATCAAACCATCCAATCCACCCTAGACTCGCATGCTCCAATAAAGACAGTCAAAGTACGTAATCGTCCTTGTCCATTTGTAACTCAGGACATAAAGGACCTCATGAAGACCAGAGACCAGCTACACCGCCGATTTTTACAGACTCGGGACGATCTTGATTGGAGTAATTTTAAAAATTCTCGAAATGCCGTTAAGAGAATGTTAAGAGATTCAGAAAGAAATTATTATTTGGAAGAAGTTCAGCGACATAAAAATAACCCAGGCTCTCTTTGGAAAATTATAAATCAAGCTATACCGTCAAAAAGTAAAGAAAAACAAACTTACACCAAAGACCCAAAGACAGTCGCTGATGAATTCAATCAGTTTTTCACGTCAGTAGGCAAAAATACAGCAGATGCTTCCATTCGTCTGGCAGAAGAGTTCAACATTGCAGAGGAAACACCTTTAGAGACAGTTCATATGCCCTTTGAAGATCTCTTTTCCTTCAGAACAGTAACTAGTGAAGAAGTACGCCGTGTTGTCTCATCTCTGCCATTGAACAAGTCCCCTGGACCAGACAAGATAAACTCTCGAATCCTCAAAGACTGTCTCCCCGTTATACTAGGACCACTAACAAACATTATTAACTGCTCTCTAACATCTTGTATTTTCCCTACTGCATGGAAGGAGGCGGAAGCGATTCCCATAGTGAAAGACGGAGATCACGAAGTAGCATCAAACAACCGCCCGATATCTCTTCTCGCCATAGCTTCTAAGGTTTGCGAAAAGATTGTACTTGAACAATTCAGTACCTACCTCATAAGTAAAAACCTGCTCTCTCCTCATCAAAGCGGAAATAAAAAGCTCCATTCCACCGAGACCCTGAACATCTTTAGTACTGACACGATGCTGGAGGCTATGGACAAAAAGAAACTCACCGCTTTAGTGTTGTTAGACCTCTCGAAAGCCTTCGACAGTATCAACCATCACAGAATGTTGCACAAACTAGCGAATGTTGGTGCTTCCCCAGAAACAGTACAGTGGTTTGAAAGCTACTTGTCAGATCGCTTTCAGTCCACCCGAATCAACTCCACCCTATCTAACCCACTACCAATTACTCACGGAGTACCTCAAGGTGCGACGCTTTCACCATTATTATTTTGTATTTACTTGAACGATCTGCCCTCCGTATCCCGTGACTCCAACCTTGAATCCTACGTTGATGACTCGAAAGTTCTCCTCTCCTTTCCATTACGTGAGATAGATACAGCAATTACAAATCTCGAGCAAGACCTACACAGAGTCGCAAGCTGGTGCTGTGAAAACCACCTTTTAATTAACCCGGGGAAAACTAAGTACATGATAATTGGAACAAGGCAGTTGATGAGCAGACTACCTACAGACACATCTATTTCATTCTTGGGCAAGTCTCTTAGACCAGTGGACTCTGCTAAAGATTTAGGTGTTACGTTAGATAACCACCTAAATTACGACAATCATATCTCGCTACTTGTCTCGTCATGTATGAACAAATTATGCCAGATAAATCGTGCTAAAAATAGTTTCGATACAAAAACTCTATCGGAAGTCATTTCATCCTTAGTCATTAGCAAGATGCTTTATTGTTCTTCTGTGTGGTCGAATACGTCCGCCTCCAACGTAAAGAAAGTTCAGTCGATCCAGAACTTTGCATGTAAAATCATCACGAAATCCAGGAAATATCACCACGTAACTCCACTTCTACGTGAATTAAATTGGCTACCAGTGGACAAATTACTATATTTTAGAGACGCTATTTTGACCTACAAATGTGTAAACAACCTCGCACCCGACTACCTTTGTAACAAATTGATAAAAAGGTCATCAATCCACAACCGCAGGACTCGTACACAGGACTCTCTTCAAATACCACTTTTTAAAACTGCAGCTGGTCAACGGTCATTTACATATAGAGCTGTTCACATATGGAACAATTTAGACAAGAACCTAAAAGACAGCCTTTCTCTTAAAACATTTAAAACAGCACTGAAGAAACATTTGCTTGCAAAAGAAAACATTTAGTATAAAATATCATATATTTATTTTCTTTATAAAACTTATATATGTAACCTCTACTGCATGCATAAAACTGTAAATAATTTCTGAAAAACCCTTTAAGGGAGAAATTTATTAAATATCATATCATATCATATCATATGCTTTCTGGACTGGCATCTTCTTGACATGTGACCAAGACCAAAACATCCAAAGCACATTTCTTTCTTCATGACGAAGTCTTTCCTTTCTTTTAAATTCATCTTCTTGAATTCCTGACACTTTTCTAGGGAATGACTTCTTGTACAAAGGGCACATCGACGTGCTTCAGGTTGTTGATATCGAACTCTCGATTTTGGCGAATCAATATTCGTTGAAAAGCTACTTGAATATTTGCTTGCTTTCCACTTGCGAATCTCTTGCACTTTATCCTCATTTCTTCGATCGCCTTTCCTTTCTTCTTTAAGGGCTTGAGGAGAGAAGACAGGATCTGTAGCAAGGTCAGCTTCGCTCTTCACAAATTTAACCAAATCATGAAAGCTGACAATTCTTTCTTCGGATCTTAATATGTCGTTGGCACGACGACACCATCTGAAACCAGAATAGATGGGCAGTTTTGAACAAATTTTCTTTAATAGATCTTCTGAGTTTAATCCTTCCATATACTGAATCGTTTTCATAGCCTCTTCGGTTTGTAACAAAACGTCCGAAAGCTTTTGCAACCCGACACCGTCCATATCCTTAATAGGAGCCCAATTCTTTAATCTTTCTTTATACACTTGAGCGACGCGATAAGGATGCCCAAATCGTTCCTTTAGAAGCTTTCTCGCCTTTGTATAAGCCTCCGGAGAATTCAAGTTGACCAAACCTTTAATAACTTCATTTGCATCACCACTTGTAAATTGATTCAGGTAATACAATCTTAACCTTGGGTCGTCAACTCTACTTTCAATTAAACAATCAAACGCGCTCACAAAGCTTGGATAATCGAAGTAGCTTCCAGAAAACACTGGTGGTTGCTGTTTAGGAAGACAATTCAGCCCTTGTTGTTTAGTTAGCAGCTCCAATACCGAACTGAGATCTTGTTGGTTCTCATTTGGGCCATGATTCGGTATTTGGTAAGAACCATAATTAGGTGTTAAGTGGGAATCCCGGCCGGTGCTTTGTACTCGACTCTTCGTAGTAGGATTCGTCTTAGGTGGAGGAATAAATTCTAGCACATTTGGATTTAACTCCACTTTCTTCGTAATGCCACGCGATTGCTTTATTACGTCTTGTGTAGGAAGATCTGGCCACGAATCAGAAACTTCAGGAAGGTCTGAAGCTGGACGTTCCAACTGAGTGCTTGCATAAATTGTAGAGGGTTTTCCCCAAACGGGTTCTTTCTTCTTCGTCACGAGATGTTCGTTTGCATTGAAATAGGCTTCCATATCGTTGTCGAATTCAATCCTTTTATCTTCAGACTTTAAAATCACTTCTTGTTTACCTTTGGCAATTTCTTCTTCTATATTCTTCATAGTCGCTTCTTCCGCCTTAGCTTTAGCAATCTCTTTCATGACTTGAAGTCTTTTGAATTCGGCTTCTTTCTCTATGAACTCCATTTCGACTTGAAGAGATGCGGCCTTTGCTGCAGCTTTTGCCCTCTTCGATCTAACCGATGATGTAGAACTTCTTGATGACCTTGAAGACGAGCTTCTTCGTGAAACTATTTCAGATCTTTCTCTCTCGAGTGTTTTTAACTTCTCATTAATCTTGATACGACACTGGAAATGTTCGCGATCTCGCATGTGAAACCATTGATATGCAGCGTTGACTTCTTCATGAATTTCCAATTTTAAATTATAAAGCTGATGAGGTTCGTTTAGCTTATCTCGACACACATCCAGGATATCTCTTTCTCTTTCTAAAGCTGAGATGTCACACAGATCTTCTAAAAGAAAATTCACTTTCTCTATTTGCTTTCGAAGCGCTGCCCCAGCTGTTGTTCTATTCTTCTTTAAGTTTTCCATGACCCAGGACATGCCTTTGGCTGTAGGCTTTCGTCTACGAGTTCGTTCATTTGCTTCGGTTTCGCTTCTACTCTCGCCAAGCTTTGGATTCACTTCACAGCTTTCCACGGCTTCAGGCAGCGAGCGACTTTGTCTTGTACCGCTATAAATTCTTTGATGATGGTCCATCCTTACATTAAGTTAGGTTCATATTTTACTGTGACGGTGCTTGCTCACCGTAAAGCATACACGATTTGTTTGAACAACAACTTTTACTGATACCGTATAATTTTATTTACTGGCAACGTAAAATATGTTGCCACCTACACTTTAAAGTCTTGAATATCCTAATTAAAGCATGCTTGCTGCTTTTATACAAAATACAAAATAAATCTAAATAAATTAACATAAATAGCCTCGTGGCGGCCACATTAAGGATGAATGGACTCGAGGTAACACCGAAGACGACTCGTGTGAATCTTAATGGCTGAACTGTTGGACTCGTGCTATTTGGGTCGTCCACCCACAGAAACCTCAGGAAATCACGATGCTCTTGGGCTATGGAAATGTTCAGGAAAGCCTTCTCTATATCAGCTACCATGGCTACTCGATGCACTCGAAATCGAAGCAAAATATCAAAAATCAAAGGCGTTAGAGATGGGCCAGCATACAAACAATCATTCAGGCTGGGTCCTGTAGTTTTGGCCGATGCATCATACACTACTCTTACTTTCGTGGTGTCCTTGTCAGTTCGTACCACTTCTCTGTGGGGAAGGTAGTGAACATTTCCAGGTTTCACTCTTGCTTCAGGATTGACTGGTTCCACAATACCCTTCTGGATCTGGTCTTGAATAATCTTGTCATATTCATGTAAAAGACTTGGTTGGTTCTGGAGGCAATGAATCAGTGATCCCAATCTCTTTACACTGCCTGTGTAATTATCTGGTAGCAATGAATGATGTTCCTTAAACGGTAGTTTTGCTTCATACCTTTCTCCGTCAAAATGAATATCTTCAACAAACTTATCGTAAACGGAACTCTCATGGCTGCGGATACCAACCGTTTCCAAATCCCAGAACTTCTTAAGTTGCTCGTTCATCTTCGTGTTTAGCTCATGTTGGACTGGTGTAGCATCAATTCGTAAGACATGGGTTGCATTGAGGTTGGTCGTACAGTGTGACTCATCACAGCTGCCACTGACGGGTCCTGACAAAACCCATCCCAGCCTTGTCAGTAGGGCCACTGGACCAGATTGCTCTCCCCTTCTAGACTCATTGGAGACAAAGTTCCAGTAAAAATCTGCTCCGATAAGGATGTCAATATCCACATCATGTGATGAATTAATCTCGTCTGCTAATACCAAATCTTGTAAGTATGGATACTTTTCCACAGCCACCTCCACAGCTTGGTTACTAACAGGGCTGCAAATAACTGGAGTGCTGAAGGCATTGACATACAGCTCCAACCCATCTGTGGCTGTAATGGACACTTGAACCAGATCACAAGTCATCAATTTCGGAGAGTCATTTCCAAATGTCTTAACTAACAGTGACTGTTCATTAACTGGTAGTAACTGCAGTGATTTCTGTAGATGATGAGATATATACGATCTCTGGCTGCATGAATCAAACACAATTCTTGCTTGTATCTTCTGTTGGTTAGGGTTGCTTGGGTTGCCAACCATAGCTGATGCAGTTTGTAATAGCACTGATGTACTGCTATTTGAACACAGATTTGTTGTTGTCTTTTCTTCTGGAGATTGGGAGTTTTTTCCTTCACCATCACTCTTTTCTGCACCACTGCTCTTGTTATTATCAACTTTAGAATCATCCTTTTTCTTGGGAACTTCACACAGAGAGATGTGGTGGTGATTTCCACATTTAAAACATTTAAATTTAGAAGGGCAATCTCTAATGATGTGACCAGATTTCAGACATGCAAAACACTTGCCCTTTTTTCGAAGGATTGTCCTGCGAGCTGACACATCAGTGACAATGTTGCACTTGGATGACAAGTGTTGCTGACCACAGAATGTGCAGGTTTGGGTTGTATAGAAGCTGGCATTCCCAGATAATAATGCTGACGATGTATGTGGAATTTAAGAAATACCTAATGGGTTTCCATGTTTGGATAGCCTGATCCAAACACGAGGGATGTTGCGAGACTTTCGAAAAGCGTAAAAAAACACGAGCCGCTAGGCGAGTGTTTTTTAGCTTTAGAAAGTCGAGCAACATCCCAAGTGTTTGGATCAGGCTATCCAAACATGGAAACCCATTAGGTATTTCTTTTATAAAATGACCAACAATAAAATAACAGATTTTGTGGAAAAAAATAGTGATAGGAATACATATTCTCCCGAAATTCATCAACTACCAATCACGTTTCGCCTATTTTCCCCCAGACGCATAAACAACCAATCACATTTCGCCTTGTAACGTCTTGGTGACGAGCTGCAGGGCGAGCGAAACGAGAAAGAAAGTAATCCGAAAATTATTTTGCCGACAAATTCAACATTAAAGATGGGAATGTCAATAAAGAAGTGAACTCTGGCCATCGAGAACAGCGAATATTATTAGGAAAACGCTTACACATTGCTAGAATCAACCGCTTCAGCGTCTGGCTCGTGGTTTTAGAGCAAATACAAGAAAAATATTCTTGGCCGTAAAAAGCCGCTGAAACTGAAGCTTCCGAAAAAATATTTTCATCGGCAGATTTGGATTTTATGTCGAGAGCTCTTGGGTATTTTACTTCATATCGACAAAGTCTTTTTCTTTTACCAAGTGAGTTCATCAGCCAAGAAAATGAAAGGTATTTGTACAGAATGTTATTCTGTTTTAAGATCGTTTTCAAAACGTGTACTTTCCAAATCACGTTGTATTGTTTACCGTATTAAAGTACGAACTACCGTATATTTTAGCAAGTTTAGCTTGGCTCTTGAACACAACAGGGCCGCAAAACAATTTCATGCTTGGTTATAGTCCTCTCACAGTATATAAACATAGTGTTGTTGTTTTTTACTGCCTGAAAAAGACTCGAAGACGGTGTTTTTTTTAACTTTAAGATTCGTTCAAGAAATTATTTGTTTGCTTGTAATTCGACATTTAGTTCTTCGCCGTCGCTTATTTAAAACTTTTCCCTGTTGAAGCCCTTATGCACATACCTGTAGTTACCAATACTATTTTAGTAATTTCAATGCTATTATATTTGTGTCATGCAGTACTAAAAAAATTAGATTAAAGTCTATAAAAGGCGTCACTCAAAATTTCTTGCAAATTTCCATGTTTGGATAGCCTGATCCAAACATGGGTATTGACCAATCAGCGCTTGCGTAGCATACATGTTATTTTATAAAAATCTTTTCTTTGCATTGTCTCTTTTGGCCTGAGTAGAAGTGCTCAATAAGGAGCATCTTTCTCTTGCTTCTAATTCTACCTTAAACTCTTCAAGAAGATTATCTATTTTCCAGTTGTCTTTACCCACCTTCCGACTGATCAATAACTGCATCTCATCTGGAATTTTTGCAAGAATCATTGGAATCAGGAGTGTTCCATAAGACTCAGAAGGAATTTTCAAGTTGCTGAGACTTCGGATGTGAGTTTCAATACTATCATATAACTTTCGAATTTTTCCTACTTCAAGTATGTTTGACACCGGTTCTAGCTTTAACAGGGCATCCATATGGCTTGACACTATCACTTGTGGATTTGCAAATCTATCTGTCAAAAGTTTGATGGCTGCTTCATAATTTTCATTGGTTAATGCAAATCCTGCAATGGCAGATGCTGCTGGACCCTCTAGCAGACTCTTCAAATAATTAAATTTATCAACTTTCGATATAGTTTCATTACTATGAACAGCTGCAGTGTAGCTATCCCAAAATGATTGCCAATTGGTGGGGGTTACCAGAAAATCTTTTTAATGATAATTTTGGTAATTTCGCTCTAGCTAATGGTGGATGAACTGTATGACTTGCCTCACTCGAATGGCTTGGACTCATTATTTCTGGTGTAGAGACTTTACTAGCTTCCATAAGTTTAACTCTTTCTTGTCCGAATTGGTCTTTAGTATTTTATTCTGGCTAACGCCAGACGATTTTATTCACCTCTGGGGAAGCCCCCGGACAGGAATGAGTTATAAACTATCTCTTTAACTCTTTCTTGTCCGAATTGGTCTTTAGTATTTTATTCTGGCTAACGCCAGACGATTTTATTCACCTCTGGGGAAGCCCCCGGACAGGAATGAGTTAATCACATTGTCAATTTTAGCAAGTGTTCTATTAATAGACTCACCGACTTCGCTTGCATCAAATACTTCGTCGACAATCTTTTCTTCATCTTCGAGCTCTTCCAAAACAGCCTCGTCTAGCTTCTTCAAAGCTTCCTTTTTATCCATCAACGTAATCTTATAACCTTCCAACAAATCTTTCTCGTGTTGAGTTCCACCAAACCCATTGATAGCTTCGTTTGTTGTTTGTATTATCTTCGTTACAAAAGCTCGGTTTCCCCTACGAACTGCTTTCTTGTTCTTCTCCAGAGACATTTTCGTTCTTCTATCCGACTTCGAAGGACCATGTAATAAATTAGATCTGTATTCTTGGTTTTTTGTTCCTTTAATAACTAAATAAAGACTATATAAATCTTTAAGAACTTCACTCAGAACTGTACTCTTCAACTCTTTAACTGTTCAACAATTCAACAAAAAAAGGACAATTTTCCATGTGTTTCACGCACACGCGAGACTCACGCGCGCTACACACTCGCAATATCAATGTCACGAATTACAACAGTAAGGGACCGTTCATTATTTATCGGGGGGAGGGGGGTGGGGGAGAAATTGCCAAACTTTCTGGGTTTTTCAGGTACCCCCCAAGCAAAGTTCAAAAATTTGGTAGCCCCCTGTTTTTATTTGACATAATTTCAGTGCCCCCTCCTTCAAATTCTGACATTAATCTTAAAACTAAACCCACCCACCCTACCTATAAAACCTCAAAATTCAACCCCAACAACCCTAAACCTAACCTTAACCCTAAATATAACCTTCTTAACCCCAACCTTAATTCCCACCCGACCCACACATTAAACCAATTGTCCCCTTAACCTTTTCCTTAATCTCAATCATAATTATTACCCTAACACCTTCAACCTCAAATTATAAACCATTCTCCACTACTATTCACCAACACGTACAATACACCAAGGATATATGGTAAGACACAACCAGGATCTAAATACCTGAGCCTTATGCTTTACTTTTACTTTACATTTTACAAAACACCACAAAATAATTCCAATTAAAGGCTTTTCTGAATGATTTTTCCCAATAAGAAATGTTTGTTTGTATAATAATGTTGATCATCAAAGACTCTTATCCTTGTTCAGTTAATACAAAAACTTCATGCCCCCCCTTAAGAACTTATAAATTATTTCAGGGTCCCCCCAAAAGGAGTAGCCAAAATTTCAGGTCACCCCATTTTCTCACCTATCCCCCCCCCCCCCGATAAATAATGAACGGTCCCTTAGAGATGATTGCGGTTCTTTGGTATCGGTCAGCGGCCTTCACCATTAGCAAAAGGACCCATAAATGCCGCCATTTTGAAAGCGAAAATGGGGACACTTTTCCTAACTCAAAGGTAATAGGAGCACGCAGTCCAGTTATATATATAGGTCAGTGGCCACAACCATTGAACTCTAAGTAAACTGGAACGATAACTCGATGGCGTATCATGAAGCCAACATGAGGGCCGCCATGCACGTCAACCCCAGTCCCTTTTACTGTATAACCGAGAGAAAATGAAGCTGAATTTGGTGAACTGGGTTGCAAAAACAGCTTGAAATCAAACAAAAACTGAACTTGTTAACCACTTTTAGGCTTAAATCAAATTCCAATATACCGTAGAGTAGGTGAACACTGACATGACGAGTAAAAACAAGGGAAAACAGTAAAAATATAAGCTCTCAAATGAAAGTCAACAATACGCAACCAAAATTGCCATTGGTTTGGACAAATATAAAGAAAATACATATGAAACCCAGGTTTAAAATGAAGAGGTTGTTTATAAAAACAGTTGGGTTTTAAATTTTTAAATTTTCAGTAGGAAAAAAACAACAAAATGCACTTTACCGTGTGTTATTACAGCTCTGGAATTACTCTTCGTATCGAAAAATGTCAGATTTAGCATTTCCACAACTAAAACTTGAGTTAAAGCTATAATTTAGCATGATCTTATTACTAATTCTTGGCAAGACAACCTTCAAACGTTTGAGATAACAAAGAAAAATAAGAGAAACCTGCATTTTCCGTACGAGTTTCGGACTCGAATTTTGCTTTTGTTCGGCAGATATTTCGTCATTCAATCCATTTTCGTGTGTAGAAATTGTTCAGGTACAAGGCCAATAAGCCCAATACATACTATCTTCTTCGTTATCATCTATAAAAAAACTTTAGGTCTAAAAAATGGTTGTTTTTTGCAGCGAGTTTTCAGTTTTTCATTGTACGTGCCGCTCATAGGTGCTGTTGACGTCAGACGTGCAATGGCGACCCCCAGCGGCCGGAAGTTTGACTTCACCCAATCATAGGGCCTTTCTTATGGAGTTATCGTTCCAGTTTATTTAGAGTTCAATGGCCACAACACGGTCCCAGTACTTTTGCTCGGTCTATTTTGTTGTCATAACAACAACACGCAAGTCTATTTCCCGCCCTTTTCTGACCCGCTGGGATTTTGAAACAAAGATTTCAGAGTAGTCAAGTCGGACTGGCTGCGAATCAAGGTGTATTAAATATTTGGAAACTTTAAACTGAAGGAGTGAAGAACGTCAGAGAACAGTCATGTTTAATAATTGCGAAACCGAGGTTTGGCCGAGTTGTCTCCAGATGATCAGTGGTTCTCTCTTTTGAACGAAGCTTTTATCGCCATTTTATCGTTTTTTTTATATTTGAAAGACATTTCACTGTTTCTCAGTTGTTTACTTGTTTGAATAGCTTTGCAAGTGACCGAGTGACAGTATACAACTGCACACGCCGGCGATCGCGGTAGACCTAGTACGTAAAAGATGAAACAGGTTGTGGTCTTGGCCTCGCTGCTTTATTGAACAAATAAAACATAAAGCTCCGTGTACTCTTATAAAGGCACGTTTGACGTCATTTGAACACGAAAGAACCTGCTGAGGATGGTTCTGTAATTAATTATTTTGCCAATTCCCTTGAAATATAAAAAAACACAACAAAAACACAACGCCCGCTCAGGAAGCCAATCAAATTACAGCAATGTCTTTATACCATTCAAGTCGCTCTCTGTTGATAAAAAATAATTGAAGAATCTGACGGCTTGTAAAAAACATTTGCACCACTAGTGCTAGCTTAAATATCAAATTGAAAAACTCACAAATGTAATTGAACATTATTCCATCCTTCTTTAATATAAATCTTATAAAAAAGTTAAGGTTCGCTAATAACTATTTCTAAACTAATCTATTTCTCAAATTCATTGTCAGAATATTACTTCTGTTAAAACAAGCGACAATTTATGTGTCTCGATGAAATATTTACATGTCTATGGTTTCCAAAGACTCCAACGATCCTTTGTGACGTCTTAGGTTGCCAATTTTCAATGACAATGGTCTGGACGAACTCTTCTTTAAATGCCATGATAAGAAACTGTGGTTAAACTCTTGGTCGATATTCTGCTGGAAAGAACTGCCTTCTTGCTCCTGTTTAGTTCTTCTGAACTCCAACGCTGCTTTGTGAAATGTTAGGTTGCCAATTTTCAATGCTCTGGATGTACTGTGGACGAACTCTTCTTTAAATGCCATGATAAGGAACTGTGGTTACTGTTGGTCGATATTCTGCAGGAAAGAACTGCCTTGCTGCTTCTGTTTAGTTCTTCTGGACTCCAACGATACTTTGTGAAGTCTTAGGTTGCAAATTTTCAATGGTCTGGACGTACTGTGGACGAACGCTTCTTTAAATGCCATGATAAGGAACTGTGGTTACTGTTGGTCGATATTCTGCTGGAAAGAACTGCCTTGCTGCTTCTGTTTCGTGCTTCTGGACTCCAACGCTGCTTTGTGAAGTCTTAGGTTGCAAATGTTCAATGGTCTGGAAGTGCTGTGGACGAACTCTTCTTTAAATGCCATGATAAGGAACTGTGGTTATACTCTTTGCTCGATATTCTGCTGGAAAGAACTGCTTTGCTGCTTCTGTTTCGTGCTTCTGGACACCAACGCTGCTTTGTGAAGTCTAAGGTTGCCAATCTCCAATCGTCTGGACGTACTGTGGACGAACTCTTTCTTGAATGAAATGAGAAGGAACTGTGGTTAATGTTGGTCAATATTCTGCTGGAAAGAACTGCCTTGTTGCTTCTCTTTTTATTCAATTTTAAGAGCGGTATCAGAATCCAGTCATTCCTAACTTTTGCCATTTCATCTTTTTCCTTTCTTTTTGTTTTCCTAATTTCCTCCTTTTTCTTTACTTCAACCTGCTTATTCTAGCTCCTCCTTCTTTCCATTTTCCTTCTTTCTCTCCTTTTTGTTTCCTCTTTTCTTACGCTTTCTTACTACTTCTCCACATTTTCTCTCCTATTCCTTCTTTTTTTTCCTCTCTTGATTTTCTTCTCCTTCACCTCTTTCTTGTTCTTCTTGCTCCTCTTCCTCCTCATTATAATTCTTCTTCTTCCCTCCCCCTCCTTTTTTATGTCTCGTCATCTTCGCCTCCTGCTTTTCCTTCCCCCTTCCTCCTCCCCCTCTTCCCTCTCTCCCTCCTTCTCTTCCTTCTCCACCTCCTCCTCTTCTTTCTTCCTCCTGCCCCAACTTTCCCATCCTGCCCATCCTTCTGGCTGTCCTCCTCTTCCTTCTCCCCCTCCTCTTCCTTCTCCCTCTCCTCTTCTTCCTTCTCCCTCTCCTCTTCTTCCTTCTCCCTCTCCTCTTCTTCCTTCTCCCTCTCCTCTTCTTCCTTCTCCCTCTCCTCTTCTTCCTTCTCCCTCTCCTCTTCTTCCTTCTCCCTCTCCTCTTCCTCCTTCTCCCTCTCCTCTTCTTCCTTCTCCCTCTCCTCCTCTTCCTTCTCCTCCTCCTCCTCTTCCTTCTCCTCCCCCTCCTCTCTCTTACTTCTCCTCTTCCTTCTCCTCCTCTTCCTTCTCCCACGTTTTCCTTCTACCCAATTGTCTTCTTTTTTGTCCTCCTCCTTCTCTTTTCTCTTTCCTCTTGTCTTTTTCTTTGACCTTTTCTGTTTCGCCTTTTTCTTGTTCTCCTCCTCTTTCCCCATGTCCTCCCTCCTCTTCTTCCTCGTGCCCATTGTCATTCTTTTCTTTCTATTTCTATTTCTATTTCTAAGAGCAACTTTAAAAGTCAACCAGTTTCTGTCGCTGTGTCACCATACATCAAACATTACTTACTTTAATCTTGGAATGTATATAATCCCCCAGGCCATATAACGACACACGAGGACTAAATCTAAAAAAAATATAGATTGTGTTTAATATATAATTTACATGAAATAATTTTTATGTATCATCCAACGTTGTTCAACAAACACTCACTTGTTCCTCTCCTTTCTTTATCGCTCTTCACGGTTCTTCTGTGAATGAATGAATGAATGAGATGGAATGAAGCAGAGTTCAACAACTCTTCTTCATTCCATCTCATTCCTTCACGGTCTTTTCTGCCTTTTTGATTCTTCAGATTCATCTGATCCCTGGCTTTCATGTCGTCGTTTTCCTTCGTGCTCTTCTTTTCTTCTCTTTGATTCGCCAGATGTACTAGAATAACTAGAATCCCTTTCATCATGTCTTCGCTTTTCTCCTTTCTGATCTAAAAATTAAGTTTTATTATTTAAGTTTTAAATATTTAGTTTTATTAATCTCCATCACACAATCTTTTATATATATATATATATATATATATATATATATATATATATATATATATATATATATATATATATATATTTACCTGAATTAAGCGGACACCCTCGGAGAATTGGTTAGTGTCCGCTCAACAGAGGTTCTCGTACCCAGGCCCCCTGTCAATCTCGCACTTATTCCCGTACGCCTCCCCCTCCCCCCCCCCGGATGCCAGATACGGTTTTTAGGCGTTCAACAAACTTTGGAAAAGTTATCATCAAGGGGGAAATGATTAACAGAGACGCTGGATATGGCTTGGAAATTCCTTGAGTGTATGAATTTCTAGGAGACTGCTTCTCTTGCGACTGGTTGAGGAATAAATTAGATACTGAGAACTTTGACGTTGGAGTCCAAGTCTCCAATAAACAAGAACATTAACTCGATCCAAACGCAGTTTAGAAAAATATGCAAGAAACTATGTGCTGATTATTGTCATACAGTTATTGATTTCCGTCGTGAGACTGAAAACAAGAAAGACGCTAATCTAATATCTATCATCTTAAGGAGAAACATATGTTAAATAAATGAATAGAAGAAAACACCGTCCGTTTAATACAGGGATTTGGAATCGTTTTACACTGATTTAGGTGTCCGCGTCCACTTAATAGAGGTGACCTTTGCATGGTTAACATGGGATTCATTTCGAGACTTTGGGAACTGTCCGTTTAATACAGGGTGTCCGCTTAATTGAGGGCCGCTTAATACAGGTTTGACTGAATATATATATATATATATATATATATATATATATATATATATATATATATATATATATATATATATATATATATATATATATATATATATATATATATATATATATATATATATATATATATATATATATGTAGTTGCATTTTTCGCAACTGGTCCCGGTTTGGTCTTATAATGTATATATTCTACACTCGAATTTTCCTTCACCATAAATCCCTAGAACATGCTATGTAATCGAGTGAAATGCCCAATATTACTTCTTATAAAATCAATTCTCTCCTGGCATTACCACCTTAATGTATACAGAACTCGCGATCAAGCTCTCGGCAACGGCCTCCGTGGCTCAGTGGTCAGAGCATTGCACTAGAATCGCAAGGTCGTGGGTTCAATTCCTGCCGGAAGGCCTGTGTTGTTGCATTTTTCGCAACTGGTCCCGGTTTGGTCTTATAATGTATATATTCTACACTCGAATTTTCCTTCACCATAAATCCCTAGAACATGCTATGTAATCGAGTGAAATGCCCAATATTACTTATATATATATATATATATATATATATATATATATATATATATATATTCAGTCAAACCTGTAATATATATATATATATATATATATATATATATAGTTCAATCTACAGGTACGTGTTTCGCTGTACTACAGCTCATCAGTGTAGCTTGGAACAATCTGAATGAATTTCGTCAATTACTTATACACATGCGATCGTCGGTGACAACTGCATGTGGGACAGCATCGGTGAAATATATTCAGATAGCGTGAAGTGCGCATGGGCCCAGAGTCCTCAAACTTCCACAAGGGTAGTGAGTATATATAATATATGTATATATATATATATATATATATATATATATATATATGTACTATTTACAGAATGAGTGACCGTTCTGTATCGGGGTATACAGACACGAGGCGAAGCCGAGTGCCTGTATCCCGATACAGAACGGACACGAATTCTGTAAATGACTTCTAAAACGCCTATTAAGGTAACTAAACAAAAATAAATCATGTTAACAGCTGATAAACCTTCGAGGTAAGGTTTAATAGGCTACGAATATTAAATTAGTGATACGAGCATGCGCTTTAATTTAATATTAGTCCCACATTTTCTATTCTACGTGACGTGGCATAAATGGCCATACTGATCATCATTTGTTATTCAACAAATGTTGTTGGGCAACAAATGTTTGCATCTTCATCTTGTATGAGGACGCTACCAGCGTACCTCACTCAAGATAGTTGAATGCGTAGTGTCTGTACACTTGCTACAGAACTGATATGATCAGTGTCTGTAATACAGAACTGATGTTTTATTAAACAGTTCTGTATCACATTTACAGACACTGATATCAGTTCTGTACTGGGGTAAACAGACATTGATTAAACATTAATTTCTTTTGAATTTTCCTCATGAATTATTAATGAGTTTTAGAAATATATATATATATATATATATATATATATATATATATATATATATATATATATATATATATATGCAGTACTGTACTTTTATATTGGTGCCTGATTTAGTCAGGAAAAGTAGCAGGGAACGCAACATGTGAAAAAACAAAATTGTTCCAAGAAAGACTGCATCACAATAAATGATTTACCTGTGGATTCCGTTACAACACTGTCGTCGTCAACTGAACTACAAACAAAAATAAACCAATCAATATTGTCATTGTCAAAGTTTACATATGAAAGTTTAAATACAAATATGAATGTTGTGTTGTGTTAAGTGTGTTGCACTGTGTTGAGTTGGGTTGTAATGTGTTGTTGTGTTGTGTTGTGTTGTGTTGTGTCGTGTCGTGTCGTGTCGTGTCGTGTCGTGTCGTGTCGTGTCGTGTCGTGTCGTGTCGTGTCGTGTCGTGTTGTGTTGTGTTGTGTTGTGTTGTGTTGTGTTGTGTTGTGTTGTGTTGTGTTGTGTTGTGTCTTATTACGTTACGTTGTGTGTTCTTGCGTTGCGTTGTGGGTTTTTGTGTTGTGTTGCGTTGCATTGTGTCTTATTGCGTTACGTTACGTTGTGTGTTGTGTTGCGTTGCGTGTTGTTGCGTTGTGCGTTTCGTTGTTGAGTTGCGTTGTTGCGTTGCGTTGCGTTGCGTTGCTGCGTTGCGTTGTTGTGTTGTGTTGTGTTGTGTTGTGTTGTGTTGTGTTGTGTGGTGTGGTGTGGTGTGGTGTGGTGTGGCGTGGCGTGGCGTGGCGTGGCGTGGCGTTGCGTTGCGTTGCGTTGCGTTGCGTTGCGTTGCGTTGCGTTGCGTTGCGTTGCGTTGCGTTGCGTTGCGTTGCGTTGCGTTGCGTTGCGTTGCGTTGCGTTGCGTTGTGTTGTGTTGTGTTGTGTTGTGTTATGTTATGTTGTGCTGTGTTGTGCAGCGTTGCGTTGCGTTGTGCAGTGTTGTGTTGCGTTGCGTTGCGTTGCGTTGTATTGTGTCGCGTTCGTTGCGTGTTGTTGCGTTGCGTTGTTGCGTTGTGTTCTATTCCGTTGCGACGTGTTGTGCAGTGTGTTGTGCAGTGTTGTGCTGTGTGGTTCTGAAATTGCAGATATTACTAACATTTCATTTAAAATTTCAATGACATCATCTCTCTTAATCTTCTGCAACATTTTCTTCAGGTTGTCCACGGTGCTTTCTTTTCCACACTGCCAGTCATCCAAGAGGGCCTCTGTCGGGTTGTCGTACTTCTCAAGTTCTGCTATCTCTTCAGCCTCGTAAGTCATTTTGGCCGCCAGACCACGGAAATCTTTCTTTGAAAATGTTTTCTTGTTGAGTTTCTGGCAGATTGTATCTCTTGTCTTGCCATCAAGATCCCGAACAAGAATTGGTTTCTTACTTGTAACTTCACCTAAAGTAAACAAGTAATAAAATTCATTCTTTGGGCCTGTTCATATGATCCTGGTAAGCGAGATGTCCCGCTTACTGGGGATCTCGCCTCGTAGTTATTTTCCTATTAAACTTTACATTGCGTTCATATGAGCTAGCGGGCTGGCCCGCCTACCGAGATCTCGGCAGATTTTGCCGAGACCATAGCTAGGCGGGATGAAAATTTTCCCATATGAACACGCCATCCCGCTTAACGGGGTAAAGTCAAGAAACACAAATTTGGAATTTGTCACTTTGATTCGACGATTTTTATCGAATTTATGGTTCCTTTACAGACAAATAACAAATTTGTTGTTAAAACAACGATTTTTTACCCAAACCAACCCATTAAACAACAAAACGCGAATATTCGATATTTTGCCAAATCGTAGGAATTTCTCGGCGTGCTAATTTTAGTAACTTATACACTTAAATGTCATCGGTAGGCGGGATGAAATTGCCATATGAACGCGTGAAATATGTCGTCTCGCTTACTGGGGCATCTCGCTTACCGGGATCATATGAACAGGCCCTTTGAAAGTTTGCATGGTAACAAATTCTAATAGAATAGAGAATTTGTGGTAACACTTATTATTTTACATATACATAATACTATATATATATATATATATATATATATATATATATATATATATATATATATATATATATGTATATATATATATATATTAACCTGAATTAAGCGGACACCCTCGTGGAATTGGTTAGTGTCCGCTCAATAGAGGTTCACGTACCCAGGCCCCCTGTCAATCTCGCACTTACTCCCGTAACCCCCCCCCCCCAATGCCAGATAGGTTTTTAAGCGTTCAACAAACTTTGGGAAAGTTATCATCAAGGGGGAAAGGATTAACAGAGGTGTGTTGATATTTAATAGGCCACCTGAAGAGACTCGACATATGAACGCTGTGTACATGTGTGGAAATACCTTAATAAATACAGGCAATCGTGTTTTGTTATTGCAAATTGTTTTCTACTGGAGAATTGGATTGTTTTTTGACTTTTGTCTGTGACCAATGTGTTTAATAGACTTTACAACTTAGCACTGCATAGCACTGTGATTTTGCAGTAGCTCGAGTGAACGCCTGACCAGGCGCCTTTTTATTTAATAATTTATGACGAAAATTCAAAAGAAATTAAGCTTTAATCTCAACGGTCAGGTGGGAGGGCTATTCAGTCCTATGCCGAGTGACCGCCCGCCAGAAAGTCCGGCAGCCCCGGACCAGTAGGATACCGGCGGATTCCCCTCTACCTGGCCCCTTTACGTCGTGGAGCCTAGCCCAAAAGGTGAAACGTGGAGGTAAAACATCTGACCTGCTACAACACAACTACGAGTGGCGACTCTAAATGTATCGACTTTAACAGATAAAATATTAGAATGTGCGGAAATGATGGTACGGAGGAAGATTGACGTGTTGTGCCTGCAAGAGACTGGATGGAAAGGACAGCGAGCAAGAGACTTAGGCATGGATTGTAAGATGTACTACACTGGTAGTGAACAGAAGATGAATGGCGTAGGGATAGTGCTACGTGGTGATATAAAGAAGACGGTATAGTGGAAATGATTAGGGTCAACGGCCGACTAATGGCCACCAGAGTGCAACTGAAGGCACGGATGGTGTTTATAGTATCATGCTATGCACCACAGAGTGGATGAGACGACGATGTCAAAGGCCAGTTCAGGAGAGACCTTCAGTCGCTAACGGAAAGAGCAAGCCCAGGAGAAGAACTCATTATACTGGGAGATTTGAATGCCATGTTGGAAGCGATAGGACTGGCTACGAAGACTGTATTGGTAGATTTGGCAAGGACAGACGTAACAACGACGGAGAAGACCTGCTGGATATGTGTCTGGTTAACAATTGGATGATTGTTAACACCTGGTTTCAAAAACGTGACTCACAACTGTACACATACAGGGGTGGAAGCAGGCGGACACAGATAGACATGCTGCTGGTTAGAAAAGCACAGTGGAAACTTGTCAACGACGTGAAAGTCATACTAAGCGAAACAGTGGCTTCACAACACAAGCCGCTGGTAGTAACACTCCAGCTCACTCCAGCTCTGAAGGTTCGAGAAAAGAGAGCTGTGCTCAACAGAAACGAGGATCCGATGTGGAAAGGTACGTGGTCCCAAGGGCCTGTTGTTTTAAACAGAAAGCCCTAGCGAAGGCCCCCTTTGAAGGATCCGTTATGTTTGCACAAGCAGAATGGAGGACAATGAAGGTAGCTATGGTTGAAGCAGCGGAAGAGGTATGTGGAATGGCCAAGTTGGGTAAAAAACCTGAAAGAGAGGAGTGGTGTGGAATAGTAATGTAAAGAGTGCAGTGGAGAGAAAGAAGGTGTCAAGGAAGCAGTTGGAACTACGACCGTCAGCGCAGGTGAGAGTGGATGATAAGCAAGCGAGTAACGAGGCAAAGAAGTCAGTGAGACAAGCAAAGGATGAAGCGAAGAACGAGTTATAAGATGAACTGGAAACGAGACCAGAAGTTGCACGAAAGATTTACAAACTTGCAAAGGAAAGAAGAGGCGCGGAAGAAGACAATACAGCGTCACCCTTCATTAACAATGATAGAGGACAGCTCATTGTAAGTGCTCCAGATGTCAAAGATAGGTGGAAGGAGTATTTTGGAAAGTTGTTAAACGAAGAGAACCCGTTCAGTGCCGAGATACCAACCGCGCCAGCGAACGTCGCACCACAACCAGACATATCGCTGGAGGAAGTGAAGAATGCCATCTCGAAGATGAAGTGTGGGAAGGCACCTGGATCCGATGAGATAAGCTTGGAGATAATATTGGCACTTGGAAATGAGGGTGTTATATGGGTACACAAAGTGTTGCAAGCAGTATGGAAGGAAAAGCGAGTGCCTGATGACTGGCTGGAATCCATTTTGGTTCCAATATTCAAGAAGAAAGGAAACTAACACAAGTGCGGTAATTACCGAGGAATAAAGCTATTATCACAACTTATGAAGTGTATGGAGCGGATAATGGACGCCAGAATCAGGCCGAACGTCGACGAGCAATTGGGAGAAGGACAGTTCGGATTCCGAAAACGTCGGGGAACCACCGACGCACTATTTATTCGAGACAACTGGTGGAAAGGAAACTGGAATTGGGCCAAGATAGTTACTGGTCAGTCTTAGACCTGGAGAAGGCATACGATAAGATTAACAGACAGATGATTGCACCGATTCTGAGGCTCTATGGAGTATCAGAAGAGATCACCACTATGGTTACAGCAATGTACCGCACACCAACAACCAGAGTCAGAACGTGCTTCGGGAAGACAGAAGGCTTCGAGGTGAATGTCGGGCTACATCAGGGCTCTGCCCTAAGTCCACTGATTTTCATCATCATCCTAGACTATATTAGCAGAAGATGTCCATCGAACCGCGGGTCGAAACTGATATACGCTGATGACATTGCACTGAATGAGAAAACCGAGGATGCGCTACAAAGAGGCACCAACAAATGGAAGAGCTGCGCAGCCACGGTATGAAGATGAGTCAGTCGAAAACGGAGGTTATGGTAGTAACACGTACGGAACCAGCACCGAGGATATCTATCATTATAAACGGTCAAGCACTGAGACAAACTACGGCCTGTAAGTACCTTGGGAGCTGGGCCCATGAGCAAGGAGGACTGGATCACGAAATACGGGCAAGGGTGAAGGGAATAGGAGAAGCGTGGAATAACGTCAACGGGGTCATGTATGACAGAAGGATGCCTGTAAGACTGAAGAAACAGACTTACAAGACGATGGTTAGACCTGCAGCCCTCTATGAGTAATGAGTAATGATTTATTTAACATCGTAAACACAGGATATGGTCGCCTAATCATCCGAGCCAGAGGCTCGTGTTAAAGTGCACGACATAAGCTAAGACCTAAATGTTAATTTTACGGAGGGAGGAACACCGCAGAACTCTGCGAAAAACCCTCGAAGCACAGGACAGACCAACTAAACTTTACACACATGAAATTCAAGTTCGATAACGGAGCTAGTCCCAGACGGTCACCCATCCAATTACTAACCCCGTCCAACTGGGCTTCATTACAGCGGTGAGAGGCAGCGCCCTAACAGCACACGCCACCTGTGCTTCCCTATGGATCTGAGACGTGGGCCGTGAAGAAAATGCACCTAAGCAAGTTGGAAGTGGAGGAGATGAAATGCCTGAGGGCGATAAGAGGTGGCATCAAAAGGGATAGAATGAAGAACGAAGAGGTGCGTAGGGATGTTGGGGTGGTGTAAATGAGAGATAAGGTGCAAGAAAACAGATTGAGGTGGTACGGTCATGTGAGAAGGTGTGAGGACAATGAAATGATTAAGTGGGCAGCAGACAGAGAAGAAGAGGGGAAAAGGCCGCAAGGAAGACCGAAACAGAGATGGAAGGATTGCATCAAGGCAGATGAAAAGTCGATTGATTTGGAGATTTGGAGGGGGGCAAGGGAACCTGCTTATAGGTTTACAGCGCCAGCTATACAATGAGTGAAAACCGAAATCCCAAAATTTGTTTTTGGGCGATTTATATATTTTCTTACCCGATTTACTGCTCTCTGCCTTTTCTGACGAAGATACATTTCCACGATCAACCACATCTTGTTCTATTGGCATCTGTTGTTCTTTCTGGCTACTCTCTGTGGTGAAAATAGAACGCAGTGATGGTTTTGTAATAATAGCACAATAAGCTGTTTAGGCTCTTGCATGTATAAACACACAAGGAACTCATGTCTTCGAAACGGAATGTTTTGACTAATTCAGAGCTAAAAAATACTGAAACCTAGAAACCTAGTTTCCAAATCTTTTTTAGAGTCTTAACTTTTCCTAGAAATTTCTTTGAAAATGTTTGAGTTATTACCAGAAATTTGGGACAAGATGGTGGCGGGCAGGCGTATTAAGGACCATAATAATGGAGATTCTCTACAGTGAATAATAAGGAGAGCACATAATAATTCAAATTTTGCTTAAACGGCATATTTATTCTTTGCCCGACTCCATCTGACTTCAGCCTGGACTAAGGAACAGTTATAACTAAAAAACATTTGCTTACTTCGACGAAAAAATACTTCCCTAGCTCGTCTTATTTTTGCACTGAAAGTGCTACTATCCATAGTGTTAGCCATAGTAATCTTTGTAAACAGGTGCTAGAAATTGGCAAATAGACCAACAACGTTACGGGCGATGCGAAGTGCCCGACTCGCGGTGCATTCGGTATGAGTCAGTCTACTTCGAGAGCACATAAAGGTCCTCATTTGAACCTAGCATAGTACTTCCAAAAGCGTTTGAACTTGCTTGACTTCACAGTCGTTGTGGTCGTTTTCAGGTTGTTTATATATACATACATGCACGGTTAAGGCGAATTCTCAAGAACTCAATGACCTGAATGAGAATGCCTAAAATGGGACAAAAACCTTTGAGTTACTCCACAAGCAAATCTGTGCAGTCTGTGGCCAATGGAGAAAGGTGATTTTATCAACCTGACCGACTTCTACACCGATGACTGCAAAGTGTTACTTGATGGAACCGAAACGCTGATCGCAAAGGAAGAATTGAAAGTGTTTGCCAAACGGTGTCAGCGTTTTTTTATATGTCGAGTTTTGCCGATTTTATTGACGACCAAAGTTGAAAATGCTGTTTTTCGACCAACAATCGGACAAAACATTAAAAAATTCACAACTATTGACGGTTTGTGTTTATCGCGATACCAAAGACACCATTGCAAATTAATAAATGATATTGGGCATTTCACTCGATTACATAGGATGTTCTAATTTTCCCTCACCCTAAATCATTGTAAATTAATAGTTTTCTACCGATATCTATTTTATTTTTGTGGCATAAATTCCGACGAATTCAGAGCGCTTTACCAAAATGACACTGCAAACCTATACGAAGACCTTAATTGTGGATTTTCCCAAATATACACGACGTAGATACGCAGCAAAACTTACAATAAACCACACTTCAGTAAGGTCATGAATGAATATCTGCAAGTCCAGAACATTTTAAAAAGTCAGCTACGAGAATGGAAATTTTCCTATATGGTCGAGTGACTATGATCTGGTGTTTTCACCGCAGTGACCGGGCTTCGATTCCCTCATTCATGATTAACAAAAATATCTATTTCTCGACAAAACTTCTTAAAACACTTTTTGTCCAAATTTTTCTTCCTTGCCAAAAAAGTCAGAGTTACCAAAAATTTAGAAGGCTGCCCAACCTAATAAGACTAATAAATTGTTATTCAAGATAAATTTTGTGAAAACACTGCGTGTAATATTTATTTGCTAAGCTTATCTTCAAAGAATTAATAAATTGTTAGTTGGCTGGTGAAAGAATGGGAAAAGGTGTTCTTGAGAAAACTCTATATAAAGATGCCAGGAGCTCGTTCATGCTTCATTCGCTTTGGTTTCATCAGTGAAAAAGAAAGCAAAAAACAAATGTTACCTTTTTTTCCACCCAGTATCTCAACAAGGTCATCCCTTTCCATCCTTCTCAAGGTCGCAATCAGCTTCTCAACGTCATTCCCAGCTTTAGTTCCCCAATGAGACAAGAGAGCACCCGATGGATCGTCTTTTAGTTGAAATGAGCTTACATCTCTTATGCTGTATCCCAACTTTCCAGCCAACGATATGTAATCTTTGCCCTCTTTTTGCTTGTTCAACTCTGTACATATTTCAGTGTAGACATTAACATTAAGCTCGCTGATTTTCAACGATTCATTACTTCTGGCTGTTAGGAAAATAGAAATCACAAGAATGGAAAAGACATTTAATTTACATATTCTACAAGTAAAAACTAGCGATCACTCGCAGAAATTTTAAAGTATTTTCAACAGAACAAGGACAATTTCAATTATTTATAATTTTCAAAAGTAATAAATATCTTAAAAATCTTCTCCGATTAAATCGAGATAAAATGTTTAATACGTTATGCAGGACTTGGAAACATGTACCACTTTCCTTGTT
This sequence comes from Corallium rubrum, assembly GCA_964035015.1. Classification (NCBI taxonomy): domain Eukaryota; kingdom Metazoa; phylum Cnidaria; class Anthozoa; order Scleralcyonacea; family Coralliidae; genus Corallium; species Corallium rubrum. The sequence continues at coordinate 8,191,872 of OZ036015.1, forward strand.
TAACCCATTAATCCCGCCTGAATCGCGGAAAAATGGCCGCTTTATTGGTTTACTCTGTCTGGCACCAGGCTATTTTAGTCGCCAAAGGGAAAACCCTCAGCAATCCTAGACAGCAATGAGTTAACATGTGGTTAACCAATTCTTGCCTTACCAAGCCTGAATGGTCCCTTTATTGTTTTACTTCGTCTAACACCAGACTATTTTACTTTGTTTAACACCAGACTATTTTCCTCTGTCAACTAACAGCAGATTATTTTACTGTCTAACACCAGATAATTTTAACCTGTCTAACACCAGACTATTTTACTCTGTCTAACACCAGACTATTTTACTTTGTCTAACACCAGACTATTTTACAGTGTCTAACACCAGACCAATTTACTCCGTCTAACACCAGACTATTTTACTCCATCTAACAGCAGACTATTTTAATGTGTCTAAAACCAGACTATTTTACTCCATCTAACAGCAGACTATTTTAATGTGTCTAACACCAGACTATTTAACTGTGTCTAACACCAGACTGTTTTACTCTGTCTAACACCAGACTATCTTACTGTGTCTAACACCAGACTATTTTACTGTGTCTAACACCAGACTATTTTACTGTGTCTAACACCAGACTATTTTACTGTGTCTAACACCAGACTATTTTACTGTGTCTAACACCAGATTACTTTACTGTGTCTAACACCAGACTATTTAACTCTGTCAACACCAGATTATTTTACTCCGCCTAACACCAGACTATTTTACTCTGTCTAACACCAGACTATTTTACTGTCAAACACCAGACTATTTTCCTCTGCCTAACACCAGACTATTTTCCTCTGTCAAACACCAGACTATTTTACTCTGACTAAATGCACCAGACTATTTTACTATGTCAAACACCAGACTATTTTACTGTGTCTAACACCAGACTATTTTACTGTGTCTAAAACCAGACTATTTTACTACAGTATGTCTAACACCAGACTATTTTACTCTGTTTAACACCACACTATCTTACTGTGTCTAACACCAGACTATTTTACTGTGTCTAACACCAGACTATTTTACTGTGTCTAACACCAGACTATTTTACTGTGTCTAACACCAGACTATTTTACTGTGTCTAACACCAGACTATTTTACTGTGTCCAACACCAGACTATTTTACTGTGTCTAACACCAGACTATTTTACTGTGTCTAACACCAGACTATTTTACTCTGTTTAACACCACACTATTTTACTGTGTCTAACACCAGACTATTTTACTGTGTCTAACGCCAGACTATTTTACTGTGTCTAACACCAGACTATTTTACTGTGTCTAACACCAGACAATTTTACTGTGTCTAACACCAGACTATTTTACTGTGTCCAACACCAGACTATTTTACTGTGTCTAACACCAGACAATTTTACTGTGTCTAACACCAGACAATTTTACTGTGTCTAACACCAGACTATTTTACTGTGTCTAACACCAGACAATTTTACTGTGTCTAACACCAGACTATTTTACTGTGTCCAACACCAGACTATTTTACTGTGTCCAACACCAGACAATTTTACTGTGTCCAACACCAGACTATTTTACTGTGTCCAACACCAGACTATTTTACTATATCTAACACCAAACTATTTTCCTCTGTCTAACACCAGACTATTTTACTCTGTCTAACACCAGACTATTTTACTCTGTCTAACACCAGACTATTTTACTGTGTCTAACACCAGACTATTTTACTGTGTCTAACACCAGACTATTTTACTGTGTCTAACACCAGACTATTTTACTGTGTCTAACACCAGACTATTTTACTGTGTCTAACACCAGACTATTTTACTGTGTCTAACACCAGACTATTTTACTGTGTCTAACACCAGACTATTTTACTCTGTCTAACACCAGACTATTTTACTCTGTCTAACACCAGACTATTTTACTCTGTCTAACACCAGACTATTTTACTGTGTCTAACACCAGACTATTTTACTGTGTCTAACACCAGACTATTTTACTGTGTCTAACACCAGACTATTTTACTGTGTCTAACACCAGACTATTTTACTGTGTCCAACACCAGACTATTTTACTGTGTCTAACACCAAACTGTTTTACTCTGTCTAACACCAGACTATTTTACTCTGTCTAACACCAGACTATTTTACTCTGTCTAACACCAGACTATTTTACTGTGTCTAACACCAGACTATTTTACTGTGTCTAACACCAGACTATTTTACTCTGTCTAACACCAGACTATTTTACTGTGTCTAACACCAAACTGTTTTACTCTGTCTAACACCAGACTATTTTACTCTGTCTAACACCAGACTATTTTACTCTGTCTAACACCAGACTATTTTACTGTGTCTAACACCAGACTATTTTACTGTGTCTAACACCAGACTATTTTACTGTGTCTAACACCAGACTATTTTACTGTGTCCAACACCAGACTATTTTACTGTGTCTAACACCAGACTATTTTACTGTGTCTAACACCAGACTATTTTACTGTGTCTAACACCAGACTATTTTACTGTGTCTAACACCAGACTATTTTACTGTGTCCAACACCAGACTATTTTACTGTGTCTAACACCAGACTATTTTACTGTGTCCAACACCAGACTATTTTACTGTGTCTAACACCAGACTATTTTACTATATATAACACCAAACTATTTTCCTCTGTCTAACACCAGACTATTTTACCCTGTCTAACACCAGACTATTTTACTGTGTCTAACACCGGACTATTTTACTGTGTCTAACACCAGACTATTTTACTCTGTCTAACACCAGACTATTTTACTCTGTCTGAAACTAGACTATTTTACTCTGTCTAACACCAGACTATTTTACTCATCAAAGGGATCGAGAACCCTCAGATATCCTAAGAAGCAATGGGCTAATTAATATTAATATTAATATATTAATATTAATATATTAATATTAATATTAATATATTAATATTAATATATTAATATTAATATTAATATTAATATCAATATCAATATCAATATCAATATCAATATCAATATTAATATTAATATTAATATTAATATTAATATTAATATTAATATTAATATTAACATTAATATTATTATTATTATTATTATAATTATTAATATTAATATTAATATTAATATTAATATTAATATTAATATTAATATTAATATTAACATTTATATTAGTCTCAACCAGTTCCATTAAAATCATATATGAACTACTAGACCCTATCCATACAGAATAAAAGTATTTTTACCTGAACTTGTAGGTTTAGTAATCTCTTTGTTGAATGCTTCAACCACTTCTGTAAAAACAAAATTTTTAACTTAAAAAAAACACATTTTGGGTATTTCATGCAGGTTTCAAAGCAAACCCACTTACTAGAGGTTGCTAAATATACACCAGTACATAGTGTTCAAGTTGCTTTGGTTTATCTTATTTATTTCAGTTTGCTTATTGGAGACTAAGTTTTTACATTTTGGTGAGAAAAGCTAGTGTTTACTATTAGTTAGCTGAACACATTTTAAGTCAGAAGTTTCCAACCTAGGGTAGACCTATCTCTCAGGAGTATGCCAAGGCATTTTTAGCCCTCTTCAGCCTGCGCCAGCCCAAAACGACCATATTTTTATTTTACTCTGTTTTAACACCAGTCAATTTTACTCATCAAAGAGAGAACTCTCAGGCATCCTAGGCAGCAATGAGTTAACAAGTGATTAACCCATTCCTGCCTGAGCTGGACAAAAATGGTTCGTTTATTGTTTTACTCTGTCTGACACCAGATGATTTTACTCATCAAAGAGAGAACAATCAGACATCCTAGGCAGCAAAGAGTTAACAAGTGATTAACCTATTCCTTCCTGAGCTGGTCAAAAATGGTCCTTTTTTTTGTTTTACTCTGTCTGACACCAGATGATTTTACTCATCAAAGAGCCTGCTCGCAGGCTAATCCTGCTCGCAGGCTAATTAAAGAGAGAACCCTCAGACATCCTAGGCAGTAATAAGTGAACAAGTGATATTTAACCCATTCCTGCCTGAGCTGGTCGAAAATGGTTGCTTTATTGTTTTATTCTGTCTAACACCAGATGATTTTACTCATCAAAGAGGGAACCCTCAGACATCCTAGGAAGCAATGAGTTAACAAGTGATTAACCCATTCCTGTCTGAGCTGGTCAAAAGTGGTTCCTTTATTGTTTTACTCTGTCTTAATGATTTTACTCATCAAAGAGAGAACCCTCAGACATCCTAGGCAGCAATGAGTTAACAAGTGATATTTAACTGGCATTCCTGCCTGAGCTGGTCAATAATGGTTCGTTTATTGTTTTACTGTGTCTAACACCAGCTAATTTTAATCATCAAAGAGAGAACCCTCAGCCATCCTAGACAGCAATGAGTTGACAAGTGATTAACCCATTCCTGCCTGAGCTGGTCAAAAATGGTTCCTTTATTGTTTTACTCTGTCTAACACCAGATGATTTTACTCATCAAAGAGAGAACCCTCAGACATCCTAGGCAGCAATGAGTTAACAATTGATTAACCCATTCCTGCCTGAGCTGGTCAAAAATTATTGCTTTATTATTTTACTCAGTTTAACACCAGATGATTTTACTCATCAAAGAAACCCACAGACATCCTAGGCAGCAATGACTTAACAAGTGATATTTAACCCATTCCTGTCCAAGCTGGTCAAAAGTGGTCCCTTCATTATTTTACTCAGTATAACACCAGACGGTTTACTCATCAAAGAAAGAACCCTCAGTAGTTTAACTCATTCTTGTCTGAGCCATCTAAAACGACATCTTTTTGTCATCATGGCAATAGAAGTGTTTACTAAAATCAACAAATAAATTCCCCACGCAGCCAGGTGAAGAATGAGACATAGTTTAACGCTACTCTGGCTTAAAAGTTTTTTGAACGTAGCTTTAAAAGTTACTGTTCATGATCCAAAGTTTCAACACTCACCGTCATCATCATTTAATGGAGAGTGGGCGCTATTGATGTGCCAAGCTTCCAAACAACGTCTTTGGTGGTATTGTCACATGGATGGTAGTGATAATTCTTGAATTATTCTACATGTGTAAAACCAACCATGAGATTGCGTGGGATAATTCAGAAATTATCACTACAAATCCACGGTACCACCAAAGACGTTGTTTAGAAGCTTGGCACATCAATAGCGCCCACACTCCATTAAAATTGTGATGAGGGCAGTCTTTTGCCAGAAGCCTATTGGCATCTTGTTAACTAGTAACTTTGAGCTTCAAAAAACTTTTAAGCCAGAGTAGTGTTAAACTATGTCTTATTATTAAAATGTTATAAAAAAAGAATATTACCTTTTGGAGGAAAGACCAGCTTGTTTGTGACTTTAGCAGGCTGAGAGGTTTTCTGGCAGACAAAGGTCTTTTCGTAGCTTTCTGGAGTTTTCAGGAGTCTCTCAAAGTCCATTTCATGATGACACTGGTTACATTGATCACATTTATTGTAAATGTTGTAGCGAAGTTCTGGCCACAACTCCTTCACCATTTTTGCAAAGATCCAGTGGAGATGTATGACAGCCTTCCACAGGGTATTTAGTTGACCACATTTCCCTATCCTGGCAGAAAACTCAATCTCGCTTTCAAGTGTTTTCTTGGTTATGCAAAATTTAACTTCTTCTGACTCGTCCATGTTGTAAACACCAAGGAATCCATCCTTCCAATGAAGCATATAGTCAGAACCCTGGTGGCAACGGACCATTTGTCGTTCAAACAGACCAACGGGGACACGACTATGGAATTTGTATATGCTCTTTGTTTCCCTCTGGTCTACTGGTAATTTTTCTGGCCATTTTTTGAGAATGGTATCAGGACGGGTTTCAGGCATTAGTGCTGGGATGAAGATGTATCTCTTGCTGAATTCTTTTCCCTCATACTCAGCTTCTTTCAGTGTCATTTCATAACCCACGTCAAAATGATAGAGTAGAGGAGCAAGCTTCTTAATCTCAGCTTCTTCAGGAACAGCATCATACCAAATGCATCGCAAAAGAGATTCTGAAAGTAGGCCATGAGCAATCAATTCTTTTTTCTCTTCTCCAAATTTCACATCATCCATGTTACAAGCTTTAAAAACGTCTTTGTATTGCAGATGAGTAGGCAAATCATGATGAACAACATCTTTGATCAACATGATAAGCCATTGGGGATCTGGAAAGACAAGCTCTTTTAGCTCTTCGAGATGTGCGAATCTTAAAACCTTTCCAAGGCGAACGAGATAAAGAAGAATTGAGTTCAAAGTTTCTTCCTTGTCATCAACTTTCTCGAACTCTTGATTGTACTCACACAACCACTTTTCAAGCTCTTCAAGTTTTAGGTAATTTGGCTTCTCCCGAGTTGCCAACAATTTCTCAATTTCTACCCATAATGATGGAAGAGTGTGTTGCAAATGAGGAAACAAATCTGTGTTACTCCCAGTTTGGAACAGTTCTTCTTTCAACAATTCTAACTCAGTTATTGGCACAGGCATTGCAGTTCTCAAGGATCCAGTTATCCAGGCATCTCTCTGAACTTTATCTCCAGCTGATGCTGCAACAATAACTGTTTTAGCGTTAGCATGTTGATTGTTCTCCTGTGATGCAAAAACTGTTGGAAGAACTGGTCGATTTCTTAACAATAACTTCAGTTTGTCAATCCTATGCTCATCAACAACATCGACATTTCCCTCCAACTTTTTTATATCACTTTCTATTAACTTTATATCCATATCTTCTTGTTTGACAATTTTGGCTAACATGTGATCACACTTATCTTTGACACGGCTTGCATCAATGTGGTCACATTTTGTTGCAACCACCACAACAACAGGTCGAGGTACAATGCTCTTTACTTCATCAATCCACTTGCCAGTACTTTCATAATATGACTCATCAGATATTTCATATTCTGAAATATCCACAACCAAAAGAAACAAAGACTTTTCTTCCATAAAGTAATGACTCACAGTTTGGTACTCCATGTGACCACCAAAATCCCAGATTTCAAGCTCAAGATCCTTATCTGCAGGATCTGGAAACCACTTTCTGATCTCAATCCCTTCTGTTCTCTCCTCTAGTCTGGTCAACCTTGATTCTCCCAACAACAATCCATTAACCAGACTTGTTTTTCCAGCACCACTATTTCCAATCACCAACATTCGAAGCCGTTTAGAATGAGCTTCGCCAAACTTTTTAATGTCTTGGAAATATTTCAAAATTGCACTAGGATTTCCACAAATAACTTGTGGTGGTGTACATAGCACGTTGTCTTCGAGGTTAAATTTCACATTCCTGTCAATTAATTTAGTAAAACTTTCTGACAATTCAGTTAGTCTATTTGAACTCATATCTAAATAGACAAGATTGGGAAGTTCAAGTACAGCATCCGGCAAAACATCGATGGTGTTGTGGCTAAAGTACAGATGTTCTAAATTAATACAGTCCTCGAGGTGATCCGGGAATTTTTCAAGATTACAGCCACTCATACCCAGGATTCTTAAATTCTTTAATTTAGGAACTGTAAATGGCAGCTTACCAAGGTTGTAGTTGGCGGAAAGGTCCAGATCTTCTAAATGAACACAGGCCTCCAGACCATCCGGGAACTTTTCAAGACTACATTCACTCATAACCAGCTTTCTTAAATTCTTTAATTTTGCGAATGACAATGGCAGCTTACCAAGGTTGGTGTTCCAGACGTAAAGGTCCAGATATTCTAAATGACTGCAATCCTGAAGAACATCTGGGAATTTTTCAAGACTGCAGTTCCTCGAGACACCATTAACGATAAAAGAAATGTTGCCACTCATTCTGAAGACTTAATTTCAGTGACACAAAATTTAATTTCTTGAATGTTAACTGCTGTCTGTAGTCTTGGACTGGATGTTTGACTGTACTTTGGAATGAAAGTTAGATTGGATTTTTGAAAGTACTTTGGAGTAGAGGTTCGACGAAATGTTTGATTACTTTAGAATGGAGTGTGACTGGATGTTTGACTAAATACTCTGAATTTCGGATTTGTCTTTGGATTGATCTTTCAATTGGACGCTGGACTATACTTTGGAATGCAACTTGTACTGATCTTTGGGAAGGAATTTCAACTGAACCTTGGACAGTACTTTGTGCTAGGTTTTGGACTGGTCTGGACTTTCAACTTGACTTTGAACTGAACTCTGGAGTGGAATGGACTGCAAACCTAAGTCAAACAAAAGCCCTAACCCCAATCAGTATGCAATTTATGGCCTTAATAATAATAGGCTAACCTGACTCACTGGTAAGTTACATGTATATAGAAAGTAAGAGAGAAGATCAGGTTACTGAATACACTAAATACCTGAGTCTTTTTTAGTTTTTTTTTTTTTAAATTTTCATAAGTAATAACATGGCATTGAGATTGATTAGTGATTAAATGTACACACATAAAAATCTCACAGCTTGTCAACAGGATGTGTTCGCAACAGGCTTGTAGCAAGGCTGAGAACAAGTTGTAACAATGCTGTTCATTCAAGAAGCTGCTACAACCTTGTTAGCATCAATCTGTTAACAACTTGTTATCAGTCTGTTGGAGTCATCAGCCTTGTTACAAGTTGTCAACAACCTGTTACAGACATGTTAACAGAGTGGGGCAGCCAGTGCGAACACATGAGGGTGACAGCCAGTGGCGTAACTCCTATGGGCTCTACCCGGTAAGAACCGGGGGCACCCTGGAATAGGGGGCACCTTGACTGAGCTGGTTGCTGGCTCAGCTGAGGCCTTGTCATGATCACACGTATTTCCGTTTCGAAAAGTTATAACAAATTTTTCGAATAAAGATTTTCTGTATCTACTGTATCAGCACAGCTGATACATAACGTGACTCCAGGAATTGAAGTGAAAAAGGTTAAAAGGCAAAAGCGAATAGTCCGATACTAGAAAGTAAGGCAAGTACAATGGAATTTATAACATAGCTTTGATATAGCAACAGTTTTGATTGGCTGTCATGCGTGCTCCATTTAACAATTAGACTAGAAATACATGAATGCAACAACCCCTCGCCCACTTTTATTAAATGCTTTTTTGAAACACCCCCACCCACCCACCCACCCTAATTCAAATAAGCACACCTGATATACAGCCAATATAAAACAAACAGATATAAAAACAAATGATAATCCTCAAGATAATTCTATAATTTATGGATAAGATGACTAAACACTGATTTAACATATCAAAGCAAAACTTAGATTTCATTGTTAAATTCTGGTTGTACAAAATATGTTTTTTGGAGGTTTCAAAAGGGATTATTTTTAACAAGCTTTAAATGGCTTCCCTATCCATACATGTTTTGCAAAGGCAGAATTAAAAGTCAACAGCTCAAAAATTACACGCTTTTTCTACACGCGGGTAAAGTGGACTACACGCATGTCGAGATTAGCACCCTCACTGGGCTTCGGCCCTACACCCGGGCTCGGGGACAATGAGTCCGAGTTGTCTATGAGTGAATAGTCAACGAAGGCGAAGCCTGAGTTGACTATTCGCTCATAGAGAATGAGGACGAGTTGTCTAATTGTTTTACTGTAGTATACACCCTGTAGCTACCTACTTTAAAAAAAACAACAGTTTTTCTCGTGCAAACTGACGAAAATGTTGTGTTATTTAACCACTCGTGAGCAGCAAGTAAAAACAGATTTTATTAATAAAATACGGTTTAATAGTATTTCGTTCCTTATCATTAAAATCTTCATGGCATATTTTGTGGCGTTTTTAGTTTTCTCAGGGATAGAATTTTCTATCAAACTCTCAACAAATTCCTCCGAAACGTCTGCAAAACGAGAGTTTTCTGCCATATTTTCTCAGGTTTGTTTTCATTTTTCTCAAACGTTGTCCATCACGAATAGACAACGGTTGAGTAGCCAATCAGAATGCAGGAGTTGTAATAGACGATGGTTGGGTGTACTGTATACTAAAACTCGATGGAGCACGGCAAAAAAGCGCGGGAAAACATTTCAAAACAAAACTAAGTTTTATTAAATTGACTTCTTATGGCCTTTTATATTATCAAAATACAGAGCCATTTAATTTTATTGAGTAATAAAGAACAACGACCCAGAAGACATAGGTGCGCTTGCCATGATCTCTATAGTGGTAGAGGAGGCAAGAAAGCTTTCCATTGAGAAAATGATCGATGAGTTTGCCGAAAGGAAGGCCAGGTGCGAGAAATTCAAGATTTAAGGTTGCATATGAAATGTAAGGCGTTCAGTTATAGTGTTATACTTGTACAAGCATGTATAGCAGTTTGACTAAAGTATTATATTAGGATTACATTGTATAAGTACAGTGGCAAACATTCCATAGTTTATCATTTATGTCAAAAGCAATTGCTGCATAGTCTTATTTTACAGTTTTTCTCTTGTATTTTACTTCAGTTTATGCTTCTGGACACGAGTGCTTTTTAAGAAACTCCGTTAAAATTGGCCACTAAAGTCTAAACGACTACCAAAAGGTTTATATTGTCAGAACTTCATGGGGGCTTCGCCACTGGGGTGTTGCCCCTGGACTTCATAAGGGGATCCCCAGCCTTGGGGGCACCCACTCCAGGTTGGACCAGGGGCACCCTGGCCCAAACTTACGCCACTGGTGACAGTCTGTTGAACAGCCTTGCAACAACTTGCTTGCAGGTCTGTAACAGCTTGTGCGTTTTTACGTGTGTACTCGAAAGCTGAGGGAGGTTTAACAAAAGTGCCGAGGGTGAAACCCGAGGCTTGAGGGACATTTAATTACTAATCAACCGAAATGCCATGCTATCACTTTGTAATATTACGGTTTCCGAAGAACGAGAGTAAACAAGAACGCGGAATCAACAACTTCAAAGTGAATAAATTATTGAGTTGTGATTAATACTAATGCGAATTCGATAAGTGTTCACTTGATGCATTTGTTAGTTAGTTATTATATGCATAAGCGAACTTTGAGGTAAACATTAGGTACAGTGCTGTGCAGAAATAATCTAACACTGCGTCTGGGGCGCTCTGCGTGCGGTTGTGCGGCTGCTGCAAGGTCGCTGTGCGTCTGAGTCTGCGTCCACTTGGAAGATTGTCTGCGTGCGGTTCACGTCCGCCTTGCGGCTGAGGTTCTGCAGACGCAGAAACCACAGTTGATGCTCGTCAAACGTTGGAACACCCAAGTGTTAAAAAATTCAGTCTATCTAAACTAAACTGGTTGTAGCAACAGATACAGGTACAAAAACGTCCAAAGAAGAAGTCGCTGAGTCGATATAAATTTACTTGAGCCAACGAACGAGTCGTTGAGATTCTGAATTCAGTCTGTCCAACGACAGCTACATAATAATGAAGACTGCGCAAACGAGTTGATGAGATATAGAACTTAGTCTATCTAAGCGACAGGTAAAGACTTTCAACGAGCGATTTCCCGTAAAAACTAACATTCAAACTTCGAACTTTGAAATCAACATCCAAGCTTCCAAACCGCAGCGCGTGGACGGTATGCTAAAGATGTACAGCATTTTATGGATAGAAAATTGATTAGTTACGTCAAAAGCAGGCCCGGATTTACCATAGGCCTACCAGGCTATTGCCTGTATGCCCACAATTTGGACGGCCCACGTTTTGAGACGAAAAAAAAAATTAGACACTATTTCAAAAGAAAGCGAGAAACTCTGTTAAAAAAATTGGGATTTCAGACCATAGATAATGGAAGGGGAACTGGATAGGAAACTTAAAACGATGTTACGAAACCGGAAAGGATGTTCGCCCAACTATACACTTATAAGCAGCTAATGCACCTAACGGGTGGTCCCACATGGCCACCATCAGCTATTGCTGAAATTAAACAATAGTGTAATATCACTTAAGTTCAACAGTATCTGATTTTAGCTATGTGGGACCACCCATTAGGTGATTTAGCCCCTTATAAGTGTATAACTACCATAGCAAGTTGTGCAAACATTATTTCCGGTTTTGTAAGTTTCCTATCCAGTTCCCCTTTCATTATCTATGTTCAGACCTTTATATTTTGCTCAAAAGTGTCCTCAAAATGCGGGAAATGCTGTTTCAGAGACACAAAATTCAAAACAATTCCAGGGGGTATGCCCCCGGACACCCCGCCCTAGAAATGTGTCGTCACACTTAGCCTGTAGACCCAAAATTGGTCAATCCGGCTTTGGTCAAAAGTTCGCCATCTGCATAAAGTTAAACTAGAAGTTTTTATCCAAAGTGAAGTGCTGCGAGTTGCTACCATTTACTGTTTAGTAGTAAAATACTTGTTATCGTCCGAAGCATTTTCGATTAAATTTTCATTTTTTTAATATAAAATAAGTATTTTCAATTAAATAAGCATTTTCATAAAATAAGCATTTTCAATTAAACGTTGGGCGTCGGCAAGTCTTCCAGTTCTTCGATATCGAGAGAGAAATAAACTTATTCCGATCTCGAAGTTTTAATTTTACTCCTTCTAAAATTCTCGTAAATATTGACAATAGAAACGTCGAACGACTTGAGCGTAACAATTTGGTTTCTTGCAAATTCTGAAAGTTTTCCCATATCAATTGATTGCAACACGCTCTACGTTTGAACGTGGCCTTGATCTCAGAATCTCAGATGGCGCTTATATTAATGTCTTATATTAAAGTCCGAGAAACGTATGCTGACGATCGCGCCTCATGTTACGACGCCTGCATCTTGCTTGCCGCAGTGTCTGGCTAACCCATTGAACTCTAAATAAACTGGATGGCTAAATCGCTTGCACGTTTTGAAGCCAACATGGGGGCCGCCATGCACGTCAACCCCAGTCCCTTTTATTGTATAACCGAGAGAAACTGAAAATGAATTTGGTGAACTGGGTTGCAAAAACAGCTTGAAATCAAAGAAAAACTAAACTTGTTAACCACTTTTAGGCTTAAATCAAATTCCAATATATCGTAGAGTAGGTGAACACTGACATACGAGTAAAAACAAGGAAAACAGTAAAAATATAAGCTCTCAAATGAAAGTCAACAATACGCAACCAAACTTGCCATTAGTTTGGACAAATATAAAGAAAATACATATGAAACCCAGGTTTAAAATGAAGAGGTTGTTTATAAAAACAGTTGGGTTATAAATTTCTCAATTTTCAGTAGGAAAAACCCAACAAAATGCACTTTACCGTGTGTTATTACAGCTCTGGAATTACTCTTTGTATCGAAAAATATCAGATTTAGCATTTCCACAACTGAAACTTGAGTTAAAGCTATAATTTAGCATTATCTTATTACTAATTCTTGGCAAGACAACCTTCAAATGTTTGAGATAAAGACAAATAAGAGAAACCTGCATTTTCCGTACGAGTTTCGGACTCGAATTTTGCTTTTGTTCGGCAGATATTTCGTCATTCAATCCATTTTCGCGTGTAGAAATTCTTCAGGCACAAGGCCGATAAGCCAGTTACATACTAGCTTCTTCGTTATCATCTATAAAAAAACTTGAGGTCTAAAAAATGGTTGTTTTTTGCAGCGAGTTTTCAGTTTTTCATTGTGCCCCTCATAGGTTCTGTTGACGTCAGACGTGCAATGGCGACCCCCAGCGGCCAGAAGTTTGACTTCACCCAATCATAGGGCCTTTCTTATGGAGTTAGCGTTCCAGTTTATTTAGAGTTCAATGGACTAACTGCAAGGACGCTCGCAGCTGAACCGCCAAACGCTCGCAGCCGCAACCGCCAAGCGTACGCAACCGCAGCCGCGAATCGCCCGTATGCGATCCGCAAACATGATCGCAAATCGGGCGCGAATTTTGTTAGGTTATTTGTGCACAGTACTGTCGGATTAATTACTATTCGTACCTAATGCACAAAGATTAGTTATGATTAGTTAGTAATCTTACCTAATGCATAAAGATTAGTTATGATTAGTTAGTAATCTTACCTAATGCATAAAGATTAGTTATGATTAGTTACTAATCTTACCTAATGCATAAAGATTAGGTATGATTAGTTACTAATCTTGCCTAATGCATAAAGATTAGTTATGATTAGTTACTAATCTTACCCAATCTTTATGCATCAGGTTATTTAGAGATTAAATGCCCCTGTGGGAACAATGAAAACCGAGGTGGCCGTGATATTAGGGACTTTCAGACCATGTCCACACGTATGCGTTTTCATAGAGTTTTTATATTGTTCTCGGTGCTCAGGGGAGCAGAAAACAATGGTCTCATTACCTGAAACAATATGAAAACACTAGGAAAACGTATACGTGACCTAAGATGCTAGGACGTAGCCTGCGTGCAGGTGCTTGTTTTTCAGGAGCTTGGGTAATTGAATCCCTATAAGCGTCTGCGCATTGGAGGCCAAAAGCTTGTTCTGTTCGCGAGTGGACACATGGATTTTTAATCGCATTAAAATGACTAATTCGCGCAGTAAGAAATAATGATAGCTATTATTATTCATGGCGTCTCACTAGTATCTCCTTTTCAACCGCGATCAACTTCCACACAAACGACAATTGTGTCTGTTAAAGTACGGTGAAGAAGCAAACCGGCCACTCGGACTTTGCCCAAGGATCTTTGCTCTATTGGCAAAATCCTGTGTAGAGGGACATACACGCAAATCGCGCGCGCAGTTTGGCGCTGTGAAAAGGTCAGAGAACAAACTGTCCTTTTGTATCTGAAGGAGATCAACCGAAAGTGTTCGAATATATGCTCTAAGAAGAGTTCCAGCATTTTGCGCAAAACGAGCAAAGAAGACATTGTGAACTTTTCGTTGAGAAAACTCGACCAAGAATTACAGGGAAGAACCTCGCTGCTCAGGAGTGTTTTGATGTCAGCTTCTATTCGTTCCTTTAAAGAATGCTTTAATTGCCTTAACTTGGTCTTCGAAAAGGCTATCAATTTGAAAAAAATGACAAACGAGTCGCAGAGCACATTGAAAACATTGACCCATCTAACTTTGAAGCTTCGACAAACGCCATGTTTTTATAAGTGCTGGAGCTAATTTTAGCGAATTCGTGATAAATTGCATAATTAACAAAGAACCAATCACATGCGGTTCCAACTTTCTGTGGAAAATCCACGTGACCAGAACAAGCTTTTGGCCTCCAATGCGCAGACGCTTATAGGGATTCAATTACACAAGCTCGCCAGCAAGGACGACGACGGGGTTAAAACGCGGGATAAGTTTTACAAATTAAAGAAGTCACGGTTAACTGACTATTATATTTGATATTTGAAGCTAATTTAATGACTTCCAAAACGCCCAAGTACTGCTAATATTGTTGTAGTGTCTGTATTGAAGTCAATCTCAAGCAACAGTTCTCATCTTTTGGCCGTTGACGTGGTCCTGAAGACGTGAAAATGCTCTAAGTGGCGTTGTATAAAGAACGAGGACGGTGTTGAGATTACTCTTGGGTCTAAAAATTATTCATTCTCTTTGTTTTGCAAAAAGAATTATTTTGTTTAAAGTACATCGTCGTTCAGGTTGGCGTCGTAGATCTTAAAGTCCCTAGTATTTAATTAAAAGCATGTGGACCGCCATTACACTTAAAGTGGCATGAAACGAAAATTAAGTTTGTCTTATTTGAAAGAACACTTAAAATGATAGGGTAACATCTTTGGAAGCTTCATAATACTTGTTTCAGTTTAAGAGTACCTTATATTAATTTAGATTTATGTAATTTGTTTAGTTGAACCACATATACACAATATTTCTGTACACTCGCAATTGGTAAATGGTAGACGGCCATGCGACACGACTGCGCGTATGGCTAGAAAGAGAACACTATATATATATATATATATATATATATATATATATATATATATATATATATATATATGAAATAAAAGTACAGTCAACTCTCCTTATAGCGGACACCCTGGGGACCGTCATTTGGTGTCCGTAATAACGAGAGTCCGCAATAACGGGATGCGATGAAAATATCCCGATTTCAGCTTGTAAAATGTCACAACAATGTATTACTGCTTTTTTGTTTTTAGAATGTCCAGTTTATTTCAATTTCCAGTACAAGTCAAAATACAAGTCAACAGAAATGATGACGAACGGAATCTTCAAAGTACTTCCGCTAACAAATAGCAAGATGTAAATGTGTCACTCGATAAATTAAAGTCATTCACTTTCATGTGTCGAGAGAAAAATACGTCGAAGGTGTCCATTGTAACGAGAGTAGAACAATAAAAATGTTTGTTGGGGACCACATGAAGTGTCCGCAACTTCGTAATAGCGAGAGTCCGTAATAGCGAGAGTTATTTCAATACCTTTCATAGTAGTTTCGGCTGGGGATTTACCAACTGTCCTTAATAGCGGGGTGTCCGTAATAGCGGGGTGTCCGCAAGGCGAGAGTTGACCGTAGCGTGCTGCGTAGGCAGTGTAGAAACAACAATCGAAATATAGTAAGGTTAGATATACTGCCGAAACAGAGAACGTAGGAATCTAACGTTTCGAGCGAAGGCCCTTCTCGGAGAGAAACCTCTGACGAAGGGCCTTCGAAATGTTAGACTCCTACGTTGTCTGTTTCGGCAGTATATCTACCCTTACTATATATATCCATGTCATGTGGTTTGCGCAATAAATCGGCGAGCTCATACAGAATTATAAAGTGCGTTCAGAAATCCCGTTTAAGACGCTGGCTGGAGAGCTAAATATCGTGCTGGCGCTTACAAGAGACATGCATTGGTATATCAATATTTTATAGTAGTAACGCTTTGGAATCAAGATTATTTCACTTTAGATACAGAACGTAAATTACTTACCGTTGACTAAAGAAATTTAAGATAATCTGTGGATCACTGAAACTGCATACACTGATTGTATTT
The DNA here is from genome assembly GCA_964035015.1 of Corallium rubrum. NCBI lineage: Eukaryota > Metazoa > Cnidaria > Anthozoa > Scleralcyonacea > Coralliidae > Corallium > Corallium rubrum. The sequence continues at coordinate 8,208,685 of OZ036015.1, forward strand.
CTATAATATGGTCAAGCAAACTGCAATGATAAAATTTTAAAAAACGTGCTGAGTACGCGGCATTTGGCGTTTTGTCGAAACTACTGCTTTTCTACATGTATACGTGCAACACATCATTTAAACTATACATCTCAAATGAAAATGCTACCAATTAGGAAGTACATATGACTATGAATTTACAACCTTTATCTCTCCATCTGAGCCTCAGTGACTCAATGGTTAGAGCGTCTAACTGGTCATTAGACGTTGAAGGTCTGAACCATGTCTTGCATCTCAGAAATATTTTCTGAGTAATTGAGCTTGATGAACGCCAAACATCTGTTACACTACACCAAGCTTGCTAACGTAGAACATGCACGACATGTATACGTACAACTCATAATATCTAATATTTTGAAGCACATCTCATTCTCGTATACACAAAGTATAAGAGCACTTATGATGAATTTGCATTTGAGAGAGAGAGAGAGAGAGAGAGAGAGAGAGGGGGGAGAGAGGGAGGGAGCGAGGGAGGGAGCGAGGGAGGGAGGGAGGGAGGGAGGGAGGGGGAGAGGGAGAGGGAGGGGGATAGCGAGAGCGAGAGGGAGAGGGAGAGCGAGAGAGCGAGAGAGCGAGAGAGCGAGAGAGCGAGAGAGAGCGAGAGAGCGAGAGCGAGAGGGGAGAGAGAGAGAGAGAGAGAGAGAGAGAGAGAGAGAGAGAGAGAGAGAGAGAGAGAGAGAGAGAGAGAGAGAGAGAGAGAGAGAGAGAGAGAGAGAGAGAGAGAGAGAGAGAGAGAGAGAGAGAGAGAGAGAGAGAGAGAGAGAGAGAGAGAGAGAGAGAGAGAGAGAGAGACAGAGAGAGAGAGACAGAGAGAGAGAGACAGAGAGAGAGAGAGAGAGAGAGAGAGAGAGAGAGAGAGAGAGAGAGAGAGAGACAGAGAGACAGAGAGACAGAGAGACAGAGAGAGAGAGAGAGAGAGAGAGAGAGAGAGAGAGAGAGAGAGAGAGAGAGAGAGAGAGAGAGAGAGAGAGAGAGAGAGAGAGAGAGAGAGAGAGAGAGAGAGAGATTGAAAGCGTACAATATTTCTGATTTCCTGATTTCCACATTTGGAGGGAGGGAGGGAGGGAGGGAGGGAGGGAGGGAGGGAGGGAGGGAGGGAGGAGGGAGGGAGGGAGCGAGCGAGAGACCCCCCGTGTCCGACACGGCCATTAAAAGCGTACGATATTTCGAAATCACAGGATTTCTGAACTGATTTCCACATTTCTACACGGATTTGACGGTCGATTTGCTTTCATTCGCTATTTATATCAAGAAATTACAAGCCTGCAACCGCATTTTCCCTATTTCTGACTTGTTAATGGCGATGGTATACTAAAACGGTCATTACCCATCCAGAGAAGAACCTTCAACTCTTTTTTAAGAAAATAACAAAATCGGCTTCCACAAGGACGAAATTCTTGAATTTTGTCATTTTCATTTTTGCCCTTTTTATTTTGTACTTTAAAAGGGACACGATAAACTCTGTATCGGTGGGCAAAACACAAAACGAGCATACTTTTTGGTCAGTACTGTCATTGATAATTTGTTATACCTATACCACTAACTGTATTATATTAATAGGCTGAAAGCATGGTTTACTTGAAAAAATTAAGACGCGCATCGATGTAAAACCAAAGAGAGCTACGCGCGCGAACGCTAGGCGACGAATTTTACGGCATTCGTTGCCCTTTTTGCAAGAGAAAACAAAAGAGTTGCATGCGAAGGTGGATAACGCGCACAGTTGTTTCGCAACGATATATCCTTTGAAGCACTTTTACACAATCTTCTTCAAACACAAGCATGACAGCCTTTGTGACGTAAATTACGGATTTTGAATTTGAGGTGAAGTTCCGATTGATATTTCATAAAACAGGATACTTTCATCATTCGATTAGCTAGTGACTCGTTAGCCCATTTATCAGGAAATTCATAGGGAAAAAAATATATTCGAAATCACAAAATTTGCGAGGGCGAATGAAAGGATGTTCATTAGTGTTAATCAGTGTTAAACCATATAAGAATGTTAATAAGGAATTACCTAAACTTCGCCCAGATTATTCAATACTTACACTTGTCAGTGTATATACATATCATCACGTTGAGCTTACATTTTCTAGAAGAATTAGGATGAAATAACATTAATCGTATCTTTTGACTGTTTTGAGCTAACAAAAAACAGCGCAAGGAAAAACCCAGAGGACAAAACGTATGAACTGGAGTTAAGTACGAAGATTGTTGCAAACTCGTTTCCAGTATGAGTATCTCAGAGATTTAAGTTGATTCTGATTTCAAAATGCGTGTGATTGCTGGTGATTTCCCGAATTCCGTTGTTGATTTGATTTTCTGCTTTCTGAGGTGAGCGTACGAGATTTCTGCCGTGTCTGACCCCTCGTTTATAATACTGTTTCAGTTTAACAGTACGTTGCGTTCAGAAATACCGTTACTCTGTTACTATACTCAGTCAGTAAGACGCTGACCCGAGAGGGTAAATATCGAGCTGGCGCTTACGAGAGATATGCATTGGTATATCAATATTTTATATTAGTAACGCTTTGGAATCAAGATTATTTCACTCTAGATACAGAACGTAAATTACTTACCGTTGACTAAAGAAATTTAAGATAATCTGTGGATCACTGAAACAGCACACACTGATTGTATTTCTATAATATGGTCAAGCAAACACTTATCTGCAATGATAAAATTAAAAACAAAACGTGCTGAGTACGCGGCATTTGGCGTTTTGTCAAAACTACTGCTTTTCTACATGTATACGCGTAACACATCATTTAAACTATACATCTCAAATGAAAATGCTACCACTTAGGAAGTACATATGACTATAAATTTACAACCTTTAGCTCTCCATCTGAGCCTCAGTGACTCAATGGTTAGAGCGTCTAACTGGTCATTGGAAGTTGAAGGTCTGAACCATGTCTGGGGTCTCAGAAATATTTTCTGAGTAATTGAGCTTGATGAACGACAAACATCTGTTACACTACACCAAGCTTGCTAACGTAGCACATGCGCTACATGTATACGTACAACTTATAATATCTAATATTTTGAAGTAGATCTCATTCTCGTATACACAAAGAATAAAAGCACTTATGATGAATTTGCAACCTTAGCTTTCTATCCGAATCTCAGAAGACCTTATGATAGACTTTATGATAGACCTTACGAGAGAAAAGCACAACCCACATACACATACAGAGAGGGAGAGAGGGAGAGAGGGAGAGAGAGAGAGAGACAGAGAGACAGAGAGAGAGAGAGAGAGAGAGAGAGAGAGAGAGAGAGAGAGAGAGAGAGAGAGAGAGAGAGAGAGAGAGAGAGAGAGAGAGAGAGAGAGGGGCAGAGAGGCAGAGAGGCAGAGAGGCAGAGAGGCAGAGAGGCCGAGAGGCCGAGAGGCCGAGAGGCCGAGAGGCCGAGAGGCCGAGAGGCCGAGAGGCCGAGAGGCCGAGAGGCCGAGAGGCCGAGAGGCCGAGAGGCCGAGAGGCCGAGAGGCCGAGAGGCCGAGAGACGGAGAGACGGAGAGACGGAGAGACGGAGAGACGGAGAGACGGAGAGACGGAGAGACGGAGAGACGGAGACATGGAGACACGGAGACACGGAGACACGGAGACACGGAGACACGGAGACACGGAGACACGGAGACACGGAGACAGAGAGACGGACAGACGGACAGACGGACAGACAGACAGACAGACAGACAGACAGACAGACAGACAGACAGACAGACAGACAGACAGACAGACAGACAGACAGGCAGGCAGGCAGGCAGGCAGGCAGACAGACAGACAGACAGACAGACAGACAGACAGACAGACAGACAGACAGACAGACAGACAGACAGACAGACAGACAGACAGACAGACAGCGAGACAGACAGACAGACAGACAGACAGACAGACAGACAGACAGACAGACAGACAGACAGACAGACAGAGACAGCGAGACAGCGAGACAGCGAGACAGCGAGACAGCGAGACAGCGAGACAGCGCGACAGCGCGACAGCGCGACAGCGCGACAGCGCGACAGCGAGACAGCGAGACAGCGAGACAGAGAGACAGAGAGACAGAGAGACAGCAGAGGGGGAGACAGGGGAGAGGGGGAGAGGGGGAGGGACTATGAATCTAGGATTTGGTGTATAGTAACAGCTATGGCTGAAATCCATATCTTTGCCGTCAAGCGCAACGGGAGATATCACCATGGAAATTAATGAAGAAAGTAGGACAGATCGGGTACAGAGCAACGTTTTCGGGGTTTTTTGTGCGTTGGAAGTTTCCGTTTCCATCATTGAAGGCAGTACATTTAGAAGAACAATTATATGTTTTGCTTGATGATGAGAATTGTTTCCTTGTGACCGGAAATCGGCTATTTGAGCAGATTTAGGTTGCGCGCCGCGGTAAATCGAAGGCACAACATTTGCGTTCGACATCGTTGTTATCATAGTTGTGCTCGCCATTGAACGTGATTTCTATTAGATAGTAAATTACAACTTTAGCTCTACCGAAATATCGTCTTTTACTATCACAAATGCGAACAACTTGGCCACAAAAGTGACAAAACTAAAATCAAGTGGCAGACGTTGCAGTCTAACTCTGGGCCACAGTGTCCTACTTTTCCAATTAAGTCGGTATCACTATGGCAATATGCAGTTAAATTACCGTATTGTCATAGTGATATCTCCATTGCGTTTGACGCCAAAGGTATGTAATGGAGTGAAATGCCCAATATTACTTCTAATAAACCCAATTCTCTCCTGGCATTACCACCTTAATATCAGTGGCGTAGCCAAGGGGGGAGGGGGGGGACGGCGCCCCCCCCTCCAATGGTCTCCAAGACCGTTCTCGTGAAAAGTTTAAATCCGTTGAGAAACTTGTAAGGGGGGGGGGGGGGGAGATTGTTTTAAGGCCAAGTGAGTAGACTAGTAGTGTTATACATATATATATATAGCAGGCATGCATATGCTTTCATTACAATATACTATTAAAGGTCTATACAAAATGCCTCCAAATCGTTTTTACATTTACGACTTGTTTATAAATAAATCTCAAGATATTCTGACGTGTATCATTCTATGTTCTGGTTTAATTTCAACAAAATTATGTAATTTATGCCTTTTGGGTTACGCTTAAATACTTGCTTCAAAATGCCGGAAATAGCGTTTCAGAGACCCTAGAAATCAAAAATTTTCCGGGGAGGCATGCCCCCGGACTCCCCTAGGAAATCGAGGTTCGCCCCCCAAACCCAAGACCCTGGCTACGCCACTGCTTAATATATACAGAACTCGCGATCAAGCTCTCGGCAACGCCCTCCGTGGCTCAGTGTTCAGAGCATTGCACTAGAATCGCAAGGTCGTGGGTTCAATTCCTGCCGGAAGGCGGCACTTTCTCGATATATGAACAACCGAAATAGGGCGTGGTTTATTGGGATCGTTCCCTATGATTCCCTAACCAGTCTTAGCGATCCTTAGCAGTCCTTAGACGGCCTTACCAGGCCTTAGCAGGCCTTAGACGGCCTTAACAGGCCTTAGCAGGCCTTAGACGGCCTTAGCAGGCCTTAGCAGGCTTTACAGGCCTTAGACGGCCTTAGCAGGCCTTGGACGGCCTTAGCAAGTACTAAGTACGGCCTTAGCAAGTACTCAGACCGCCTTAGCAGGCCTCAGACGGCCTTAGCAGGCCTTAGACGGCCTTAGACGACCTTAGACGGCCTTAGACGACCTTAGAAAGCCTTAGACGGCCTTAGCAGGCTTTGCAGGCCTTAGACGGCCTTAGCAGGCCTTAGACGGCCTTATAGACAACCTTAGCAGGCCTTAGACGGCCTTAGCAGGCCTTAGACGGCGTTAGCAGGCTTTAGACGACCTTAGCAGGCCATAGACGGCCTTAGCGAGCCTTAGACGGCCTTACACGGCCTTAGACGGCCTTAGACGGCCTTAGCAAGCCTTAGACGGCCTTAGCAGGCCTTACACGGCCTTATACGGTCTTAGCAAGCCTTAGCAGGCCTTAGACAGCCTTAGCAGGCCTTAGACGACCTTAGACGGCCACAGACGGCCTTAGCGAGCCTTAGACGGCCTTACACGGCCTTAGACAGCCTTAGCAAGCCTTAGCAGGCCGTATATGGCCTTAGACGGTCTTAGCAAGCCTTAGCAGGCCTTAGACAGCCTTAGCAGGCCTTAGACGGCCTTAGCAAGCCTTAGATGGCCTTAGCAGGCCTTAGTGGGCTGTGCCGGCCTTAGACGGCCTTAGACGGCCTTAGACGGCCTTAGCAAGCCTTACACGGCCTTGGCAGGCCTTAGCAGGCCTTAGACGGCCTTAGCAAGCCTTAGATGGTCTTAGCAGGCCTTAGCAGGCCTTAGACGGCCTTAGCAGACGGCCTTAGCAGGCTTTGCAGGCCTTAGACGGCCTTAGCAGGCCTTAGACGGCCTTAGCAGGCCTTAGACGGCCTTAGCAGGCTTTAGACGACCTTAGCAGGCCTTAGGCGGCCTTAGCAGGCCTTAGCAGGCCTTAGGCGGCCTTAGCAGGCGTTAGACGACCTTAGACGGCCATAGACGGCCTTAGCGAGCCTTAGACGGCCTTACACGGCCTTAGACAGCCTTAGCAAGCCTTAGCAGGCCTTAGACAGCCCATAGTCCCTAGAATTATATTGTCTGGAGACGCGGCGAAAATCAAAGCGGTTAACAATAAGCTACAATTTAGGTTGAGGGTGGCAAATAAGGTGCACAATCTTTTGTTTTACGTTCATTAATATTTATAAAGCAACGATGCTATTGGTTGATTGCTTCATTATACCAAAAATACAATGTGTTCAGCAAGCGTTAAGGTGAAATAAGGTGCACAAACGTGAACAAAAACCTAGAACAAAGACTTTGGCCGCGTTTCCAGACAATTTATTTCTAGGGACTATGGACAGCCTTAGCAGGCCTTAGACGGCCTTAGCAAGCCTTAGATGGCCTTAGCAGGCCTTAGCAGGCGGGCTTAGACGGCCTTAGACGGCCTTAGACGGCCTTAGCAAGCCTTACACGGCCTTGGCAGGCCTTAGCAGGCCTTAGACGGCCTTAGCAAGCCTTAGACGGTCTTAGCAGGCCTTAGACGACGTTAGCAGGCCTTAGACGGCCTTAACAGGCCTTAGAAGTACTCAGACGGCCTTAGCAGGCCTTAGCAGGCCTTAGATGGTCTTAACAGGCCTTAGTAGGCCTCAGACGACCTTAGCAAGCCTTAGACAGCCTTAGCAGGCCTTAGCAGACCTTAGCAGGCCTTAGACGGCCTTAGCAAGCCTTAGCAGGCCTTAGCGGGCTGTGCAGGCCTTAGACGGCCTTAGACGGCCTTAGCAAGCCTTACACGGCCTTGGCAGGCCTTTAGACGGCCTTAGCAAGCGTTAGATGGTCTTAGCGGGCCTTAGCAGGCCTTAGACAGCCTTAGCAAGCCTTAGACGGCCCTAGCAGGCTTTGTAGGCCTTAGACGGCCTTAGCAGGTCTTAGACGGCCTTAGCAGGCCTTAGACGACATTAGCAGGCCTTAGACGGCCTTAACAGGCCTTAGAAGTACTCAGACGGCCTTAGCAGGCCTTAGATGGTCTTAACAGGCCTTAGTAGGCCTCAGACGGCCTTAGCAAGCCTTAGACGGCCTTAGCAAGCCTTAGACGACCTTAGCAGGCCTTAGACGGCCTTAGCAGGCTTTGCAGGCCTTAGACGGCCTTAGCGGGCCTTAGACGGTCTTAGCAGGCCTTAGCAGGCCTTAGCAGGCCTTAGACGACCTCAGCAGGCCTTAGACGGCCTTAACAGGCCTTAGACGACTTTAGACGACCTTAGGCGGCCTTAGCAGGCTTTTCAGGCCTTAGACCGGCTTAGCAGTCCTTAGAAGTACTCAGACGGCCTTAGCAGGCCTTAGCCGGCCATAGACGGTCTTAGACGGCCTTAGACGGCCTTAGCAAGCCTTATAGACGGCCTTAGCAGGCCTTAGACGGCCTTAGCAGGCCTTAGAAGTACTCAGACGGCCTTAGCAGGCCTTAGACGGCCTTTGCGGGCCTTGAAAAGGGTACATTAATTCTTCCCAGTATAGGCAATATGCCGCAGTTAACCTTAACCGCCACATGCCACATTTATAAAAAGGACATTTTTATTTCAGGAAAAGGGCACATTTTCTAATTTTGAAAAAAGTGTGTGTGTGTGGGTGGGTGGGTGGGTGGGTGGGGGGGGGGGGGGCATCTGCCACCGTACAAATTATCATTTTAACTACATCTCATATACAAACGCTATCCTTTAAGAAGCAATTATGACTGTGAATTTACAACCTTAGCTCTCCATCTGAGCCTCAGTAGCTCAATGGATAGAGCGTCTAACTGGTCATCAGAGGTTGAAGGTTCAAACCCTTTCCAGGTCTTAGAAACATTTTCTGAGTAATTGAGCTTGATGTCCAAACATCTGTTACACTACACCAAGCTTGCCAACGTAGCACATGCACTACATCTATACGTACAACTTATGATATCCTTTGGACCAACATCCAATTGACGTCCTGCAGTTCTGTGTTCGTGACTGACAAACTTTTGTCAACCAACTTTCATTAACTCTCGTTCTAGTTTGATTGAAACCTTAAGTATTATGTACATGCATGGTATATCAATATTCAGTAAGGCTTTGGAATCAAGGTTATTTCACATTAGATACAGAACGATCACTGTTGACTAAAGGAATTTCAGATAATCCGTAGACTCCTACAACTGCGTATAATGATTGTATTTCTATAATATGGTCAAGTAAACGCCTATATGCAATGATAAAATAAGAAAAATATGCTGAGTAGGCGACATTTGGCGTTTTGTCAAAACTACTACCGTTCCTCATGGAAATGCTCTATTTACTTCTCCTTATACCTCTTACATTGTAGAACACAACTCATGTATTAATTCAAATATTACCAGGGTTAAGTCACGTTGGCCTGAAAAACAGAGAAAAATCTTCTCGACGTTTCGAGCGAAGGCCCTTCGTCAGGAGAATTTCTCCTGACGAAGGGCCTTCGCTCGAAATGTCGAGAAGATTTTTCTCTGTTTTCAGGCCCAACGTGACTTAACCCTGGTAATATTTGGATTTCAACCGTGGCCGACGTTGTCCTAGAAGCTTTTCATGTATTAATTACCGCTTTATTTGCCCACGCATGTTAACAAATCAATTTACATTTTGCAAAAACATTCTCAGTGGGAGATATAAAACGAAAGCTCGAGAAGTTTCATTAAAAAATTGAGATATTTACTCAAATTAAAAAAAAAAAGATTCTCAACTCAAGTCCAAGACAGTGATCGAGCTTGCAAATTTTAAATAACCGGTCAAAAGCTGAGCGAAACTAGAAGTTGCATGCAGATTAGATTTATGACCACATCTGGCCCTCAGAAACATAGAACTTAATCCTGAACATCTCCAAACGTCTGTTCCATTACACGAAGCTCACAAACCTACCACAGCAGTTTACCAAAATACTGCTCACATAGCATTCTACTTTTACGTTATTCCATCATTTACTATGATAAAGAACTTTGATTCGAAACGTCATTATTTCGTTATCAAAACTAAGGTCCTGTGAAGTGGATTGACAGTTCAATCGGATCAAAAAACATGAGTGAAGTCAATCCGATCGGCTGGGAATATTGTTTTCGGTTTTGGAACACTACTTTCTGTGCTTCCCTCAATGTCTCAGCCATTTAGCACGACACGCACCAACTTCACTCATGCCTTGTATATATCAAGTCAAACCGTGTTTAGATGAATCAGCTTGGACACATTCAAGTCGATCCTTCCTTGAATCTCCAGTCAACCACTCCACTGCGTGGATTGACTTCAGTCATTCGTTTCGATCAGACCGAAAACTTTTAATCTTCTTCACGTAAACAAAAGGAGGAACAACACGCGATATTTGACTTGGACACTCAATCCGCTTTTCTTTTGCTCTCTTAAGACACTTCTCACACAGTTTACACACTTTACTTTACTTATAATCTATCTTAAGAATTCTTACCTTCGTAAACCATTTAAGGAAGTAAAATGATGATTATGTTACTGAAATACTGTGGGCTAGACACAACTCAATGCACTCAATCTCTGACACAAGTAACTCATAAAAGGCCTTTATAACAGGAAATGGCTAAATCTAATCAAAATCACAGCGGGTGTTCCTATACTTGACAAATTTGCATATTTACTAAGAATTGAACAAACGACAGGAAACACGATTCGCTTGAGCTACTGTATGTAAACAGTTTGAACAACCTGCCACTAAAAGTCTGCGTTCATCTAGCTCCCTTAATATCTTTAAGCGTTCATTGTGTTTAGTCGAAAGCTAATATTTTGAAAACTTGAGCCTAGAACTTCATGAAATTTACGAAGAATATTGTTTTGACTATGCTCTTGCTTCCTATGCAAACAAATAAGCGTGAAAGTCAGTGCAGAGCGTAATAGAAATTTAAGATTGTAAACAAAATCTCAAAGCTAAGGTGTTTAGTGTCTGAAGCGACTGCCCGAATTAGTTTACTTGAAAGCTAACATTTCGCTTACTATAGCTCAGAGGTTTACAAAATTTACGAAGAATATTATTTTGACTATGTTCTTGCTTCCTATGCAAACAAATAAGCGTGAAAGTCAGTGCAGAGCGTATAAACAGAGTAAGAGAAATTTAAGATTGTAAGTAAAGCTCAAAGAGGAAGATTTTACAGACTCTAAAGGTTATAGAGCATCTTAGGCCCCATTTACACTATTACGGTACGGTTGTGGTCCGGATTGGGTTGAGCGTTCCGTAACAAAAAAATCGTCTGTTTACACTATGACGGTATGGTAAATTTACCATATCGTAGTGATTTGCAGCCGGAGTGCTAAGCGTAGTGACTACGCCACGGAAAACCACTCTGGAATAGTGTAAACACAACAAAGAAGCGTAGTGACTTTTCAACGGAAGACTGACCGTACCGTAATAGTGTAAACTGGGCCTTATAATCACCCCCCTTGCAAAAATCCTGTATCCGCCACTGAGGGGTAACGGGCCCTCTACGCACGCTCTGATTGGTTGGGCTCCGTGCATTTATAAGAGAACATAGATCATGAGTGACGTAAAATGGCATCAGTTGGCGTCAGCTGGCTGGAAAAGCCCGCCAAATTCCCAAACTACCTTCTTATTATTTTCTTATTATTATTTTATAAAACAAACAAAACATGCCGCTCCTGTGCATATGTACTCTTATAAAGGTACGTTTGACGTCATTTGAACGATAGTCGAGTGCCTTTACACTTCTTTCGTGCCTCGTGCCTCTACTCAACTTCTTTCGTGTTCAAATGACGTCAAACAAACCTTTATAAGAGTACATATGGAAGGAGCTTGTTTTATTTGTTAAACAAAAACGGATCAGGTGTTTATTTTAATCAGGGGGGGGGGGGGGGTTATTTATGTATATTTAATGTATTAAAAGCGGGCGAGGGGTCGTTGCGTTTATGTATTTCTAGTAATAATTTAATTTAGTGGGCATTTAGAAGAAAATCAAGGACTATATGCGGTAAACAGTATTTTGAACAGCGCCACCTTGCGTCGGTGTGTATTTCATTGCAACAAATATTTACATAACTTACGTTACATTACATGTAACATGGCAGAAAAACAAAACTGATAGCCTCCGATCAAAATCCTCCATTTTAGCTGACAAAATATTACACCACAATGCCCAATAAAATTATTATCATTAGCATTATGCACCTATCAATGTTAAGCCCGAGGAGGGTGGGGGAGGCCGGGTAGATGTGGTGGATTGGATTTTTCTGAAGAATTTTTGGGCAAACTCCCCACCCTGGGGCTCAAAATATAGGTCAAACTAGCTCAAATCCCCCCACCTCAGGCAAATTATATCCTTTTTAAGCACATCTGGTCAGTTTTTATAAACCATTAAATGAACTGGTCCTGGATTTTTACAAAAAGCAATATATTCCAACACTATACTCTCTATCAAAAAGCAAAACAAAGGCAACTATTTAGCCCAAACAAAGGCATCAATTAAAATACAGTGAATTTAGAAATAGCTTATGGTTATAAACACGTTTTTGACAAATACAAATCATCAATCTTTGTTTCGTTCAACGAAAACGACAGCTTACATTAAGAAATGGTCTCCTCGTGGTTTGTTTTTTAAAATCCAAGATGGCGATCCCGTAATCTCATTTCCAGGTCCTGCGCTCCTTTTGGCCACTCGCACTAGGCCCGGTCCGGTATTAAAGGCCCGGTATTAAAGGCCCGGTATTAAAGGCCCGGTATTAAAGGCCCGGTATTAAAGGCCCGGTATTAAAGGCCCGGTATTAAAGGCCCGGTATTAAAGGCCCGGTATTAAAGGCCCGGTATTAAAGGCCCGGTATTAAAGGCCCGGTATTAAAGGCCCGGTATTAAAGGCCCGGTATTAAAGGCCCGGTATCAAAGGTCCGGTATTAAAGGCCCGGTATTAAGGCCCGGTATTAAAGACCCGGTATTAAAGGCCCGGTATTAAACGCCCGGTATTAAACGCCCGGTATTAAACGCCTGGTAAGCTCCAGTGCAGTGCCGATCGCTGACCTCTAGTGCCGATTAACTGCCGATATTAGATCTCAGTTCTTCTCGCCAAAAATTCAAACATCCCCACTCCAGGGTCTAGACTTTTAATCAAATTCCTGAGTGTGGGGAAGACAACGAAGTTCAAATCCCCCACATCGGCCAAGCATTCCCCCCCCCCAGGGCTTAACATTGATAGGTGCATAAGAAGTAACTTGCTTGAGAGTGAGCTGCGCGGCTTGAACAATATGTCAGAATTTAAATGCACGGTGTAAAAGTGTAAAATAGACTTGTGCGTTTGACATAGTTTAGTTGATCTGAAGAAGTAATTTGAGACTGGGCTGGCATAAAGCTACAATCTTGGACAATAATAGTTGTAACAGTCAACCCCTCCCCCCGATTCAATGTTGTTATATGAAACTCCATTCCAACATTGTTTCATTTCGGTCAACATTGAATTGGGGGGAGGGGGTGTTACAACATTATTGTCCAAGATTGTCCTTGACTGATTTTTCTTAATATTGTATGAAATACAGCTAAAATATGATTTCTATTTGTAAATTAAAGTCAATAAACAATGGTGAAGTTTGAGACTGTTTCGTGCAATTAGTAGAAAGATATTTGCATTTAAAAATGTATAGATTGCGCTCTACTACGCACGCTTCTCCGCCATATTTCTCTGCCTGAAGCCCTTTCTTTGTCACTCAATAATATGTACGTCACTAGTATTGCGAGAGAAAGTGTGAGAGTTGGTAACTTGGATAGGATAACTGTTGAAAGAGAGATGTATTAATAATATTAATATTGTTTAGATATGACGCACATATTTCAGCCGTTGGGTGGTTGATATCCGAGCCCGCTTTACTGAATCTATATCTACTGTGCATTTCATTTCATAATAGAATGTTTTATTTAAGCCAGTTTAAAAATTATTTCCCCAGCTAATACTATCAATGAATTGTTAATGGAATATAATTATTTTTATATTAAGATTAATAGCTTCAAAAACTAAGAAGACCCGCCGCTACCTTGTCGTTGAAATTTGAGAAATTATCGTATTGCCGCACGCGTTTTAGACGAAGCGAAATCTGGAAGAGGTTGAAATCATTCAATAAATACGTGTAAATCTTAAGCCTCTTTTATAGAATGCTTGTAAAGCCACATTTATTCATAAGCAGTTGGTTTAATTTCCCCTGCGCAACTATATACCGCCTTTTGCAACGGTCTACCACGGTCTACCATGGGTTTCAAAGGGATTTACATGTATATTAATTTTGTTATATTGTAGTGGTAGACCGTGGTAGACCGTGGTAGACCGTTGGTGAATGGTTCAGATAACTATTTATTATATAAATCATAAAACACAATGATACCGACATAATTTTAAGATATAGTTTAATGTCCAATCGTCTTAGTGTTACTCTACATGTCAATACTTCAATCTCTGGCCTTTCCTTTCCTTAATATTTGTTATTCTTTTGCCCATGGAAGACATTATGTTGTTTATAATTTGGATGTCCAAACTACGGAGGGTATTTAATACTCGATATTGAAAATTTGATGCAAACTAATCTTTTAATGCTGTATCACTACCGTAACATAAAAAAACTAGTTGTTTTATCAAAATTAGGAAAATTGGGTCTTAGACAATCTTGGACAATAATAGTTGTAACAGTCAACCCCTCCCCCCGATTCAATGTTGTTATATGAAACTCCATTCCAACATTGTTTCATTTCGGTCAACATTGAATCGGGGGGAGGGGGTGTTACAACATTATTGTCCAAGATTGTAGTCTAAAGTTTTACTACAGTTTATAGTGAGCTGAAAATCTGAGCCAGCCTTGGAGCCTTGGCGGTTTTAAATAGGCTGCAGTTTTCCCCATCAAATTCACAATTGCAGCATTACTTTAAAGTGATTTGTTTGTAAATGCATGCTGAAATTTCAGTCTAATTTGCTCATTATGCCCCCAAAAGCACTCAGCTGGAGGTAATCAGTTTCTTGCAGATCTTTCTGCATCCACAAGCAGACGATACAAGTTTCATGGCCCCTAATAAACTCTCAGTCGGTGGTCCAAGGAGTTTATATATAGGTAGTTGGTAGGTAAGGAATTAACTCACTGATCTATTGACCAATGGACCGTAGGACTAAGGACGAAGGTAGAGATCAAATAAGTGACCGTTGGTACAAGGAATTTATAGGTAGTTGGTAGGTAAGGAATTAACTCATTGATCTATTGACCAATGGACCGTAGGACTAAGGACGAAGGTAGAGATGAGATAAGTGACTGGTGGTGGTACAAGGAACTTATAGGTAGTTGGTAGGTAAGGAATTAACTCACTGATCTATTGACCAATGGACCGTAGGACTAAGGACGAAGGTAGAGATGAGATAAGTGACTGGTGGTGGTACAAGGAATTTATAGGTAGTTGGTAGGTAAGGAATTAACTCACTGATCTATTGACCAATGGACCGTAGGACTAAGGACGAAGGTAGAGATGAGATAAGTGACTGGTGGTGGTACAAGGAATTTATAGGTAGTTGGTAGGTAAGGAATTAACTCATTGATCTATTGACCAATGGACCGTAGGACTAAGGACGAAGGTAGAGATGAGATAAGTGACCGTTGGTACAAGGAATTTATAGGTAGTTGGTAGGTAAGGAATTAACTCATTGATCTATTGACCAATGGACCGTAGGACTAAGGATGAAGGTGGGATAGGTAAAATGATACACAAATTCCAACCTACTATACAAAGCAATTCAACTTAATATGCAAGACCTTTTCTCTACCAGTGTTTTTCCCCAGGCTATCTATGTTGAACTTGTAAAGAATAGTAACCAGTGGGTTCCCCAAATGGTCTGATCAGAAAATGTTTCTAACGTATACAGAACAAGAGTGGTCACTTTTCAAGATTCTAGGTGCCAATCACTATTTGCGGTATCACCGATGGTGCATCACGCTCTGTCATAAAAAATTCTATGCAGGTTATTGCATCCAAGGCAGATGGTGCAAGTTTCATGGTGCAGCCATTACTACATGCGGTATCACCGATGGTGCATCACGCTCTGTCATAAAAATATTCTATGCAGGTTATTGCATCCAAGGCAGATGGTGCAATCTTCATGGTGCAGTCACTACTACTCACGATATCACCGATGGTGCATCACGCTCTGTCATAAAAAATTCTATGCAGGTTATTGCATCCAAGGCAGATGGTGCAAGTTTCATGGTGCAGTCACTACTACTCACGATATCACCGATGGTGCATGACGCTCTGTCATAAAAAAATTCTATGCAGGTTATTGCATCCAAGGCAGATGGTGCAAGTTTCATGGTGCAGTCACTACTACTCACGATATCACCGATGGTGCATCACGGTCTGACATAAAAATATTCTATGCAGGTTATTGCATCAGGTGACTAGAAACCTATTATGCATCACGCTCTGACATAAAAATATTCTATGCAGGTTATTGCATCCACGGCAGATGGTGCAAGTTTCATGGTGCAGTCATTACTACATGCGCTATCGCCTATGGTGCATCACGCTCTGTCATAAAAATATTCTGTACAGGTTATTGCATCCACGGCAGATGGTGCAAGTTTCATGGTGCAGTCAATACTACATGCGGTATCACCTATGGTGCATCACGCTCTGACATAAAAATATTCTATACAGGTTATTGCATCCACGGCAGATGGTGCACGTTTGTTCATGGTGCAGTCATTACTACTCACGATATCACCTATGGTGCATCACGCTCTGTCACAAAAAATTTTATGCAGGTTATTGCATCCACGGCAGATGGTGCAAGTTTCATGGCCCCTAATAAGTCTCTCCAAATTTGCTCCAGCTTCACAAAAAAAACGTTTCGAGACTATTCATCACTTCAGACCAAATGAACTGGGTCATGGGTTCAATTCCAGCCGGAAGCTATCACTACTCCTATCGCTGCAAAAAGATCATACCAGTATTTGTGGCTGTGATTTTCTCAGTGCAGAGGTGGAAATAGAGATAGCAGGGAAAAGACCTTGGCTAGGAAGTTGTATTGCTTTCTACAGTAGAGATGAGATAAGTGACAGTGGTACGAGGTATTTATATTTAGTCATTGCCTGCTGGGGCAAAATGCAGGAAGATGTATACTTTCAGTACAGAAACGCAAACGCAAAGATAACCACTAACCTCTGGACTTCCTTGTCACGCTTCGTACTCACTCACGCCTTTAAAAACATCTTGTTTCATTACTTGACAAGAAACATTTGCACTCTGGATGTACTCATTTCAAAATATTTACATATTTACATTAGTTCATGGTGTACCACAAGTCGTTGGAAATGTGAGAACTTTTCATTGGAGAATTGGCCGCCATTTTGAATTTTGTATTTCTCTTAACCAATCAGAATGTAGTAATTTTGCCATGCATATAATAATAATAATAATAATAACAATAATAATAATAATAATAATAATAATAATAATAATAATAATAATAATAATAATAATAATAATAAAATAATAATAATAATAATAGCAATAATAATAATAAAATAATTATAATTATAATAAAAAAATAATTATTATAATAACAAATAATAATTATAAGTAATAACATGACTTGAGGGAAATTAGCGATTAAATTGCCCGCCGCCGAGGGCGAAGCCCGAGGCCTTTTACAAATCTTCCCGAGGCGAAGGGCAATTTAATCGCTAATTTCCCGACAAGTCATGTTATCAGTTTGTAATATTATGATCGCCGAGGAAATCTTTGAGAATCTTACCGCCAGGAAATTTACACGGTTGAACAGAGAAGTTGCATCTAATTTTCTCCTGCATGTTGATGATGGAAAATATATGCAAGCGAGCAATTTACTAAATCGCCCGGCTCGACCGGGCGATTTAGTCTAAATCGCCCGAGCGATTTAGTAAATTGCCCGCTCAGAGAGAATTTAGAGATTTTAATGCCCGCTCGGAACAATAGAATCCGAGGTGATCATGGTATTATACATGTAATATGAATAATAATATTAATTATATGTATAATAATAATAATTAAATAATGACACATGTAATATTAATAACATTAATTATAATAATAATAAATAATAGTTGATAATAATAATTTGAAAATATTCTATAACAATGTAAGGACACTCTGTAAAATACCTTTCATAAAAACTGACAATTAAAATAAATTAAGACAGTTTTTCTTTATAACTTAAACATTTATATATTTTGGGAGTTAATTTCTATAATTTTCCATAATTATATTTCCAGGGAGATACCCACTCTGTTGTGGGTCAACATTGTACCAGATACCGACATACAGTAATTACACTCACTTGTACCTCACTTTTCACCCAAATTGTCGGAAGCTCGTTGCGAAGTTCGCATTCGTTTTGAACTATGCATTTGATTGGTTGCTTGGTTCCTAGCAGCCAATCAAATGCGTAGTTCAAAACGAACTTTGCGGAACTTCCCAACGAACTTGCGAACTTCGGAACGAACTGCCGAAGATTTGCGTGAAAAGCATGCGCGTAGGAAGCAGGGGGGCCGTGCCCCCATATTTTATAAGGGGGGGGGTTAGCTTTTGACCCCCCCCCCCAAAAAAAAATAATAATAATAAAAAAATAATTGAATTTAAAAAAAATTGCAGCGGAATATTTGAATTCGAAACTAGAAGTATTTGAAATCGCATATATATTATTATAAAATAACAGGTATGCTACGCACGCTCTGATTGGACGAGAGCCATTTTCACTCAGAGTACAGACACGTTTGACGTCATTTTCATTTTATATTGTACAACGCATGCTCTGTTTGGTTAAATCCACGTAATCACTGGCGTATTTATTTGATTACGCCATCATTCGTCAGCTGAGTCTCGGTCACTTTGGTGGCTTCTCCTTGGTTTTTTACCTCGTAAAACGGTTAGTTATTTTATAAAACAAATAGAAAATCGCTTTTGTGACTCTGTACTGTGATACAAACACGAATGACGCAATTTCAACCGGAAAAAATGTGTGAAAACACTCGGCTTCGCCTCGTGTTTCCACTAGGCATTTTTCCGGTTGAAATCACGTCATTCGTGTTTGTATCACAGTACAGAGACAGGCAAGCGATTTTCTATTTGTTAAATATATAATTGTACATAATTAAAATATATTTAATTGCATATATATTAAGAATTAATGAAAGGGCCTAATGAAAGAGGTAGAGAAGACTCTGAAAATGCTATTTCCGATGATCTAGGGACTCCAAATTTTCAAAATTTTCACGCTCGGCGCCAACCATGGTGGTGCCTCGTGGGAGACCCCCCCCCCAGTTTATCAAGCTTCCTACACCCCTGGTGAAAAGGGAGTTGCAAATGACTGTATATATTTATAAGCAATTAAATTGGGTTTGTTCTTCATGAGTTTTAGTTTTGTTCAACTTTCTTTCACAGGAAAGACCTATCTCTTCTCATAAACTGAAAACGCCCACCGAGAAAAAATCTTCAAGAGGTGAGTCGAACCGGACCAGGAAAAATATTTTATGTGCGTAATTTTTGTAAAGCCTGGTTTCCATTGATGATTGAATGATAAAATGTTGAGTTTGTGATGTTTTTATTCAAATTCTAGGAAGTTCACAAAACCAAGAAAAACTAAATGTTGGAGAGATTCAAGATGAGGCCAATGTAAGTTAGACCAACTTGGACCAACTTGAACGAACGAACGAACGAACGAACGAACGAACGAACGAACGAACGAACGAACGAACGAACGAACGAACGAACGAACGAACGAACGAACGAACGAACGAGTTTACTTAGAGTTAGTTGTTCTGACTTTTAATAGAACTTCATATTATGTGAAGTTCGATATTTAAAAGGCGAATTTTTAGCAACTTGCCAAGGAGTCGCCGTGTTTCGTTTGCAAGTCAACATTGCAATGTTGCTGTCAATATTGCGTGGTCGTGCGGTAAAGAACATCCCTTTGACTGTAATATCTTTTCCTTCTTCAGTGGCGGATATAGGATTTTTGCAAGGGGGGTGACTGTAAGGTGCTCAGTTGTTTCTTTCAGAATATTTAACAAGGGCGCGGGGGGTGGGGGGGGTGGGGGGGTGGGGGGCAAAACAGGCAATACTTACTACGTGGGGGCAGGGTGGCGCCGAAGATGCGACAAACTTCCAGGGGGGCCCGGGGGGCATGCTTCCCAGGAAAAATTTTGAATTTTAGAGTATCTGAAATAGCATTTCCTGCATTTTGAGGGGGATTTGAAAGAGTTTTGAAGGATATAAATTACCAAACAAAATACCCAAATATATGAATACACCTTATGTCGTCATTGTCGTGGACTCATGCGGATATGTTTTATACGTTTATGTTCCAAAATTACTATGTATATTCAGATTTCAGATTGAGATTGTATACATACGTCCATATAATCGTGATACTTACTGTTTTAAAATTGGGGTTTCAAATTTACAAGATATTAGCGTATCATGATGTCCAATCTTATTGCAAAGGAGAGGCCATATAAACAGCTGCTAGTGTATCGCTGTATAATCCTGTATTGTTTGCGACAAGGAAGGGGGTGACTAGTCACCCAGTCACCCCCCCTGTATCCGCCCCTGAACTTCTTTCAGATCCCTGTTACGTCAGAAATTTCTCCAGAACAGTCAGCAAAACAGTCGTAGAAGACCAATACAGAGAAAAATACTTTGTTCAGGTAAGATAGACGTCCACCAAGTTAAGAAATTTTCACTTGTAGCACGACCAAAAACTAGCCAGGAATCTTCCTTCTGTTTACTTGTAGGACAGGGGTGTAGCAAGGGGTGGGGACACAGCCAACCCCACCCCCGAATACCCCACCCCCAAAATACACCACCCCCGAATACCCCCCCCCCGAATATCCCACCCTCCGAACACCCCAAACCCCCAAATACCTCCCCCCCCCTCCCCCCACGAATATCCAAACCTCAGAACACCCCAAACCCCTGAATACCCCACCCCCTGAATACCCCAAACTCCCGAATACGCCACCGCCCGAATATCCCACCCTCCAAATACCCCCAACCCCTGAATATGCCACCCCCGAATACCCTCAATCTTGACAATTTAAATCAATTCAAACTTTCTGGAAATTACTTTCAGAAGTCAGGAAATCCTATTTCAGAGACGCTATATTTCAAAAATTTTCTGGTGGGCATGGCCCTGGACCCCCCTATATAGTACGTACGGTCAGTGCCCCCTCCCCCCAATTACCTCACCTCGCTAGTGTTATGGCTCACCACTGTGACTTTATTTTCAAATAAACACAACTAAAAAGCTTCTCTCTACCTGTGGTTCGACTAATAATTTTGCCTGTACGGACATACTTTGAAACGTTTCACTCTTTCTAAATTTGTCGCACTTCACCTTTCCTCCTTCGCTTTTACAGCACATTTATATACCTTTTCCAACGTAATATATCTCCATTCATCTCAAGAACTGAACAATTCGGTGGTAGACAGTTAAAACGACGCCTTTTCCCCCACTTCGTTGTCGCGTTTCTTCTTCAAGAAACCGCAAGTCTTCGACCTTCTTTCAACCAAGATGGCGAAGCCAAAAACATTCGATATTCCATTAGAAATACAATTATTGGTTCACAAAAATGTTCCCAAATACCTAAGGACGCTTATTTTCAACAACTTGTTGCCGAGAACAATTGAAAACTATAAAAACTTTCCTTAAAATCTAATTTTGAGTCCAACAAAAGAAAAAGACAAAAAATTCTCATTATTTACTTCGCTTGAACCAGAAAAATACCGGTTTGAAACCGGTTTTTCCCGCGCTTTTTCCCGATGCGCCCGCTGTTAAAGATATGAATGGCACGTGGGAGGGAATACTTCATTTAGTTACATATAGTGGCCCTGGTGTTTGCAAGCCATTTTAAACATTCTTCAACAGATTTTTTTCTTTATTGATACCTTGAAAATCATCGCTGTAGCTTGTCGGTTATTGCAATAATTTCACGCTGAAAAGATGGGAAAAGCTGTTCTAGACGTTCAAATTTTGAAAATTTCCTGGGGGAGAATGCGCCTGAACCCCCCTGTCGAGGACATTACCCCCTGTGTCAGGGAACCCCAGCCACCAGCAGTTTCCATGGAAACAAGTAATGTATGTCAAAAGGACAGCAAAGAAAAGTTAAAGTGTCACGTGATGAAAAATCGTCAGCCTTTTTCTTATCTTGTCATAAAGTACATTTAAAGTGAGGATGAACGGCGTTGGTGGTTTGTAAATATCTCATCTCGTTCAAGAGATATTCACGCAAGGGAGCACGTTAGAATATGATAGTTCTTGTAAAATAAACTAAACTTTACTTACCTGTTTTGTACGAGTCGCCCAGTTCGATAAAACCGAGGACGATACTGTATGAGCCCCCGACGAGCGAGCCGAATACTCTCCGAAGATACGCAAGGGCGGAGCGGGAAGGGAAAAGAGAAGGGCAGTGCAACTAAAAGATTTCTTTCGACAATGCTCGTAGCAGTGTAGCACGTTGCTATGCACATAGAGTGTTGCTATGCACAAAGTGTTGCTATTCACAACAATTATATACGAATACCGAGACAACAGAATCTTCGTGATATTCACAGCAGGACGTAAGTTGTTTTCGTTGAATGATTTATCAATTTGGACTCTGATGAGAAAACCGTTGGCTTTCATGAATATAAAGTTATAAGTCATTTTGAATTTTTATTGTCAGAATCGCGCCATCGCGGGTTTGTTTGTCGACGCTCCAGGATATGATCTCAATACTGAAGAAGCCCACAACATATACAAAAGGAGTTAGATTGCAAGGTCAACCAACTGAATCGTTCAACTTTTGGGAAGTTTTTGTTTCATTTATTTCCTTTGGCGGTGAGTTCGTGCGAGAAGAAGAGGAGACGAGTTTGTGGAACGATCGACCAGTACGAGTACTGAAATTTTGTGTTAAAACTATTCATTATTTTTAATAAAATTCTTACATGACTTTAATAGGGTAGTTAGTAATTACTTAACGAGTCGTAGAATATGATAATTTTAGTGTATTTGGCTCGATCTTGTATCTACTGCTACGAGAAGGGTTGCTACAAGCATACGGAGAAAAGCTATTGCTAAATGAACCATTTTATTGGCTGAAAGCCATCACGTGCTCGGTAGATGCACTCCCCTTCTCTTTTCCCTTCCCGCTCCGCCCTCGCGTATCTTCGGAGAGTATTCGGCTCGCTCGTCGGGGGTTCATACAGTATCGGCAGCGGTTTTATCGAACTGGGCGACTCGCACAAAACAGGTAAGTAAAGTTTAGTTTATTTTACAAGAACTATCATATTCTAACGTGCTCCCTTGATTCACGTTTTGGAAATATGCAAATTATATGGCTGATGACGTCATTTTCTCCAAACGAGAGAAATAAAAATGGTAAAATTAGGAATATCTCTAGAAATAAACAATAGAAAGTGCTCAAATTTTGCATGCTTATCGTATTAAATAAAATACGTTTTACTGTGGAACTTTAGTTGTTTTCGTGGAAACTGCTAGTTCCTGGCCCCCTCCAATTATAAAATTAAATTTGCTTATTTATCAGCAATCAAGTAGCGTTTACTCCAGCGAATAGAAGTGAAGATTAGGGCTTATGTAGGCATTGTAATTCAAACGTTTAAATCTTTCTATTTCTAAACAATGAGGCAAAAATGATAATTTCTTTTTAAGGTTTAGAGTAACCTGTGAGCATGCGCTTAACATGGCAATCACAAAAGTTCCACAGAGAAGTGTATTTTATTGGATACTATAAGCATACAAAGTTAAAGCGCGTTCTATTGTTTATTTCCAGAGATATTCCTTATTTTACAATTTTCATGTCGCTCGTTTGGAGAAAATGACCTCATCAGTCATAAATTTGCATATTTCCAAAACGTGAATATCTCTTGAACGAGATGAGATACTGACAAACCACAAACGCCATTCACCCTCATTTTAAATGTACTTTATAAGAAGATCAAAAAAAAGACTGACGATTTTTTCATCATAGCGACACTTTAAGGGAGCAATCTGTAATGTGCCGGTTGAATGTGATGAGACATGTAAAGTTCTACGACGGCCACCAGAAAGATCAGGAATTATAATGTTGAACTTAAACGTAAACTTGAATTCAGAGGTCATGTGTATTTTCAAGCAGTACGTCCTCAGTTCATTCTTGATGCTCTTAACTGGCTCAAGGTAAACAATCCATTGTATAATAATATTACAATTGATATTCAAAATATCGTGCAAAACTGACCAGTTTATAAGAAGATGACAATACTTCAGGTATGAATTTTAATAAAAATGAAAAGTCCTTAACAGAAAACTGCAAGCGAACTGTTACGAATGATGATACTGAGGAAAAAGACGACCCATTGAATGAATATCGGCAAGCAACTAATGAGTCATGTTTACAATCTGTATTGCCAGATTACCCTGTTACAATACAAAGTAGTGAAAATTGTTCATTAGGGAATGAAGTGTACAATGAGTCAACTACGGTAATTGATTTGAAATTTACAATACCACTCCCAGTGTGATGATGAACCCTGAATATTATAAGCCATTACCAATTATTAAAGCTACGGTACACAACAATTGTCTACCTTCTTGATGTCTTTCAATCTTTGCAAAATGTAAATAAAAGTTTCTTGCGGTTTTGTCAGCTACCAGCACTGAGGCCACAGTTTGCTAGTGGTGTGTTCCCAACACCTTTTCTAAAGCCGCGTTTACACTAGCGGCCTGTACCTGGCCTGGGCCAAGTGTGACCCGTTCACACTTGCGTGGCCAAGGCTTGGCGGCCGAAGTAAACAGGCTCGTATGATGTTGTATGCAATTTTGGCGTCCTTGCACTACCAGCACCAGATCTAGCATCCTTAGCTTTATAATTGCAATATTTTTCTCTGAGATGTTTGATTTTTGACAGGCGTTGTTTAATAGCATTTCGCTTAAATCCACTATCCGCCATGCCTTCGGCAAGCTTCTCGAATACCGCATTGTTCCGTTTGCTGTGGTTTTCTAGTTGTCCTTGCACGTTTGCATCACTCCAAATTAAAGTGTAACAAGAAGCTTGGTTTCGATATCCGACCAAGTGTTTGCCATGAATACAAATGAAATTGATTAGAATAAAAATGTCTTGAAACGCACGAGCCGCAACTTATTATAATCGTTTTCCCTTAGGCCGGACCCAGGTAAAACCCGTTCACATCAGCATAAACGAGGCCCAGGCCAGGCCTACGCCAGGCTCAGGCCAGCTACTTTCGTCGGCTTAGTTTCCCGGGCCCAGGCCCGGTCCAGGCCAGGTAAAACGCGTTCACACCATCAAAAATCTGGGCCAAGGCCAGGCCTAGGCCGCTAGTGTGAACGGGGCTTAACATAGGAATCCTGGAGGCTTTTTCAACCGCAGCACGAAGGGTAATATGGAGACGAGGAAACTGGTACTGAGCTATTATCGTCTTTTACAACATGTAATTGTTGACCTCCATCAACAACGTCAATCTTAGCTACGTCAAGTGAAAACCTGGGACATACATATATGTTCTAGGGATTTTTGGTGAAGGAAAATTCGAGTGTAGAATATATACATTTTAAGACCAAACCGGGACCAGTTGCGAAAAATGCAACTACACAGGCCTTCCGGCAGGAATTGAACCCACGACCTTGCGATTCTAGTGCAACGCTCTGACCACTGAGCCACGGAGGCCGTTGCCAAGAGCTTGATCGCGAGTTCTGTATTATATTAAGGTGGTAATGCCAGGAGAGAATTGGGTTTATTAGAAGTAATATTGGGCATTTCACTTGATTACATAGCATGTTCTAGGGATTTTTGGTGAAGGAAAATTCGAGTGTAGAATATATACATTTTAAGGCCAAACCGGGACCAGTTGCGAAAAATGCAACTACACAGGCCTTCCGGCAGGAATTGAACCCACGGCAACGGCCTCCGTGGCTCAGTGGTCAGAGCATTGCACAGGGAGCCCATCTTGGCAGAGCGTGGGTACCATGTGGCACACTCGATCGTGGTGTGTTTAGGAAAATAATAAAGGGATGAAACACGAATTCTTCCTTGTTTTGAACATCGTTTTAAGCGCCTATAGGTAATTAAAATTGTAAGACAATTGAGCGAAGTAGTTGTGATGATTCATTTATCAAAATATAATCAAAATGAGGCAAAATCTCACCTTTTAGCCGTGATTTTGCAGCTAAATTACATATCGTATTTTCGAGAGATGTGTTCCGCAAGTAGCTAGGACACTACATCATCGTTGACACTTCGGATAGCTACGAAATCCTACGATAAGCTTTTCGGATAAAGTGGGAAGTCTCAGGATTATTGATTTATTGCACATTGATCCGACTCTGAGTTTCAGTCGGTTTCAGTATTCCAACGGTGGCTCCCGACGATACGAGATGTCCTGGCTACTTGCGGAACACATTCCACGTTGAACGTTTGGTGTTTCATCCCTTATATTTTTTCCTCTCCCTCCCCCCTTTCCCCCCCGTTTTTTCCTCGCTTCCCGTAACCGTTTTCCGTATTTTTTTAAAGCCCAAAATGAAGAATTTACCATAAACTATTCCAAGCTGAATATTACCAGGGTTAAGTCACGTTGGCCTGAAAAAAAGAGAAAAATCTTCTCGACGTTTCGAGCGAAGGCCCTTCGTCAGGAGAAATTAGTAAACAACTCACATGTGGTCACGCGTATTTATAGCAGAGCTACAATGGGAATCACGTGAACACATGTAAGCCAATAAAAACAAAGTAAACAAATAAATTAATATGTAATTTTAGCCTGTGTGCAGGTGCTGACCCAATTGTGGGTCAGCTACCTGCAAATAGGCAAAGAAACAGGTTATAAATTACTATTTAAATCATCGGAAAAAGGTTAAGGAAAAGGTGTGGAATATGGTGGTGGAGTGAGCTAAATGAAAGAGAATCGCTCATTGAGGCCGTGAGGGTGAATGGTACCAAGTT
Organism: Corallium rubrum; assembly: GCA_964035015.1. NCBI lineage: Eukaryota > Metazoa > Cnidaria > Anthozoa > Scleralcyonacea > Coralliidae > Corallium > Corallium rubrum. The sequence continues at coordinate 8,235,251 of OZ036015.1, forward strand.
TGTAAATGAGACGCATTTCTTGTTTTCGGCGAGTATCGTTACAACCTGTAATGGGCTGAATGGCACAGATTTTCATGTTGGAAAAGGAGTGGTTGGCACTGTTGAAGTGCCTGGCAACAGGTTTGTTTTGCACATTGTATTTGACATCACGAAGGTGTTCAACAAACCTGTCACCTAAACGTCTTCCAGTTTCTCCGATGTAAAGCATGGGACATTTACTGCAAGAGATACAGTAAATGAGGTTGGAGGACGTGCAAGTGAAACTGTGGGTTATGTTGAACCTACATTTTGGAGCCGAAATTGAAATTGAGGAGTCTAAATATTTACAGGTGTTGCACCTACCACGACAACAAGAGCTGGTGCCAACATGTGATACCAAGGCTTGCTGCAAAGAGCTGTGAACAACGTTTTCCCGGATGTTTTTGCTATGCCGAAAAGATACTAGGGGTTTCTCAGAGAAAATGGAAGATGTTTCTGGGTCATTTTTAATGAGGTCGAAATTGCGGTTAATGGTGTCCCTTACTTTGAAATTGAAGGGATGAAAAGTGAGAGCTAGAGGTACTTTTTCATTAGAAATGGTAGCCAAAGGTTCGCTTAAGGTGTCTGAACGGGAAATGTTGGAGACTTTGTGTAACGCAGTGTCTAAGAGGTGGGAAGGATAACCGCGATTGACAAAAAAGTTTCTCATTTCCAAACATTTGGCATTGAAATCGTCATCTTCACTGCAGAGGCGGCGAAGATGAAGAAATTGAGAGAAAGGAATGGAAGTTTTGGTGTGTTTAGGATGATGAGAGGAGAAGAGGAGGTAGCTATGAGAGTCCGTGGTCTTGCAAAAGACAGAAGTGCTCAGCTTATTACCATTAATGGAGACAAGAATATCTAAGAACGACACACTAGTCTCACTGATCTCCCATGTGAACTGGAGTGCTGGGTGGAAGTCATTAACATAGTTAATGAAGCAAACCAGGTCAGCGCGCGAACATGATGCAGTGCCTAAGCAATCATCAATGAACCGACCATAGTAGTCAGGTAGGAAACCAGTGTATTGTTCAAAGATTTGTTTTTCCACATAACCAACAAATAAGTTGGCATAGTTAGGGCCCATTTTGGTACCCATGGCTACACCACTAACTTGTTGTCGTGGTAGGTGCAACACCTGTAAATATTTAGACTCCTCAATTTCAATTTCGGCTCCAAAATGTAGGTTCAACATAACCCACAGTTTCACTTGCACGTCCTCCAACCTCATTTACTGTATCTCTTGCAGTAAATGTCCCATGCTTTACATCGGAGAAACTGGAAGACGTTTAGGTGACAGGTTTGTTGAACACCTTCGTGATGTCAAATACAATGTGCAAAACAAACCTGTTGCCAGGCACTTCAACAGTGCCAACCACTCCTTTTCCAACATGAAAATCTGTGCCATTCAGCCCATTACAGGTTGTAACGATACTCGCCGAAAACAAGAAATGCGTCTCATTTACAAACTTGGTACCATTCACCCTCACGGCCTCAATGAGCGATTCTCTTTCATTTAGCTCACTCCACCACCATATTCCACACCTTTTCCTTAACCTTTTTCCGATGATTTAAATAGTAATTTATAACCTGTTTCTTTGCCTATTTGCAGGTAGCTGACCCACAATTGGGTCAGCACCTGCACACAGGCTAAAATTACATATTAATTTATTTATTTACTTTGTTTTTATTGGCTTACATGTGTTCACGTGATTCCCATTGTAGCTCTGCTATAAATACGCGTGACCACATGTGAGTTGTTTACTAATTTCTCCTGACGAAGGGCCTTCGCTCGAAATGTCGAGAAGATTTTTCTCTTTTTTTCAGGCCAACGTGACTTAACCCTGGTAATATTTGGTTTTCAACCGTGGCCGACGCTGTCCTAAAAGCTTTTAACTGTATTCCAAGCTGAATTTGGTTGACAAAGCTAATCTGGCCATCCCACTTTGAAACTTGCCACCATGCCACAGTTTGTTAATGGTGTGTTCCCAAGACCTTTTCTAAAGCCGCGTTTACACTAGCGGCCTGTGCCTGGCCTGGGCCAAGTGTGACCCGTTCACACTTGCGTGGCCAAGGCTTGGCGGCCGAAGTAAACAGGCTCGTATGATGTTGTATGCAATTTTGGCGTCCTTGCACTACCAGCACCAGATCTAGCATCCTTAGCTTTATAATTGCAATATTTTTCTCTGAGATGTTTGATTTTTGACTGGCGTTGTTTAGCATTTCGCTTAAATCCACTATCCGCCATGTCTTCGGCAAGCTTCTCGAATACCGCATTGTTCCGTTTGCTGTGGTTTTCTAGTCGTCCTTGCACGTTTGCATCACTCAAAATTAAAGCGTAACAAGAAGCTTGGTTTCGATATCCGACCAAGTGTTTGCCATGAATACAAATGAAAATGATTAGAATAAAAATGTCTTAAAACGCACGAGCCGCGACTTATTATAATCGTTTTCCCTGCGATTCTTGAATCATGCATGTGACCAATTTTTATCGTGGGCGCTTATTACCATGGCAATGCGGCCTGATCTAGGCCGGACCCAGGTAAAACCCGTTCAAATCAGCATAAACGAGGCCCAGGCCAGGCCTAGGTCAGGTTCAGGCTAGCCTGGTACCCTGGCCCAATTTCAAAAGAAATAAGGGCCAGGTAACCATTAAAGACTTCTGCTTTCCTATTGGTTAAAATTTCGCGCGTTTTTAGTGGCTATGAGTAAAACTGCAATCGTCATAAGTGGATTTAGCCCTGATGACGCGAGCATGAGATTAGTGGTTACCAGGCCCTTATTTCTTTTGAAATTGGGCCAGGGCACCAGGCTAGGCTCAGGCCAGCTACTTTCGTCGGCCTAGTATTCCGGGCCCAGGCCAGGTCCAGGCCAGGTAAAACGCGTTCACACCATCAAAAATCTGGGCCAAGGCCAGGCCTAGGCCGCTAGTGTGAACGGGGCTTAAGATAGGAATCCTGGAGGCTTTTTCAACCGCAGCACGAAGGGTAATATGAAGACGAGGAAACTGGTACTGAGCTATTATCGTCTTTTACAACATGTAATTGTTGACCTCCATCAACAACGTCAATCTTAGCTACGTCCAGTGAAAACCTGGGATCAGGAATTGTAGGAACCTAAAACAGCAATAATACATATATGTTCTAGGGATTTTTGGTGAAGGAAAATTCGAGTGTAGAATATATACATTTTAAGACCAAACCGGGACCAGTTGCGAAAAATGCAACTACACAGGCCTTCCGGCAGGAATTGAACCCACGGCAACGGCCTCCGTGGCTCAGTGGTCAGAGCATTGCACTAGAATCGCAAGGTCGTGGGTTCAATTCTTGCCGGAAGGCCTGTGTAGTTGCATTTTTCGCAACTGGTCCCGGTTTAGTCTTAAAATGTATATATTCTACACTCGAATTTTCCTTCATCAAAAATCCCTAGAACATGCTATGTAATCGAGTGAAATGCCCAATATTATTACTAATAATACATATATATGATTTATTTAATAACCATTACGCCTAGTTTACACGAGCAATTTTTCCTTGACAAGTTTTTCCTTGACAAGTCTCCTTGTTGAAAAGTTGGCATGCCAGCTTTTCTAAAGGTCAGACTTGTCAAGGGAAAACTTGCCATGTTTCCTCATACACACTGGCAAATAAAACGTATCAAGTTGAAAATTGCCAAAGAAAAATTGCCCGTGTAAATTAGGCTTTATATTAATAACCTTCAATGCGCATGTATTTACAATTACCCACTCACAAAATAAGGATCATTTGCATCTTTCATATCTGTTGCTAACTGGTGAAAAACCTGAAAAAAGAAATGTAGTTTAATACTTTTGTGTACATCTGTTGTAAATTTCAAGAAAATTTGAAGCAAATCTCAAACCCAAATCTCTGAATAATCTGAATTACCTCCTGAACATTGCTATTATTCTTTGCACTTGTCTCAAAAAATTTGAAGCCAAACTCATAGGCCAGCTAGAAGAAAAAATATTCTTAACTGAATTGAGAACCATAAAATAAATAGTTGTGTCAGACTTACACTTAAATTAAACAAGTACTGAAATTTCTGTGGAATTAATCCCCGAGCCCGGGCGTAGGGCCGAAGGCCCGGAGCCCGGGTGAGGGTGCTAATCTCGACACGCGTGGAGTACACGCGAAATTACACGTAAGTGGGAAAGAAATTCTGCGAGATGTTTATATATATATTTAACAAATAGAAAATCGCTTGCGTCTCTCTGTACTGTGATACAAACACGAATGACGTGATTTCAACCTGAAAAAATGCCTAGTGGAAACACGAGGCGAAGCCGAGTGTTTTCACACATTTTTTCCGGTTGAAATTGCGTCATTCGTGTTTGTATCACAGTACAGAGTCACAAAAGCGATTTTCTATTTGTTTTATAAAATAACTAACCGTTTTACGAGGTAAAAACCCAAGGAGAAGCCACCACAGTGACCGAGACTCAGCTGACGAATGATGGCGTAATCAAATAAATACGCCAGTGATTACGTGAGATTTAACCAAACAGAGCATGCGTTGTACAATATAAAATGAAAATGACGTCAAACGTGTCATTGTACTCTGTGTGAAAATCGCTCTCGTCCAATCAGAGCGTGCGTAGCATACCTGTTATTTTATGTATATATATATATATATATATATATATATATATATATATATATATATATATATATATATATATATTATCAAATCCACAACTTGCGCAGTTCGAATAGCAGGGTACTGGTAACTAATCCGTTAAATTACAAATAAGTTTTGTGGAAACACCACGTAAAATATTTCTTTGCTAAGCTTTCGGCCTGTTGACTCAGGCCTTCAGCAGAGCAATGACATTTATCGCCATGAAAACGTTCAAAGAATTAATAATCCGTTAAATTATTCAAATTATTTAAATTTACGTCGGCAAATTATAATTTATAATTCTATTACTATGAAAAAAGGCCAAAGAAAGAAGGCTAACAAGAGATGGCAGCGAGAAAAAGCCAACAATAAATACGACTTAATACTATTGGAAAAATCCTAAAAATTAATACGATAAAGACAGAAAACGATGCCGACCGAAATGTAACTGAAAGAAGAAGAATGTGTCCTGAAACTGTTCAAAGGCGGTAAAGAATTTTGCTCTGGTGTATTCTACATAACTCGAGAGGGAACGATGAAGAAATTTTGAAACAAACGGCTTTTTAGATCATGAAGAGAACTGAATGATGCCTTGTCATATTTATGTGTCAACAACGAAAAAAGTAAGAAACCGCGAACGAGAAAAACAATCCGAAAAGAGTAGACTGAATTGGCAGTGTTAGTAGTATAGGATATGGGGGTACCAGCGCAGTTTATTTTGGGTGCTACTACAGGGGTACCTCTTCTCCCAGAGGCGTAGACGAGGTTTTTGTCCGCTCCCAGGGATGTTTTTAGTTGGCCGAATGCACCACTTTTTTCCATAGCCCGGTACCATCACTTTTCCGCTAAGTCGCCATTATTTGGTTCCGTCTGCTGGCCCTGCCGTTGGTCAGGTCGTGGCTAGTCCCTCAGGGTGATACTAGGGCAAGTCCTAGTATCGCCCTCTATAGGACCGGCCCGAGACTTGGAACGCGGCTTAGCACTTTTAGTTTAGTGATATACGAAATAATCTAGGGAGAATTATGAGCTGGCGACAGGCGACAGTTTGGAGAATACCAGCTCATTTCTCCCGGGTGTATGTCACCGCTACCATCACTTTTCGCCGTTGGACCTGCCGTTGGCCCTGCCGTTGGCCCTTTTAATGGTCCACGGCTTTTCAATGACTTATGTCATAGTCCTGCCGTTAGCGCTTTAAGTGGCCCACGGCTTAGCATCATGGCTTGGTCCAAGGCTTGGCAATGTAGAAGTTGGTTATGTCATCATCAACCGTTTCCTCAATTGGTATATAACATAGCCAGAAATTTTTCCATTTTATGGACCAGTTTATTTTGCCCCCAACTCGCCAGACCAGTCGGTTGCCACCGATCTTCCAAAATACAAGTCTTCACAGAATCCAAGTCAGATTTTATTAAGTAGTCCGCCTTTTGACTGTACGCCGGCGTTTTTAAAGCTCTATATTAACAGCCTATACTAGCACTCTTACAAACTCCCAGTAACAGAAAACTTCTTCATTCTACTCCGTAGACAAGTGTCACGTGACACTAATGTTGACATTCCATTGAGCGCTAGCAACCCGAACTTTTTTAAGCTACGTTTATTTTTTTATTTTTTTTTTCAACGCAACTTAAAAAAGTTGGGGTTGCTAGCGCTCAATGGAATGTTGTTTACATGGATACGGATAATGACCGTTTATAGTTGCTGCTCACTGTAGAGAAGAAGACTAGAAGGGGTCTTGTGAAGAAGAGGAGTGGTATTAACAACCGTATGAAGGATTTATGTAGGGAGACTGTATATAATGTGGTGGTTTCATAAGAGTGAAGCTATAGGGATGTGTGCGTTAGAGTGGATGATTTTTTCAGCTGCCGTCTGACTGAATTTGCATATTTTCTGCAGGTGGTTTTCAGCTGCCGTCTGACTGAATTTGCATATCCTTTGCAGGTGGCAATTTCTGTTTACTTTTACCGGTTGTCAGTCAATAAAGGCAAACCCTATCCTGTAAAACCGCTCATCAAGGGGCCTGATGAGTTTATGCCCATATGCATAGCTACTGACACCGTCATTTAGTATATACCTTTTATCGTCGAAGCAGCTGAGCGAAATTTTGTTAACTTCGTAGGATCCCAGCTGGTGGCGTACACTTCTTATAGTTTTCATTTTGTGCTTGAGCTGCTTTTTCTCTAGTAACGTGTCCTTATAGTCGTTATGTTTTATATTCTTACTTATGACAGACTTCTTGACTCCCTTAGCCTTTTTATCTCCTTTATTATTATCCTTCAAGTAAGAGTACATCTTACTGTTCAACCCAATAAATTCCGTGATGGGAGTTCCGGCTGCCTCATCCTTCATCTTACCTATGACTTTCTTATTCTCTGTGAAGTGATACTCAGAGTCCACGGGGTAGTCACTGTTATCAAACTTATCACGGTCAGAGTGGAAGTCTTTATACACATCCCCAGCAGATATCTCATATAGTAGACTATCGGTATCAGTAAAAAGTAGCCTGGCCTCAGAACCATACAGATTTCCTATATATCTGTAGTGGAAGTCATACATCAAGGTCTTGGACATGTCCAGTATACACATCCCAACGAAGGCGGGTCTGTTCAGTGTCAGACATTCCTTAATTTTATGTACGGCAACCAGGTTCTCATTAAATATTTTGCTGCTTACGAATGTTGGCTTAGAAGTTAGTTTAAGTAGTTTGTAGGGACTGGTCACAAGCCTAACGTCAACCCTTTTCCTAAGGTTTTCCATAGTCTTACCGAAGATGCTATTGTTCATTAGTTTGAAGAAGTCTTTCTCAAACGCATTCATGGCATGGGCCCTCTTCTGAGTGTTGTAATCGATGTACTGCTTTAACCATGGTGACTGATCGAATTCTAGCGCCCTATGGATTTTCTTTATCTTCATCCCCAGTTCCGTGTACAGCTGTAGATTCCTGTAATGTATAACGTACTTGGTTTTATCCATCAGGTTTGGGATTAGTTTATGTACTGTTCCTATGTGGATGTTATACTTGTCTTTTATGTCCCGGCAATAGTCTGACAACATATCCGATTTTACTTTAATCTTTTCCGGGGCTAGAGGAAAGTCATTATGTTTCTCATGAAGTTCGTCCGGGTACTCCAGATCAACCTCAAGTATAAGGCCGCGGTCAGACTCATCACCGTACTTACTCAGGTCCACTGTGTCAGCGTCAAGCCACTTGAACCCACCAGTCGGTAGGTACTGGCTCATGGCCCATCCGTAAAGGTTGTTAGCATCCAGGTACATAAGGTACTTGCTAGGCAGCTTTTCATCATATTTTATCATATACTTGTTATTAGCCAACCCATACCTGTTAGCGATATATGACGTGCCGCCCCTCATACCCTTTTCTATGAACTGGAACATATTTATGTCAGTCATCAGTTCAATTTCCACGCCAGTCATTTTTAGCATCGCATCCCAGGACAATCCGGGACTGGAGAAGTAGTGACATGGGTCCAGCTTATAGTACTGCAGACAGGTCTTCCTGAAGTTTTCGAAAACATCAGCCAGCAGCAGCACATCTGACTTCATATATAGGTCATGGTATTCTCCCATATTACCCAACCTGAAGGTTCTCCAAACCTTATGGGCATGTGCATAGTCATTCTCAGAGATGTGTTCATTATTCAGGGCGCTATAGAACTCGTCCTTGGTTGGTAAGCAGGTGTCATCGAACTTTTCAAAACTGCTCATATAGTCGTATGGATAAACTCCCTTGCGAGTCATCAGATCGAACTTCTCACCCTTAAACTCCTCAGACGTTATTACGAAAGCGTCCCTAGGTAAGTTGTCAACAAGTCGTCCCAGAGCACTGGACATGAACTGTAGGCTATCTATAAAAACCAGATGTCGTCCCAGCATGAATGACATGTACTTTTCCATATTGTTAGGTATCACATTTATATCCATTCCAAATTTACCTATTTCCTGCATTATGAAGTGGCTGTCATATCCCCTTAGATTATGAAAGATTACTGGTATTTTATCAGTAATTCTGTAAATCATATTACATTTGCTATGGGCTGATCCCCTATATTTCCCGGTGATGTGGCAGTGATCTCTAACCCTCACGTCTGAGTCAACATAACTTTTATTACATATGTGACACTCCTCTGATTTCTCATGTTCATCAATCTCAGCTCTGGTCATAGTCATGTCTTTGTTAAATGATTTCTCCTTGACGCTCTGACAGTAGGCAACTTCCTTAAGCATCTTCTTCATAAACTTGTAGACAGCCCTCTCACCTCTGTAGACCTTTACCGGCTTGCTAAAGCTATCGTCGACGCAGCATACAACCTTATATGAGAACCCACAGTCTACATGCTTCTGGTACTCTTGTGTGTATGACTTACTGTCATCTTTGCTAGGTGTGTTATTATGCATCACCAGGGCTTCGAAGTCAGCATATATAACGAAAGGTACCTCAAGCTGCTTACGGTGGCTGATGAATGTGAGTTTGTTCTCACTCTCCTCAGGCATCTTTATAGCCTGTTTACCATTCACCACAATACAGTTCTCACTATGGGCTGACAGTATAGCATATGAGCTGAAGCATTGTAGGCAATGCATGCAGAAATGCTTTCTCTCCTTATGCTTAGTTTTGTTGTACATGAACTTATTAAAGTCCTTCATTAGCACATAATGCCTGTCAATCAGCAGTAGGTTCATGCAGCTCTCATGCTTTTCCTTTGACACATATATTGGGTAAGTCTGCCCACCCTCATACCCAAACACATTTATGCGTATGTTATTTTGAGTCTCTATCTTACTGTACTGTCTTGTTTCTACTGGGAATTTCACACCAGTGTAGTCAAGAGTAGGTAGTAAGGCTTTATCAGTTTTCTTAACTCTCTGAGGGTCTTTACTCTGTGGGTTCAGGTATCTGATATGGCACCATCTGAAACATTCATTGTCACTGTTCTGTATATTTATCAGCCCCTTTGCAGGGTTCCTCAACTCTTTAGGGAGTTCTACATAGCTACTACCTTGTAACGGCCTATAGGCTACCACATTAAGATAATGACTCATGATGCTGTCTATGACCCAGCCACTACCTTCAGAGGTCCATGACTCGTACAGGTTCAGCATATTCTTCCCTCCCACTGCTACTAGAGACTCCAGGTGACTTCTGTCTATAGCGACAGCGGCTTTACTACCAAAGTAGACATCCTTGAAAAGGAAATCGCCATTATTTTGTTCCTTCTTCAGCTTTATCTTCAACATTTCCGCAAACTTTATTCCACCAATATCCTCCATCTCAATTTCGAGCACTCTGCGGACTAGACTTCTCGTCTGATCTATTTCAGACTCAGGATCACCTCTGTCTATGATACTAATTTCCATACCTCTGGTATAGCCCTTAAGAGCCCTTCTAGCCTCAACAACCCCCAGCTCCTCATGCAGATCCTGTCTACGTCCCGCTAGTGTATCAGCATCTGATGGTATTTCTTCAAGTGGGTTTATTTTCTTAACTGTTCTTGACATACCGGCATCTGATGGTATTTCTTTAAGTGCTCTCGACATACTATACATATATATTCTTACTAAAATAATTTAAACGCACTATATCTTCTGTAGTAATTATATGGAAGATGTAGTATTTGCTAGAATCTTCGTAAGCAAGTAGAAAAACTAGTATATGAAGTTTTTAATTTAATTTAGATGGATAGGGAACTGGTGGATAGGTATATTAGATTTTTGAAGCACAGGAAATCCTGTGGAAGTATCTGCAGTGATTACTAAGCGTGTCTTTATTACGGAACTTCCTACCACAGTACCCACATCTTACTCTAGCCCCTGCCATATACTCATCAATGCACCTATGTATCTCGTCGTAATTGTATGACACTAGGGTCCTATATCCATTATCTCCCAGGGTATCTATGAACGACTTCTGCTTGTCTGAACAGACCCCCGTACCATTCGGAGTCTTCAGCTCTATAGCCAGACCAGAGTATGTCTTGTGTAGGTTCCCTATAATGATATCAGGTTGCCCACCTCTATACCCCTTCTTCCAGCTGGTTATTCTTTTTAACTTAGTGTCCTGATTCTCTCCTAGTCCTGGTATGACCACAGCGTTAGGATGGTACTCTCTTATATACCTTATTACCTGGTAATGTAGGTCATTCTCATTCATCAGTGACAGCTGGTTACCAATAAGTCTAGGTGCTATGTACTGACCAGTTTTTCTTATGGATGGTAGAACTTCTCTGAATACCCAGTTTTTAAACCTCTCTGCTGAGGGTAGCTTAGATGAGAATATCAGACTATATACTCCTGGCTCATTTATCAGATAAGTGCTGCTATTGACCAATGCACTGTTTTGGTGCATTGCTGCTAGCATCACCTTTTTCTTATCACACTTGCTAACATGATTCCGGACTGCGTTACTTGGCCTCTTATAACCAAGCGCCTCAGCAACGTCTTTCCCTCGGAACCATATATCATCACCATCCTTTTGTGTTCTGATTATTTTATCACCGAAACTGAATGACTTGATCATACTATAGGTAAATATATTTATAAAACCTATTTAAACGCACCTGACGCCCCGTTTTGGAGCCTTAGGTATTGAGTGACATCCCTCGATATAGGAAAGTCATGCCATGACCAACATCCCGTTTCAGTACCTTGCTGCTATCATCACTTTTTCACATACCCAGCGGGTCAGGTGCGTCCACCATCAGAGTTTATTTTCTACACTGACTATATGGGGGGCATAGAGCGTGACATAGGAAATCTGGTTGATGAAATATGTGAGTCGGAGGGGAAGGTACCCGACAGAGAAATAGATAAAATGATGAGAGAGCTAATAGATCTTAATAGTCTTTACACAAGGCTAAGACGTAAAAAATCTAAATACAAAAAACACCAACACTACTAGTCTGGCTATGGACAACCTATACAGCACTCGCCTGGGAACTCAGGTAGGTATATGCCTATGTGGTTACGATTCACATAAGTGTCAATCACTTCGGTTATGTCGTCATAATCGTTTCCGGTTATGGTCAAGTATGTCCTCTTAGCCATGCCCAGTAGGTTCTTAAACTGACCATCACTCAGACGTGAGGTGTTATAACATTTTCTGGAATCACTCAGCCATATAGCCAGGCCATTATGAGCGGTGTCCCCAGAGAGTATTACGATGTCTGGTCCTGTCTTGGACCCAAAAGTTGGTATCACAATCGAACTACCATAACTTACCGTAGCATGCGCAGCGATGTCATATAACTTGCTAATATCATCAGGTGATAGTGACCCCCTGTCAGTGCCGCGAAGACGCCCGCTCCTTATATAACGTAACTGTACATTATCCGTTACATAACCACTGGGACGTTTTCCAGATAGGTAAGTGTCTACACTGTGACATAGTTCGTCATAGTCATTCGAGAATAATACAGCATGCCCTATCCTCTCGAACCTGTTAACCTGATTTAACCTGAGATCTGTTATCCTATCTGACACCCACAGCGACAGTCCCTTGAAGCCGTCCCTGTCATCGAATATTACTACTCTAGGTAGGCCTAGACCCACACAACCCTTAGATCTTACAACGAATGGGATCTTTGGGTAGCGATTACTTATATAACTTACAAGCTTACTAGTCACCATATACTATACGTATAAAATTATTTCTTTAAGTGTCCCTCCACTTCAGGAACATAGGACATCTGCATTCAATGCCCCAACCCAACTCCTTATATACAGATCCGAACAACCGATCATCAAACATGTTCTTACTATATCCATCACACATGTCACTGACGTCTGTGAGTAGTGTTAGTCCTCTGCGACTTGCCAACCTTATTATATAGTAGTTATACCTACTTACATTTTTTCCTATCAGGTTAAGTCTTATCAGAACTGACACGACCTTTATGAAATCAGCTGTCAACATTCTTTCATCAGAACTATTAACAACTCCCGCTATCCTTCTAGCAAACCACTTACTTCTCTTATGAACAGTCTTCCTCTTGCTCCACGACATTAGATCCAGCTCTGGTACAGGTACTGTGAAAGGCCCCTGTAGACCACATGACGTGCAGGTTGGGAAACCATGACAGTTTATACGTTGACCGCCACAGTCGCATGTGTACATTTCATCGATTTTCCTAAATCTCCGCTCCACATAGTCTTCCCTTCTACCCATATAATACAGCATAGGAATATATCTTTAAGTGAGCCCTGCCCTATGTGCTATGAAACCCACAGAGACTCCTGCTATAGCAACAAACATTGCCTGGTACTTCTGCATCTCCTTAGAAGGTTTATAGAAGTCCCAAGTTTAGGTTCACTCCTGAAGGTCATACCATTTGAGGTATATGTTCTCAGCTTATCCAAGGCCCTGTTAGTGGCATTTATATCGGCGTTGGCATCACTTAACTCTGCTCTAAGTTGAGCCAGTTTGTCCTTATGTCTTATCTCATTCTCATAGAACGCTTCCTTAGCTGCTGCCAGCTTTTCTAAGCTTAGGTTATGTCTTTTAATCTCCGCCTCATATCCAGTGTGGTTAAGCTTGTTAAATAGGAAACCTGCCCCAGCAAAACTTAATGCAGCGAATGTTGTCTGAAGAGCTCCACCTGCTAATGCACCTGCCATAATGTCACCTAGGTATTCTTGAAGGGGTCCTCAGGTATGTACTTCTTCTGCTGCAGGTATTTTACAGTTAGTGTTGATGCTGTGATACCAACTGCTAGCTTCACATATGACTTCACACTTTCAGCCGATGTTAGCGGCTCCCTCAAACTTCTTACTAGCCATGCTAAATAGTATAACTCCTGCCGTAACTAAAACAGCGTCGAATCCTTCGTTCATAAGTTCCTTCCTCTGAGCCGACATACCACTAGTGATATTTAGTTACAATGTCTCCAGATTACTGGTCTTTGCAACTGGCTCAGCTGTGTCAGCCACAACAGCAGCAGCAACTTCCCTCCTGTCACTTCTCCATGTGAAGTATAATGACACACCCGCTACCAGAAGTCCTGCTAGTCCTAACATATATCCATTAGTAGGTAATGTCCATGAGGAATCTGGCTCGTCCATCTTTATTCTTTCCCTCATCTTTTTCTCTTTAGCTGCTTTGGATATTGCTGCCAGCCTCTTACCTGCCTCTACACGTTTGGGATCTTTAGTCTTAACATCAGTAGTGATCTTGGGGTCTTTACTGTCAGACATCTTATAGATTACTACAGGTTTACTTACCGTCTTGCTGTGAGATACGCTGCAGATACCGCTAAGATAACTGTGAGATACTTACCAGTAAATACTAGAGCATCTCCACCAGCCTCCTCAATATCTGACCATGGTATACTTACCTTAGCTGGGTTAAGCTTCTCCCACTTTCTCCTCTTCTTCCCCGCATGTATCACATCTGAACCTCCTCTTGTTAGTCCAACTGCTAGCCCTGTGACTATAGCCGCTATGCTAAGACCAATACCCACTATCACACCCACCCTCTTCATAGTGTTTCTAAGCATCTTTCTCTGCCACTCATCATAGTACTCCCTTATACCAGTCCTTAGCAAATCACTCTCCTCATCTGTGAGAACCCTGCCAATTGACCTGAACTCACCTCCAAGGTACTCCACAGCGTAGTCATTAACAAGACCTGTATCGCTCAGCTCCCTAGTGATCTCGAGGGTACCATTGTCCAGCAGGTAGTCTACGAACCTGGGATCATTACATCCAGGCTCGAGGTTTAGAATGTTAGTGAAGAAATCCTCCGTGTCTCTGTACGCGTGGCCCCTCCTGATCTTCTTCATCCTATCCTCACCAACAATTATTCTGGAATGACTGTCAGTGTAATATTCCTGCTGCTCTGTTCCACCGAAATCTGTTTCCTCTGTTGGTATGTCATAGTCAGCAACCACACCATCATCATCAGGAACCTCATAACTACCTAAGGCATTCATTTCAAACTCCTCCAAGCCCTCCATAACACTCTGATGATTTCATATACGCATGGCCTCTGTAGACCCTGCTATACCTATCCTTTATTTTTTTCTCCAGTGGCATAGTGCTGTCATTTATTATATTGTCTACCATAGTCACATTGCTGAACATTGTGGATCTGTCAAACTCAATACCTCACAGATATCCTTTGATTGTATTCAGGGACTTTGTATAGCTCTTGTATGCCACCTCACACTGACTGACTTTCTCTACTATCTTTTTGTTCTTGATATACCCATGCATAAGAAGTCCGATAGCACTTATAGATAATGTAGCGAATCCACCCAATGCACTAAATGCTCCGCCAGCAACAGTTAGGAATATAGCAGACATGTTCAGGGTAAGATTGATCCTAGAGAGTCTCTTAAATTGCCACTGGTAGCAGGTAGCCATCATGTGGTAATGCTCATAAAGTGACTTTAACATCTCAACCTCTCCTGAGCTCAGCTTATCAGATATATGGTTGAATCTTATTATACTCTTCTCTCTGTCAAGTGTCATAAACTAACCCTGATTCAGACTCATATATTAGAGCATATAATCATGCCATAATTATGAGGAAACTGACTGTGACTATAAAAGGATCATATAAGGTGGTTAGACTTGAGGAGCCTATACTTACTGGGAAAAATCCCCATATTCTTCTGAAGAAGGCCTACATAATGTGGGAGTACTTTAATGTAACCAGCAGCAAGGGTAACTACTATGTTCATAATAAGAGGGTGAATAAATTCCTTGGGGATGGTTATTACACATTCCAGGATTTTAAGAAGATACTTGAGGGGAACAGCGGGGTTACATTAACACTTAGTAAACCAGAGGCTAAGTGTACTATGGTGACTGACAGTAGCACGACGCTAGTACTGCATAACAACTTAGCCTCTTTACTAGGGTTCAGCACCCGTATATTCTTGCCAGGCAGTAGCACAAAGAGTGGGTTGATAAATGTGAATAATGGGCTGAAGTACTTGGTGGTGATGTGTAATGTAATATCCACATCAATGAATCTGTATAACGGAAGGAAGAGTAATACCCTAGTGAGTCTTCCAGTCACTAGTGAGCAGTCGCTGTTCGGTTCGACACAGTCATTTGTTGACATTGAGACTGAGCTGGAAATTGGTAAAGGTGTTATAAATGAGTTGGAATTCCATGTGACAGATCAGAACGGAAACCCGCTTAATGGTTTTGGGAGCATATTGTGGAGCTGTACATCTCGTAGAGTATATGGACAATGACATAGAATTGGAACAGGGGCTGAGAGATATATACTATAACCCAGCAACTGGTTACCAGTCAGCTGAGAGACTTTACCAGAAAGCATTGGCTGATGGTCTCCCCGGTGTGAGTAGGAAGAAGGTCACTGAGTGGTTGAAATCGCAGGACACTTTTACACGGTACAGGAAAATAGTTGGCAAGCATAAGTTCAGACAGACTAGGGTTTACTACCTTGGTGAGCAGCTTGCAAATGGATCTTGTTGATATGGGTAAGTATGGGAATAAGAATGGGGGATACCGTTGGATACTGACGGCTGTTGAAATTCTGAGCAGATATGCCTTTGCCATCCCTGTGTATAGGAAAGACACTGGAAGTATGACCAAGGCGGTAACGTTGTTGCTTAAGAAATTTAAGAAGCGTTTTGGAGCGGATCCAGAACTGGTGCAGTTTGATGACGGTAAGGAATTTTACAATGTTGGGGTGAGGTCCTTACTGGAGGGAGCTGGTGCTAAGTACTTTAGCACTCTATCAGATAAGAAGGCTGCTGTTGTGGAACGGTTTAACAGAACCTTAAAGACGGCTATGTGGAAGTACTTCTACAGTAAGGGAACATATAAGTGGACTGATGTTCTAGACTCGCTGGTTAGCAATTACAATAACAGTAAGCATAGAACTATACTGATGAAACCGGCTAATGTGAATAAAAGTAATGAGGCTGAAGTGTGGAACACTTTATTTGGTCACACATCTGGAGAATACCCTCTAGCTAAATTTAAAGTTGGTGATACTGTTAGGATAAGTAAGTACAAAAGCATATTCACTAAGGGCTATGAGGCTAACTTCACAGAGGAACTATTCAAGGTGACTAAGGTGATTAGGGGTGATCCAAATGTTTATGAAATAGCGGACTTAGAGGGTGAGCCAATAATTGGGAAGTTTTATGAAGAGGAGCTAAGTGCTGTTGTTAAGAAGGATCATGTGTATAGGGTGGAGAAAATACTGAAGAGGAAAAAGAAGATGGCCCTGGTGAAGTGGCTCGGGTATGATAGTAAGCATAATAGCTGGGTACCTGAGAGTGATATTCAGAATATTGGTTAGTTTATAGATGGCTGACGCTGATGGTGTATTTGACGACTTTGAAAACAATCCTCCTGAAAATGGTGAAGGGGATGGCGAAGAGTGGTCAGAATATGATGACCCGTTATTTCAGGATGAAGACCCTTATGCTGAGACTAAATGGATTGATGAGGACATAAACTATGAGGGTACGGACATTACTAATGTTAGGAGAGTAGGAACTAAGGGTAATCTACAGAACTTCGTTAACAATCTGATAACTAGTAAAGACACCTTCAGTAAAAAACTGCCGAGGCATAAACAGGACAAGGTGGTTAGGCTTATCAGATCATTCTTAACTGTATCTGAAGGTCTCACTACTAGACCACTACTAAATAATGAGCCTGGTCTGGAAATAATACGGGGCGTCTCTTTTGGGAAAAGTGGGGAAGTCGTATCAGGTGGTCACGAGCTAACTCTTAGTTACCGTGGTGTAGACGTCAGGTTGATTAACACGTCCCGTAATGACGACAGTGGTAACCCTATCACTGATAAACTTAATGTGGGGTCAGACAGAGAGAAGGAGTTCACCGAACTAGTTGAACATGCAGTGGTGCTCACAAGTCATTATATAGAGTCATTGGTAGATGAAACAGGGGCAAGTGAGGAAGTAGTTAGTGATGTGGTTAGTGAAAATGAGTATTCCGAGCCCACACCTGAGATGGTTAAGGAAATGATGATGGAAAAGAGTAAACACTATAGTAGACCAAAGCCAGGGGAAAGGATAGACAGACTTCTTACGGACCTTAATGACACAACCATTTTTGACGGAACTGGTACTGACCCAATTTATCTGCCAGATATACCTGAAAGTGTAACAATGGAAATAGTTGAGTCAGCTGTTTCAGATATCAGTGGGAGGTTACATGAGAGGGTTAGCGAGCTGACAGAGCAGGAGATCCGTGAGTTCGCAGGGATGTTGGATCCTAAGGGGGATGCTGACACTAAGATAGAAGCACTGGACCAGTTGGCTAATGAATACAGACTGAAGGCTCTTAGAGAGACCAACAAGCTGAAGGAGCAGCTGTATAGGAATATTAGTGAGGTGGCTGAGCTGAAGAGCGATCTGATACACATTGTTGAGAAAGGAGGAGTCCCTAAATATCAAGAGTCTAGGTCAGTGTTTGAGGAGGAGGTTGATAACAATGAGAGCATAAGAGATCTTTCTATGTTAGAACGATTTAAGAAGTCGATGAAGGAGAACTGGCTTGGTGCGACATCTCTTGCTGTAGCTGTGGCTTCCCTTCTGACGACGGTAATAATGGGAATGCGTTATAATATCAGAAGAGGTGCAGGTGCTGTCGGATCATTCGGACGGTCGGTCTATAATACCTTTAGGAATCTGGCAAAGAAACTTGGTCCAGTGCTAGGTCCTATTATCATGGCTGTTGGTAACCTGGTAGTTGCTCTGCTAAAGTATGGTGCTATGGGGTTGGCTTGGTTGGCCAGCAATCTGTGGGTGTTGGTTCTGGCGATCGTATGGATGGTTTATGATAGGTATGGAAAGAAGAAATAAGATATAACTTAGTCTATGTTGCAGGAAGATAGAATCAATCCGAGCTACAAACTAAAGAAACCGGACAGTAGTAAGAAAGGCACTAGGAGAGTAGTCGACGTAACATTCAACCCAACACATGTATCCTCTGGTCAGGACCTGTATGTAAAGCTGTCGACACTACCAGTTAATCATGTACTAATTCCTGGTAGTAGGATGCTTACATTCACCCTGAAAAATGGTAATAAGGAGTCATACCATCAGAACAACCTTAAGTCCACACTGTTCAAGCAAGTAACCCACAAGCTTAATGGGGAAATATACAGGGACCTGAATGAAGCCCATGTTCTTAGGTGCTATGAGGACCTTTGGTCTAAGTCAAAGCGGGTTGGAAAAATTGATCAAGGTCTTGGTGGGAGTGTGAATCTTGCTAAGCTTAGAAGTCAGGATGCAAGTGGTGACTCTAGTGTTGCTGGTGATGCCCTTGTGAATGGAATCTATGGTGACAGGTTCACAATACCTATTGATGATGACTGGCTTAGTGAAAATGGAGCCATCTATCCCCAAGCATTGCAGAACACACATGAGACCATACTAAAGATCAACACACCAGCTAACGTGTTACTCCCCGGAGGTAGTGGTAAGGCTGTGCCAGCAAGCTTCAGACTTGATAACCTTAAGCTGAGGTATGAGACAGTCGAGAATGAGATGCTAGCAGGTGAGGTTGAGGGGATTTACAGCAGGGGGAAGTCTTCCTATTACAGTCACGCCACCCTGGTTAAGACCTTTCCAGTTACTGCTGCAAGCACAAAGATTCATGAGAATGTGAACTTACCAAGGAAGTCCCTTAGAAATATCGTAATGATCTTTAAAAGAACTACTGACGGAAGTGAGTCTTTCTACTACCCATCTATTGAAAGTGTTAAGATAAGTTTTCAGGGCCAGCCAAACTTCCTTTATACACAGTGAGGCCAGTAGGGTGTTCTTCCCAAGTGATGACAGGTTTGATAGGAATGTTAGTGAGGCGAGTTTCTTCAGTGATAAGTTTGCCCTGGTCTGTGACTTCTCAACAACAGCGTTAAAGAGAGTACAGGGTCAGGGTGTGAAGCTAACTGACACACAGAATGGAATACTTATCGAGGTTGAGAAAAGTGCTGGGACCACTGCCTGTACCTGCTACCTTTACGTGCTGTCGGATGGGCTAATAAACCTGGCTAATGGTCAGCTTCAGTCTATTCAGTATTAGTGTATGGATAAGCCGGAGACTATTCTGATAGTTGGACCATCTGGATGTGGTAAAACTTACACATTGCTTAACGAAATACTTTCTGTAGAGTACGGGAAGTATTTTGACTTTATCATAATACTCTGTCCTACACTATGGATAAATATGACATACCTAGACTGGGGATATCTTAATAGCGACCCAGATGTCATAGGACTTAGCATAAGCCCAGATAGATTAGACCCTGTTATTGAGGCTGTAGTAAAAATTTACTCTGGATCTAAGACTGCTGTAATAGTTGATGACATGAGTAACACAGGTGATCAACATCTTAACGACGGCATGCTGGCTTTTTTATCATACAGTGGTAGGCATTATAATATCACATTGTTCATTCTAACGCAAAAGCTAAACAGTGTCGCGACTGGTATAAGGGACAACACCACCAGACTTCTGTTTTTCAGTACGCATAACAGGAGAAGTATGAAGGTGTTAAGGGATGAGTTTTTTGGATATATAGCAGACGATGAAATGGAAAAGTCTATTATTGCGCAGCTTGCCACTGGTAAATACCTTGACATTCAACTCAGTGCGCAGCCACCGACCTATGAGGTTAAATGAAACATAACCTAATGTATGCCTAAGAGGGAAGGTAAGCGCAGTAAAAATGAGCCAGTTGTTATTGAAGATGAAGCTATCGAAAAACTAGTTGACGAGCTGCAGGTTGCGGAAGAAAGTGTTGCTAAAACTGATGAGCATAGCGCAGACACCAGGCGTGAGGAACTTATAGTTGCGTCTGATGATGGGTACATTACCCAGAAGTCCGGACATATAAGAAAATGTAGTGAGAAGACATTAGACAAAATTTACAAGGCCTATGAAGCTAAAAGGAAGAAGGACGCAGATGGGTTCCTAACAGATTTACTAATAAGTCAGTTCTCAACAATGCTTGGTGGCCTTGACGCAATTGAGGATCCTGTTGCGCTAACAGATGAACTTAAAAGTAATGGTATACTGAGAAAAGATGTTGAGAGCATTATATCAGTAGTTAGCCCATACATACCCCTAATAGGATTACTTGGAGGTGTTGCTATAACTGGTAAGCATATATACCAGCATAAGAATACTACACAACCTATAATATATGAACAAGACCCTAAGTAGATTCTTCGCTAAGTACCCATATGCTGACAAAAGTAAGTTTATAACTAGCTCGGTATTTGGTAAGACAGAACCAGGTGTGTTCTTCGGACCTGTCGGCTCTGATAAAACATACATCTACACCGAGGACCAGGAATTTAAAAGTAATGAAAACTATACCAAGTACCTGACATCAAATAAACCACCGCCAAGATTTCCAAAAATATGGCTAGGTGGTGGTACTGTCCAGAAAGTCCAGGGAAAAAGACATTGGGAGAAGGATGTTGAGGGAAAACACGACTTCTCAAAGTTTACATACTTGTCTGAGAAGGCTATAGACTACGACCTTAACAATTTCAGGGTCTATGTTAACGACCATAACTTTTTCATGTCTAAATTACCAGTACTTAACCCAGGAAATAGGACGGATATTGCTGTGTGGTGGAATAACAACGAACCTTACTACCAGTTAATCTTCGCTGTCTACCTAAGTACGTACTGCTGTGGTGTTGGGGTTGAGCATCTAAAGTTCTCCGATGATGTTTATCCAGTGGTTACGTCTATTATGCGCTTCCATGTGTACTTCACTACCCAACGTATACTAAGGCGCCTTATAAAGGAAAAGAAAAGTGACCTAATGAGGGAATTTGGTGCTGGTAAGGATGTAATTGACAAGATGGGAAATATACCTAGAGAGAAAAAGTTCCTGATTAATCCGCACTCTGGTCAGCATCATGACCGAGCATTAAAGGAGTGGATGTGGCGTCTTAACCCTGATTATAAAACACACTACAGAAGGTTCATACCACTTAAGACAGATGGTTTTACCAGGATAGGGCTCCAATATCTAAACGAGTCTATCGAGGCTTATGTCTATGCTGTCCTAGGCTCTCAAGCTAAAACAAGGGTAAGTATCGTTAAGAAGGGTGCCGGAAGTCTGGAGTCACAACAGGAATTCAGAGTCCTCGTAAATGATGCCGTCGTTAACTACTCTGTTAGCACTTGGATTCTGAATATGAACAGATCAATATCAGATACTAACGTAACCCAGAACTTGGCCATAAGTCCTGACACATGGTTAGTGCCAGGGTCACTCACAATACTGAAGAAAAAAATTATTGGATATAACAACTTACTCAAACACGCGTCTGATGCTATGAAATTTGGTATTAACTCTAAAGTAAACTACCAGCAGGTTGTCCACAAACAACCAAAGAAGATACACCAGAAATATGTCCCACATCTGGAAACATTAGATGAGGAACCGGAGAAGCCGCACAAGGAAAATGTAGCCGTCCATACACCTGACACAAATCCGGATAATAAGTTGGGGATTATCTTGGCTGTAACAGCTGTGGCCGGGTATCTGTTCAGTAAAAATGTCTTATAGTATATGAGTCTGTTTTATGGTCACAACAGACCGATCACTAATAAACAGCTCAACGATAAACTAAAAGAGGTCCTTCATACGAAGCCCGTCCCCGACTATAAGGTCATCTTTGACCTAAACGTAACCAGAGCCAGTAAAAACGCAATCTCCAAACTTCCTCCCTTTGTTGATTACATAGAAGACAGGGACGGTGAGACCAGAACCAATTCAGCCATGTTTTGGAGACCTCCTAGTGTCAACCCACAGCTAAGCACTGCTGGCGATCATCACTTCCTTTACCCTGAAACGACGATAAGAACAGCCTTCCACGCTAACGTGTCCAGACTCATGTTCACCGATGTCTCGGTTTTCGTTGTGGTAAAGAGGAATAGTATAAGACCAAAGCTGAATGTTTGGGAAACAATTGTTTCCAATGATAGTGCTGGCAAAGGTAGGAACCTTGGGTTTAAAGCTGGGGTGAGTGACAAACTGGTCTTCAGTGGGATGACACCATCTAGGTCCAACGAGTGTACGATTCCAGCGAAGTTTATCGGAAAGAAGATCCTAATATCTATTCACTGGCTATCTGGGCTTAGAGTGTCACACATTAGGATAAACGGCGAGAAACTGAGAGACTCATATTCTGTTAGCAACATCGGACAAATAGGGACACCTTATCTTGATGTGTTTGGGGTAAACAGCTTAAAAAGTTTTTATTCAGACATCAACTTTTACGGTATGAGGATCGTGGAGGGTCGTCTTGGGGAATCTGACATTGAGAAAATCTGTAAGGAGGTCATGGTTGAATATGACCTGTAATCGGAGTGAGAACTATAAGAAGTGTTAATCATCAGTTAGGCTCCTACGAAGTTAACAAGGTTTCGCTCAGCTGCTTTGATGATAAGAGGTATATACTTGATGACGGGGTTAGTAGCTATGCTTACGGACATAAGCTAATCCAGAATTTTGGTGATGTGTTTTATAGCTGCGGGTTTGCCTTTATTGACTGATAGCCGGTAAAAGTAAACAGAAATTGCCACCTGCAGAAAATATGCAAAACTGGCCTGACGGCAGCTGAAACCAAAACTTTAATTTATGGGCTAAAATGATTGGCCGTCCCCTTGCCACCCGCATACGTTAAACAGTTAAATCTCGCTGAGCTGCTCTGACGATCATTTCCAATCAAGCACCACCTGCAGAAAATATGCAAATTCAGTCAGACGGCAGCTGAAAAAATCATCCACTCTAACGCACACATCCCTATAGCTTCACTCTTATGAAACCACCACATTATATACAGTCTCCCTACATAAATCCTTCATACGGTTGTTAATACCACTCCTCTTCTTCACAAGACCCCTTCTAGTCTTCTTCTCTACAGTGAGCAGCAACTATAAACGGTCATTATCCGTATCCATGTAAACAACATTCCATTGAGCGCTAACAACCCCAACTTTTTTAAGTTGCGTTGAAAAAAAAAATAAAAAAATAAACGTAGCTTAAAAAAGTTCGGGTTGCTAGCGCTCAATGGAATGTCAACATTAGTGTCACGTGACACTTGTCTACGGAGTAGAATGAAGAAGTTTTCTGTTACTGGGAGTTTGTAAGAGTGCTAGTATAGGCTGTTAATATAGAGCTTTAAAAACGCCGGCGTACAGTCAAAAGGCGGACTACTTAATAAAATCTGACTTGGATTCTGTGAAGACTTGTATTTTGGAAGATCGGTGGCAACCGACTGGTCTGGCGAGTTGGGGGCAAAATAAACTGGTCCATAAAATGGAAAAATTTCTGGCTATGTTATATACCAATTGAGGAAACGGTTGATGATGACATAACCAACTTCTACATTGCCAAGCCTTGGACCAAGCCATGATGCTAAGCCGTGGGCCACTTAAAGCGCTAACGGCAGGACTATGACATAAGTCATTGAAAAGCCGTGGACCATTAAAAGGGCCAACGGCAGGGCCAACGGCAGGTCCAACGGCGAAAAGTGATGGTAGCGGTGACATACACCCGGGAGAAATGAGCTGGTATTCTCCAAACTGTCGCCTGTCGCCAGCTCATAATTCTCCCTAGATTATTTCGTATATCACTAAACTAAAAGTGCTAAGCCGCGTTCCAAGTCTCGGGCCGGTCCTATAGAGGGCGATACTAGGACTTGCCCTAGTATCACCCTGAGGGACTAGCCACGACCTGACCAACGGCAGGGCCAGCAGACGGAACCAAATAATGGCGACTTAGCGGAAAAGTGATGGTACCGGGCTATGGAAAAAAGTGGTGCATTCGGCCAACTAAAAACATCCCTGGGAGCGGACAAAAACCTCGTCTACGCCTCTGGGAGAAGAGGTACCCCTGTAGTAGCACCCAAAATAAACTGCGCTGGTACCCCCATATCCTATACTACTAGTGTTTGTGGTCACAAAAGCAGAAGAAAGTTTAACGGTAGGAGATTCGTATTTAACAGTTTAGCTGAGTTAAAACAGAAGAAAATGAAAATTAATATAAATAATATATTATCTAGAATTGTCTTTGAACGCTAGAACGTTGACATTGTGCGATTTGTGTCTTTGTCTGTTTATATATACTTTTGAATGAAAATTTGTCATTTGGTTCATCTCGTTTTTTTTTAATATTGACATTGCATCTCCTTTCGGTGTTTCAATACCATAGAAATAATACACGACTACAGTTGAACCTTGCTAACTAATTTTCTGGATGTTTTCCGATCTGTGTTCATTAATACAACAAAAAACGGAAATTAGGGGAGGGGGGTGTTAAACAATGCATATAAAGTGGGCGAGGGGTTGTTGCGTTCATGTACTTCAGTAAGTCACTAACAAACTGTGTATTGTCACAAATCCCTGTGGACTGAGGCCTCAATCAATCTACAGACACGTGTTTCTCTTCTACAGCTCATCAGTGTAGCTTGGAACCCATCTAGATGCGAGAACACCATTTTATTTATCCCCCAGCAACTGCCAGTAACAGCCGCTTGTGGGACAATACTGGACATGCGCACATCTAGATAGGCGCACATTCATCATATGATATTTCTTCACTGCTGCATGTACAATAGAAGAATGTTTTCTAACTGACTGACTACAATAATCTTCATTAACTCATTGCTGCCCAGGATGTCTGAGGGTTCTCTCTTTGATGAGTACAATCATCTCGTGTTAGACAGAATAAAGCAATAAAGGAACTATTTTTGACCAACTCACGCAGGAATCGGTTAATCACTTGTTAACTCATTGCTACCTAGGATGTCTGAGGGTTCTCTCTTTGATGAGTAAAATCATCTGGTGTTAGACAGAATAAAACAATAAAGGAACTATTTTTGACCAACTCAAGCAGGAATCGGTTAATCACTTGTTAACTCATTGCTACCTAGGATGTCTGAGGGTTCTCTCTTTGATGAGTAAAATCATTTGGTGTTAGACAGAATAAAACAATAAAGGAACTATTTTTGACCAGTTCAGGTAGGAATGGGTTAATCACTTGTTAACTCATTGCTACCTAGGATGTCTGAGGGTTCTCTCTTTGATGAGTAAAATCATCTGGTGTTAGACACAGTAAAACAATAAAGGAACTATTTTTGACCAGCTCAGGTAGGAATGGGTTAATCACTTGTTAACTCATTGCTGCCTAGGATGGCTCAGAGGGTTCCCTCTTTGGTGAGTAAAATCATCTGGTATTAGATAGAGTAAAACAATAAAGGAACCATTTTTGGTCAGCTCAGGCAAGAATGGGTTAATGTACAAATAGAAAGAAAAAGAAAAAGAAAGTTTTACCTTTTCACCAGATTGTTTGGAAACTTCACGCTCATTTTCTAAGTCAGTTTTATTTCCAACAATAATTAACTGTTCTTTGCCCAGACCATACTAGACGAAGAAATGAGGAAAGTTCTGAATTGAACGCCACACCATAAATAACACCACACCACACCACAAACAACACCACACCACACCACAGACAACACCACACCACACCACACCACACCACAATTAACACCACACCACAAACAACACCACACCACACCACACCACAGACCACACCACACCACACCACAAATAACACCACACCACAAACAACACCACACCACACCACACCACACCACACCACAAAAAACACACCACCACACCAGAGACAACACCACACCAGAGACAACACCACACCAGAGACAACACCACACCACAGACAACACACCACCACACCACAGATAACACCACACCACAGACAATACCACACCACAGACAACACTATCATTGTATATAGGTGTCTATAGTATTAGGCACCTTGACAAATTTTTTAAAATAAAATAAAAATAAAAACAGACAACACCACACCACACCGCAGACAACACACCACCACACCACAGATAACACCACACCACAGACAATACCACACCACACCACACCACACCACAGACAACACCCACACCACAGACAACACCACACATCACACCAGACAACACTCAGCACCACATGTCACACCAGACAACACTATATCAGACCACGCTATGTACACATGACAGGCAACACCACACCACAGACAAACCACACCACAGACAACACCACACCACAGAAAACACCACACCATAGACAACACCACACCACATACAACACCACACCACACCACAGACAACACGACACCACAGACACACCACACCACACCACTGACAACACCACACCACAGACAACACCACACCACACCACAGACAACACCACACCACACCACACCACACCACACCACAGACAACACCACACCATAGACAACACCACAGACAACACCACACATCACACCAGATGACACCACACCACAGAAAACACCACACCACAGAAAACACCACACCATAGAAAACACCACACCACAGACAACACCACACATCATACCAGACAACACTATATCAGACCACACCAAGGGCGTAAGAACCGGGGGGGCTAAGGGGCTGCGGCCCCCAATATTTTATCTTGCTGATATTAGCCCCCCCAATATTTTGCTCAACTACGGTTTGAGATTAAATGAGTTAAAGAGATCGTTGGTAATAATTTATAAAAATAAAAAATAAATCCTCCTAACACCATAAAAATATGAATTTCTTTCGTACAGAATGGGAAATTCGTCATATGACCGAAATCTATTTCTCTGCAGGCATCACCAGGCAGGGACGTGAGGGGCCTGGGCTGCAGTAGAACCCAGTACGCACAGCGCATAGGTAGAACCCCCATGCTATGTGACCATTTTTCTGAAGCTGAAAACTAGTCGTGGACCCCCTAGGCGGATTTGTGGCAAAGCTGCGAATGCGCATTACACAAACTCAAGTACACCCCCCCCCCCCCCAAAGTAACACTGTTTCCTACACCCCTTGACCACACTATGTACACATGACAGGCAACACCACACCACATAATTATGACACCACACCACATACAACACCACATATTGCACCAGACAACACCACACCACAGGCAACACCATACCACAGACAACACCAGCCCACACCATACCATACCACACTAGACAACACAACACCACACCACAACATCACTGTCATCAAAACTTACAGATTCAATGTCTTTCAACCATGATGTAAGTTTTTGAAAAGTTTCTTCATTAGTTATATCATACACCAATATTAAACCCTAGCAGAAGAAATATCAAGAAAAAACCCAATTAGAAAGAAATCTTTATGGAAACTTTTATATACAATGCATATATACTGTACCTTTGTTCCTCGGAAATGAAGCTTAGTAAAAGTTCTGAATCTTTCTTGTCCAACAGTGTCCCTGAATGAAAGTATCAACAGGGTATTTGGATGTGATAAAATAATTAGCTGTCTGCAGCAGTGCTGACTGGCTTTCGTACAAAAATTTCAGATTTTTTGTGCAGTCACCACCTGACTGGCTTCCGTACAAAAATTTCAGATTTTTTGTACACTCCCCACCTGACTGCCTTTCGTACAAAAATTTCAGATTTTTTGTAAGCTCCCCACCTGACTGGCTTTTGTACAAAAATTTCAGATTTTTTGTACCCTCCCCACCTGACTGGCTTTCGTACAAAAATTTCAGATTTTTTGTACGCTCTGCACCTGACTGGCTTTCGTACAAAAATTTCAGATTTTATGTACGCTCCGCACCTGACTGGCTTTCGTACAAAAAATTCAGATTTTTTGTGCAGTCACCACCTGACTGGCTTTTGTACAAAAATTTCAGATTTTTTGTACGCTCCCCACCTGATTGGCTTTTGTACAAAAATTTCAGATTTTTTGTACGCTCCCGACCTGACTGCTTTTGTACAAAAATTTCAGATTTTTTGTACGCTCCCCACCTAACTGGCTTTCGCATAAAAATTTCAGATTTTTTGTAAGCTCCCCACCTGACTGGCTTTCGTACAAAAATTTCAGATTTTTTGTACGCTCCCCACCTAACTGGCTTTCGTATAAAAATTTCAGATTTTTTGCATGCTCCCCACCTGACTGGCTTTCATAAAAAAATTTCAGGTTTTTTGTGCGCTCTCCACCTGACTGGCTCTCATACAAAAATTTCAGATTTTTTTTACGCTCCCCACCTGACTGGCTTTCGTATAAAAATTTCAGATTTTTTGTGCGCTCTCCACCTGACTGGCTTTTGTACAAAAATTTCAGATTTTTTGTACGCTCCCCACCTGACTGGCTTTCGTACAAAAATTTCAGATTTTTTGTACACTCCCCACCTGACTGGCTTTTGTACAAAAATTTCAGATTTTTTGTACACTCCCCACCTGACTGGCTTTTGTATAAAAATTTCAGAAAGTGGACAAGAAGGATATAAGCACCCCCTGTTTTCGAAAATTGTCATCTGCCTGAAGATTCTTTTTTAGATGAAACAGCCTGTAGCAGACTTTTGAGGTAAGCGAAAATCTATATATTTGCTCTAACTATATGTTATCGAGCACTCTTTGCGTTTCGTAGACCAAAACCCACACGTATATATATATATATATATATATATATATATATATATATATATATATACATATATACAATAAAAACAATGGATATACTCTATCTATCTGTCTCTCAATACAGGAAACCCCTCTGTACAAGGATAATTTTACTTGCTGAGGTCAGCAAAAAAAATAAAATATATATAAACAGTAAAACAATCTCGAAAAATAAATATATAAAAATAAAATAAATCAATCAATAAATACACTGTAAATATAAAAAAAATAAGTAAATAAATAAATAAACTATTAATGTTAGGTTAAATATGGGCAACACCCCCAGCCCATAATGCAACCCTGCCACGCCACAAGCTGAAAAGCACCACTGCACGTTATAACCTGACTACTACTTGAGAAGGTATCTATTTAAATTTTCAAAAAGTCTTTAATAATTCATATTAGGAAAACACAAAGGAAAATTATGACCGTGACGTGTTTCAATATGTGATAGAGACATGCTCACTATTTTTGATGAACTTTTTCTTCGATTTTGCGGCTCAGAAAACTTCAATTTTCAAAATTGATTTCTATATAAGCTTATTATATAGGGATAGTTTTTGAAGCCATTTAAAGGTGGTCTACAGTACGTTCTGCACGTGTGCCAAGTGTGGGCTCCAAAACATGACATTTGTAGATAATTACGTGAAGTACTAAGCTCAATGTAAACTGCAGCGAGGTTGAAAATGTTTTGTTTTGGGTACAAGTAATAAAGATGTAAGCAAGAAAAGCTTACAATCTTGAATAAATGGTATCAATATTTTTTTGTAAATAAAGATGTAAACATTAGTTCCTTACATGTGCAGAACGGACTGTAGACCCCATTTAAAACATTCGGAGTATGTGTTTTATCAGATCTAAAACACTTGGCTATTGCTTCGTGTTTTAAATCTGATAAAAACACTGCTGCTCGTTTTAAATAGTACTTAAAATATTTATAGTCAGACTGCATTAATACTAAATACTAAATAATAATAATAATAATAAATAAACATTGTATAATTTATACAACAGAATAATTTTAATAAAAATGTCCATTACCTATTGTGGTGAGAAGCGAGGTGGGAAGTTCTTCATCGGGTTTAGAAAACATGCGAATTATTGAAGTCTTGCCAACTGTTGATTCACCAATGACAAGAACTTCGTACCTTATGTCAAAATCTTTCTTTACTGCTGTCATTGTGCTGCAAACACAAAGATATTGAAGTAATTAAATTAAATGTGCAATTATGAGTGCTTGGACTTTTACTCTCTTGTTTCCATCAGTGCCACTAGCTTAGCACTTTTTATTTTTTATTGACAGTCTAATGCCAGACAATTTTACTCATCAAGAGAAGACATCCTGACATGGTGGAGTTAAAGGGTTAATAACCAGGGTGCATTCCATGCATGCTACGCCAGATATCTCTGGTGTGGACTTGTCCTTGGCGTGCTGGCATGAGTTAGCCAAAATTTGATATCTTGGTGTATTGGCGTACGCACTTCTTCAGTCTTCTTGGTCTGCAAACAAATGTGACTTTAATAATTGTCAGTTGTTTGCTATACAAGCTGTGTTAGTTAGTAATACTCAGAAAAACTCTGAGCTCTAAGCGGGACTCAAACCCTCAACCTTCTGAATGCTAGCCAGACGCTCTAACCATTGAGCCACTAGAACTCAGATAGCGGAGCAAGGTTAATTAAGGTACTTATACCTTAGACTGTGCCCAGTCCTCCAGGAACGAGTCTTAACTGCTCGGTTACAAGTACTTGTTATTTCTGAAACTAACTAACTGTGTTTAACTGGAAACTTACTGTTACAATGTGACTTGTAGATCCCAATAGGTACTTGTAACTGAGCGGTTAAGACTCGTTCCTGGAGGACTGGGCACAGAATAAGGTATAATTACCTTAAAAATAACCTTGCTCTGCTACTGTATCTGAGTTCTAATGGCTAAATGGTTACAGCGTCTGGCTAGCATTCAGAAGGTTGTGGGTTCGAGACCCGCTTAGAGCTCAGTTTTTCTTAGTACAGTATTACTAACACAGCTTGCACAGCAAACAACTGACAATTACTACTAACATCAAGCTGCAATTTCTGAAACTAAATGTGACTTTGTCACTTGGTGTACCAAAACGTCCGATAAAAAATAATTTGTAGCCTTGGCATAAAGCTCTGAGCCTCGTCCCAATCTCCGGTGTGAGACTTGCATGGAATGCACCCTGGGTTAGTTATAATCAATACAATTCACACATTATCCAATATTAATATCCAATTCACACATCTATTTGTTCTGATTATAAAGTAAAGATCAACAATCTTTAACATATAAGCTGTTTAAGCTAAAGAAATCAACCAGAAAGTTTGTGTAAATCAGGATGATTTGTCTCAGATTTACAACACCTGATGATTAAAACATTTATTTCTTTGGAATTTTCTTCAATAATTTATATATATGAGAATATGATTTAATACCACATTACAATAATTACTCGGGCTACCGCAGGTACAGTAGATGTGTCTAGGTTTCGGTCGCGTTGTTAGTGTTTTTGTTTTGTTTGTGTTTTTTTTGCGTCGAGATATTGCCCAAGAGGCTTTGCGAAACCGAGATATCACTTTCATGGCAAGTTGTCTCTTGAACGAAGCTTTTGTTGCCATTTTACCGATGTTTTTGAATATTTCAATGACATTTCTTGGCACACTACACAGTAGTCGTCTCAAACAAAGATGTCAGAGTATAGTCGGACTGTCAGTGAATCAAGGTGTATTAAGAATAATTTGAAACTTTAAACTGAAGGAGTGAAGGACGTCAGAGAATAGTCATGTTTAAATAACTGCAAAACTGAGGTTTGGCTGAGTTGTCTCCAGATGATCAGTGGTTGTCTCGTTTGAACGAAGCCTTTATTGCCATTTTATCGATGTTTTTAAATATTTGAAAGACATTTCACGACAACTACAAAATGCAAGTATAATACTTAAAGCACCGAATAGAGTAACAACCGGTAAGATATCAATATGTTGAACTGTTCAGTGCGTGTCCTATTACATTCGGAAACTAAATATATTAGATTCAGAAAAACAGCCTTGTTTACATTTATACTACATCAGCAAACCTTCGGCGCTTCATGCACCGCAGCAGTTCATATAAGACCATAGATTGCCATTGCCATGTAGTCTTATTAGAGGTACGCACAGGCTACGGGAAGCTTTCAGAAATCAGTAGCCCGAGTGAACACCTGCGCAGGCGTCTTGTTTACATATAAATTTATAATGATTACCACATTACCAAATCACATTTCTCTTTGCATTGGGAAGGGCCTTCGCTCACAACATTTAGACTCCTACAGTATGTTCTCTGTTTCAGCAGTATATCTGACCTTACCATATTTCAATTGTTACAGTAATTTACATAATATAAGAATATGATTATTACCATTCAAGGACGTAGCCAGGGGGGGGGCAGTATATCTGACCTTACCATATTTCAATTGTTACAGTAATTTACATAATATAAGAATATGATTATTACCATTCAGAGACATAGCCAGGGTGGGGCAGTATATCTGACCTTACCATATTTCAATTGTTACAGTAATTTACATAATATAAGAATATGATTATTACCATTCAGGGACGTAGCCAGGGGGGGGGGGGGGCAGTATATCTGACCTTACCATATTTCAATTGTTACAGTAATTTATATAATATAAGAATATGATTATTACCATTCAGAGATGTAGCCAGGGGGGGCAGTATATCTGACCTTACCATATTTCAATTGTTACAGTAATTTACATAATATAAGAATATGATTATTACCATTCAGAGATGTAGCCAGGGGGGGGGAGGGCAGTATATCTGACCTTACCATATTTCAATTGTTACAGTAATTTACATAATATAAGAATATGATTATTACCATTCAGGGATGTAGCCAGGGGGGAGGGGCAGTATATCTGACCTTACTATATTTCAATTGTTACAGTAATTTACATAATATAAGAATATGATTATTACCATTCAGAGACGTAGCCAGGGGGGGCAGTATATCTGACCTTACCATATTTCAATTGTTACAGTAATTTACATAATATAAGAATATGATTATTACCATTCAGGGACGTAGCCAGGGGGGGGGCAGTATATCTGACCTTACCATATTTCAATTGTTACAGTAATTTACATAATATAAGAATATGATTATTACCATTCAGAGACGTAGCCAGGGGGGGCAGTATATCTGACCTTACCATATTTCAATTGTTACAGTAATTTACATAATATAAGAATATGATTATTACCATTCAGAGACGTAGCCAGGGGGGCTGGGGGAGCCACAGCTCCCCTCTTTTGATATAAAACAACAGACATGCAACTACAAACTAATGCAATATGAATTGTGTCAGGAAATAAACTGTAAACAGTGTATTCAATCTACTGAGTGTATGCATTTTGAGTATCTATGTGACGTTTGCGTGTTTTGAGTATTTTATATGACGTTTTTTAACCTTTAGAGTCTGTAAAATCTTCCTCCAAAAGCCAGGAAATGGCATTTCAGCGACTCTCGATTTCAAAATTTCCCCTTCAAAATCCAGGCTACGTCCCTGTTACCATTACAATATAAATTTACATATAATAATATGATTATCACAAAAAGTGTTCTTTGGAACGAAATAGAAAATTTTAAATGGTATTATACAACTGAAGAAGCAGAAATTGCATCAGAATCTATAAACACGTGCATCATGCTATCATTTATCCTTCAGGCATATTTTGGCGTATTAATAAATCAGTTTAATATATTTAGGCATTTAGCTAGATATCAAGCAATACGTTTTTACAATACAAACAACATATCTTTCTAATACTGCTTACCTTAAGAGACATTCAGAATCAGCTGTGCTTTAAAGGTCAAAAAAAAACGATATGTTTTAACCAGATCATGACTGCCACAAATGACCACAATAATTGCAACATTTTCCCAAAAATTCTAACCGGAAGTAAAATGCACCGAGTTACCGAAGGTATTACGACGATAACCGAAGACTACGATAAACCGCTGACCACTCTTTGTTTACATTCGTGGTCGCCCGATACTGATATTATAATTAAGAAAAGATGTTATAAAATAATATGTATACTACGCGAGCCCTGATTGGTCAATTGCCGTGTTTGGATCAGAGTATCCAAATACGGAAAATTCCCGCCAAAACGATTTTTTGAAAATGTCGGACAGTATATCATATTCACTTGTGATTATTTTATAAAAGAAATATCAAATGGTTTTTTCCGTGTTTGGAGATTCTTATCCAAACACTTGGGAAATTGCTCGACTTTTGTTACGCTTTTCTCGTCCAGTCTCGCAATTTCCCGCTGTTTGGATCAGAGTATCCAAACACGGAAAACCATTTGGTATTTCTTTAGTAATTCTGAAAATTTCGAGAGGAAATACACATTTAAACTCTACTTACCTGTTTAAATCACTGGAGCTTAATGGTTACATCAAGTTACTGGTCAACAGATGTAACATTCTCAATCTGTGTTCTTGTAGGTTGTACACATATGTAACCTTCACTCACTATCTGAGTTCTTGTAGCTCAATAATTAGAGTGTCTCACTGGTCATCAGAAGGTTGAAGGTTGTACACATATGTAACCTTCACTCACTATCTGAGTTCTTGTAGCTCAATGGTTAGAGTGTCTCACTGGTCATCATCAGGTTACAGGTTGTACACATATGTAACCTTCACTCACCATCTGAGTTCTTGTAGCTCGATGATTAGAGTGTCTCACTGGTCGTCAGAAGGTTACAGGTTGTACACATATGTAACCTTCACTCACCATCTGAGTTCTTGTAGCTCAATGATTAGAGTATCTCACTGGTCATCAGAAGGTTACAGGTTGTACACATATGTAACCTTCACTCGTCTGAGTTCTTGTAGCTCAATGGTTAGAGTGTCTCACTGGTCCTCAGAAGGTTACAGGTTGTACACATATGTAACCTTCACTCACCATCTGAGTTATTGTAGCTGAATGGTTAGAGTGTCTCACTGGTCATTAGAAGGTTACAGGTTGTACACATATGTAACCATCACTCACCATCTGAGTTCTAGTAACTCAATGGTTAGAGTGTCTCACTGGTCCTCAGAAGGTTGTACACATATGTAACCTTCACTTACCATCTGAGTTCTTGTAGCTCAATGGTTAGAGTGTCTCACTGGTCATCAGAAGGTTACCGGTTGTACACATATGTAACCTTCACTCACCATCTGAGTTCTTGTAGCTCAATGGTTAGAGTGTCTCACTGGTCATCAGAAGGTTGCAGGTTGTACACATATGTAACCTTCACTCACCATCTGAGTTCTTGTAGTTCAATGGTTAGAGTGTCTCACTGGTCATCAGAAGGTTACAGGTTGTACACATATGTAACCATCACTCACCATCTGAGTTCTAGTAACTCAATGGTTAGAGTGTCTCACTGGTCCTCAGAAGGTTGTACACATATGTAACCTTCACTTACCATCTGAGTTCTTGTAGCTCAATGGTTAGAGTGTCTCACTGGTCATCAGAAGGTTACCGGTTGTACACATATGTAACCTTCACTCACCATCTGAGTTCTTGTAGCTCAATGGTTAGAGTGTCTCACTGGTCATCAGAAGGTTGCACATATGTAACCTTCACTCACCATCTCAGTTCTTGTAGTTCAATGGTTAGAGTGTCTCACTGGTCCTCAGAAGGTTGTACACATATGTAACATTCACTTACCATCATCCAGATAGTTTATGCACAGCGTTCAAAATAATTCATTTAACTCAATCTGAGTGCACAGAACTTTCTCAAAATAATTAATAAGTTATGGTAATATAAAAACAAAAATCACGACCATTCTTAATATTGCGGCAAACTACTTCAATAAATTAACGTCACTTGAACATCAACTTTCTTTTTAAATACTAACTCATTTAAGAAGCTACATCAAGCATTTGAAATTGTTTCTTACACTGGTATTAAAACACCTCGAATTTGGTTAAAAAGCTTGACTATTGCCTAATCTTTCAACTCATTTCTCAATGTTTAAAAGTGCACATGAAACCAAAATTAAGTTTGTCTTATTTGAAAGAACACTTAAAATGATAGACTAACATCTTTTGCAGTTTTTCGTTTCCTTGCTTCGTTCTTGAGATATTTCACTTTAATATAAATAAGTTTTGTGGAAACACTAGGTAAAATATTTCTTTGCTAAGCTTTCGGCCTGTTGACTCAGGCCTTCATCAGAGCAATGACAACAAGCTGTTGGCTCACGTCATTTATAAACTAAACATATTTCAGTTTGTTTGATATGCAAATTAAACCTTTTAACGTCACATGTGCATAATGAGTTATTGAAAAAAAGTTATATACACGAAATCGGAGTTTCGACTGAGCATACAACCTGAGTCGGGATAAAACGTAGTTCATTTATAACATGAGGCTGAAGCAGCCGTAGTAAACATAACATTTCTGATTTCAGAAACTTTTTAATGTTTAGGTATATTCTATAAGGATAAAATTTGCTTATCGAATACCCTTGACAATAATCCTAAACGTAGTGTCTAAAAATAATGAACTCAAAACATGAAAAAACAGTCCCAGCCTATTCTCAAAAGATATCATTCTTAAATATATCTGGTGAATTCTGACTTCTGGTTGAAATGTTCAGCGGTTGCAATGCTAAAATTAACCTGGATTACATGTAATTAATCCATATCATTGTCAGTTGTTTGCTGTACAAGCTGTGTTAGTTAGTAATACTTAGAAAAACTCTGAGCTCTAAGCGGGACTCGAACACACAACCTTCTGAATGCTAGCCAGACGCTCTAACCATTGAGATACTAGAACTCAGATAGCGGAGCAAGGTTATTTCTAAGGTAATTATACCTTAGACTGTGCCCAGTCCTCCAGGAACGAGTCTTAACCGCTCGGTTACAAGTACTTGTTGGTCTACAAGTCGCGTTGTAACAGTAAGTTTCCAGTTAAACACTGTTAGTTAGTTTGAGTATTACTAACTAACACAGCTTGTACAGAAAACAACTGACAATTATTACTAACATCAAGCTGCAATTTCTGAAACTAACTAATATCCATATAAAAGCTTCTAGGACAGCGTCGGCCACGGTTGAAATCCAAATATTACCAGGGTTAAGTCACGTTGGCCTGAAAAACAGAGAAAAATCTTCTCGACGTTTCGAGCGAAGGCCCTTCGTCAGGAGAAATTAGTAAACAACTCACATGTGGTCACGCGTATTTATAGCAGAGCTACAATGGGAATCACGTGAACACATGTAAGCCAATAAAAACAAAGTAAACAAATAAATTAATATGTAATATGTAATTTTAGCCTGTGTGCAGGTGCTGACCCAATTTGTGGGTCAGGTACCTGCAAATAGGCAAAGAAACAGGTTATAAATTACTATTTAAATCGTCAGAAAAAGGTTAAGGAAAAGGTGTGGAATATGGTGGTGGAGTGAGCTAAATGAAAGAGAATCGCTCATTGAGGCCGTGAGGGTGAATGGTACCAAGTTTGTAAATGAGACGCATTTCTTGTTTACGACGAGTATCGTTACAACCTGTAATGGGCTGAATGGCACAGATTTTCATGTTGGAAAAGGAGTGGTTGGCACTGTTGAAGTGCCTGGCAACAGGTTTGTTTGGCACATTGTATTTGACATCACGAAGGTGTTCAACAAACCTGTCACCTAAACGTCTTCCAGTTTCTCCGATGTAAAGCATGGGACATTTACTGCAAGAGATACAGTAAATGAGGTTGGAGGAAGTGCAAGTGAAACTGTGGGTTATGTTGAACCTACATTTTGGAGCCGAAATTGAAATTGAGGAGTCTAAGTATTTACAGGTGTTGCACCTACCACGACAGCAAGAGCTGGTGCCAACATGTGATACCAAGGCTTGCTGCAGTGAGCTGTGAACAACGTTTTCCCGGATGTTTTTGCTATGCCGAAAAGATACTGGGGGTTTCTCAGAGAAAATGGAAGATGTTTCTGGGTCATTTTTAATGAGGTCGAAATTGCGGCTGATGTCCCTTACTTTGAAATTGAAGGGATGAAAAGTGAGAACTAAAGGTACTTTTTCATTAGAAATGGTAGCCAAAGGTTCGCTTAAGGTGTCTGAACGGGAAATGTTGGAGACCTTGTGTAAGGCAGTGTCTAAGAGGTGGGAAGGATAACCGCGATTAACAAAAAAGTTTCTCATTTCCAAACATTTGGCATTGAAATCATCATCTTCACTGCAGAGGCGGCGAAGACGAAGAAATTGAGAGAAAGGAATGGACGTTTTGGTGTGTTTAGGATGATGAGAGGAGAAGAGGAGGTAGCTATGAGAGTCAGTGGTCTTGTAAAAGACAGAAGTGCTCAGCTTATTACCATTAATGGAGATGAGAATATCTAAGAACGACACACTAGTCTCACTGATCTCCCATGTGAACTGGAGTGCTGGGTGGAAGTCATTAACATAGTTAATGAAGCAAACCAGGTCAGCGCGCGAACATGATGCAGTGCCTAAGCAATCATCAATGAACCGACCATAGTAGTCAGGTAGGAAACCAGTGTATTGTTCAAAGGTTTGTTTTTCCACATAACCAACAAATAAGTTGGCATAGTTAGGGCCCATTTTGGTACCCATGGCTACACCACTAACTTGTTGGTAATGCTCACCATCAAATGAAAAATTGTTGAGGGTGAGCACTAACTCGGCCAGGCGTAACAAAGTAGTGGTCGATGGCTCCCGAGTTGTGCGTTGATCAAAGAAATATTTAAGTGCTTGAAGCCCATCGTGATGCGGGATGACAGTGTAGAGTGATTTGACATCCATGGTGAAGATGAAATGATGTGAACCCTGAAAACTAATGTGGTCACAAATTTTCAGAGCATGTTTGGTGTCCTTGATGTAAGAAGGTAAATTCTTAACCAAGGGCGCCATGATGTGGTCAAGGTAGGATGAAATGGCTTGGGTAGGGCAACCACAAGCAGACACTATAGGTCTACCTGGGTTGTTGGGTTTGTGAATTTTGGGAAGGAAGTACATGACAGGTGTGCGTGGAGTGGTGGTTAGGAGATTGCTTGCTGTATCAGGCAATTCCCCAGTGGTGATGAGGTTGTTGATGGTGGATCGAATGGTGGTGTTGTGTTGGGATGTCAAATCACCATCAACTCTGCTGTAAAAAGCAGTGTCGTTTAGTTGCCTTTGAGCCTCTTCGCGGTACAAATCAGCTCTCCAGACAACCAAAGCACCACCTTTGTCAGCAGGTTTGATGACAATATCATTCCGGCTACGCAATGATTTTAAAGCACTTAATTCACTAGAGCTGAGATTAGATGGCGTTTTGGGCCTAAAAGGTGGGAGCTGATCTATATCATGTCGACATTGTCGAATGAAAAGATCAAGGGAGCCAAATTGGCCTTCCGGAGGAGACCAGGAAGATTTTTTAGGATTAGCATCCTCAAAAACATCCTTTTGTTGGATGGAGGAATTATTGTGAAAATGTGCCTTAAGTCTTAGTCTTCTAAAGAAAGTTTCGGTGTCCTCCTTCACTGAGAAGGAGTCTATGGGCCCAGGGTTGGGAACAAATTTGAGACCTTTCGCAAGGACAGATCTCTCAGGGTCAGACAAGGGCAAATCAGGAGGAATCGTGACCACTAAATTGACATTACTGGTGGAGTTAGTGTGGTTAGAATTCGAAACGGGACGAGGGCCTACAAGAGTGTTGAATTTCGAAGTTTTACTAGCCTTGAGAAGCGTGTAAAATTTCGAGTTCAACGAGCGAATAAACTGGGTGATGCCTGAATATATGACTGTAGGACAAACGTTAGAGAGGTTTGTCTTAACGTTCAAAATATCAGAATCAATTTGGTTGACGTGTTGGGACATTGAGTGAATGGTAATACGCATAAGACGACGACTGTGTTTATAACAAGCCGCCATGACACTTCTAGCCACGTGTTGTGAGTTAAAATAATTAAAATTAAAAGAAGATTTAAAACCATTGGGCACTACATTGTGGTGTAGGCAACGGCTTAAGAAAGAACCACTACTTTGTTACGCCTGGCCGAGTTAGTGCTCACCCTCAACAATTTTTCATTTGATGGTGAGCATTACCAACAAGTTAGTAGTGTAGCCATGGGTACCAAAATGGGCCCTAACTATGCCAACTTATTTGTTGGTTATGTGGAAAAACAAATCTTTGAACAATACACTGGTTTCCTACCTGACTACTATGGTCGGTTCATTGATGATTGCTTTGGCACTGCATCATGTTCGCGCGCTGACCTGGTTTGCTTCATTAACTATGTTAATGACTTCCACCCAGCACTCCAGTTCACATGGGAGATCAGTGAGACTAGTGTGTCGTTCTTAGATATTCTCATCTCCATTAATGGTAATAAGCTGAGCACTTCTGTCTTTTACAAGACCACTGACTCTCATAGCTACCTCCTCTTCTCCTCTCATCATCCTAAACACACCAAAACGTCCATTCCTTTCTCTCAATTTCTTCGTCTTCGCCGCCTCTGCAGTGAAGATGATGATTTCAATGCCAAATGTTTGGAAATGAGAAACTTTTTTGTTAATCGCGGTTATCCTTCCCACCTCTTAGACACTGCCTTACACAAGGTCTCCAACATTTCCCGTTCAGACACCTTAAGCGAACCTTTGGCTACCATTTCTAATGAAAAAGTACCTTTAGTTCTCACTTTTCATCCCTTCAATTTCAAAGTAAGGGACATCATTAGCCGCAATTTCGACCTCATTAAAAATGACCCAGAAACATCTTCCATTTTCTCTGAGAAACCCCTAGTATCTTTTCGGCATAGCAAAAACATCCGGGAAAACGTTGTTCACAGCTCACTGCAGCAAGCCTTGGTATCACATGTTGGCACCAGCTCTTGCTGTCGTGGTAGGTGCAACACCTGTAAATACTTAGACTCCTCAATTTCAATTTCGGCTCCAAAATGTAGGTTCAACATAACCCACAGTTTCACTTGCACTTCCTCCAACCTCATTTACTGTATCTCTTGCAGTAAATGTCCCATGCTTTACATCGGAGAAACTGGAAGACGTTTAGGTGACAGGTTTGTTGAACACCTTCGTGATGTCAAATACAATGTGCCAAACAAACCTGTTGCCAGGCACTTCAACAGTGCCAACCACTCCTTTTCCAACATGAAAATCTGTGCCATTCAGCCCATTACAGGTTGTAACGATACTCGTCGTAAATAAGAAATGCGTCTCATTTACAAACTTGGTACCATTCACCCTCACGGCCTCAATGAGCGATTCTCTTTCATTTAGCTCACTCCACCACCATATTCCACACCTTTTCCTTAACCTTTTTCTGACGATTTAAATAGTAATTTATAACCTGTTTCTTTGCCTATTTGCAGGTACCTGACCCACAAATTGGGTCAGCACCTGCACACAGGCTAAAATTACATATTACATATTAATTTATTTGTTTACTTTGTTTTTATTGGCTTACATGTGTTCACGTGATTCCCATTGTAGCTCTGCTATAAATACGCGTGACCACATGTGAGTTGTTTACTAATTTCTCCTGACGAAGGGCCTTCGCTCGAAACGTCGAGAAGATTTTTCTCTGTTTTTCAGGCCAACGTGACTTAACCCTGGTAATATTTAATATCCATATAGTTGCTCATCTACCGTGGCGCCTTTATAAAAGATAGAATTTTTGTAATTGAGTATAGATTTACAGTACTTACTTTTGCCAGGTTACTTTTCAAGAAAATAACAGACAAGTATATACTATTTAGGTACTTCAACCAATCCCCCCCCCCCCCCCCCCCCTGGGCGACCTGCTGAGGCAAATGCCCGACCCTGGGAACAGGTGAATCGCCGAATGCCCGCGTGGGAGTGGGGGGTGGAGAGTGGTGGTGGTGGTCACGCTTGGAATTGATTGAGTCATTCTATGTTGCATTTCAGTCAGTCCATCACTTGATGGACTCTGGTAACATTTGATTACCATTTTAAAACAAAAAAAAAGAACATTCAACCGCGTATTTTAAAAATACATTGTAAAGAAAAGGGAACAACTTACTTTTATATGGAACAGTTTTTATACGTCGATTACCATTCAGGATCCAAGGCCATTTTTATAAATACATTGTAATAAAGTTAATCCCAAAATCTCCTTGTTATTTCATTGTTTACCCAAAATATCTTCGCAAACCAAGTCTGTACAGGTTACCAATGTATTTCCAATAAGTTTGTTCCATCAAAATTTTGAATAGAATACATTTTTAACCATTTTTCTCACTCGCTTCGTGACATTCGAAATTCCGAGTGTCAAAGCCCGCGTGTAATCTCTGTTCATGCTGGCGGATTGCGGCCAAGATTTAGTTTCTAGCCAATCAAAATCTAGCCTGCTTTAAAAATATTTACTTCCGACGTAATTGCATTTACTTCCGACGTAATTCCATTGGCTTCGACCAATCAGCACTCATAATTCCGACGTATTTCGGCCATTTATGACGTGGATAAACGTGCCAGTCGGTGACCACTTCCCGCTATAGTTACCTCTTATACGGTTCTAGTAGCCGATGGCGACCACAGAATAACTTGCGCGGCGTCTGACGAGGGCTCTAGAAATTATGAAATTATTCTCCAGCAAAGAATAAACCGTATCTTGCCAAATACGTTAAAAAATGGAAAATCAGAACAAACCCTTCAATTTTCCCATCTCAGATTTTTCACCTTAGTCGCTTGACGTGTTTGACGTATATTAAATCCGCCCCTGATTTGAGCAAACTTTTTCATCTAATTCTACAGTGAGTATAGTTGAAATTTTACTGTAAAAATGAAGAAATTACCACACCAACATACCCTACAGGGTGCCAAAATCCAGCTCTATCTCTGACTGGTTTATTTTCGCCATGAGATTCGAAAGCTGAGTTCACAAATTTCGAGAAGCAGTTGTTTTTAGCAGTTTCCACTCGGCTAAAGCAAAATTTCCTTTTTTTATCCTTCTTTTTAGCAAAATTTCCTTCCCAAAATCTGAAATTTCCTTCCAGTTTTCCCTCCAAAATCTCTTATAAATCCTTCTTCTAATGATTAAAATTTGGATCGTACACTTCACCAGTTTGCTTTCGAGTGCACGCAAAGCTCGCAATGAGAAAATACGAATGTGGTCCGAACATTTCCGACGCTTTCCGATGTCTAGAAAGCGAGTTATTTTTGTATCTGGGCAAGCGCAGATGCAAAGACAAATTAGACAACAGCCATTTTCAGTTTTTAAATGTGAAATTCTACTCAACTAACAATTCGCAATTACATTCCCAAACTATATAACTAATAAAGTTAAGCTTCAAGTTTGCAAAAATTTTACAAACTCTTTTAGTCAAATTAGTCCTTTGGAAACTAGAATAATTCTCAGATAAAGGTTTGAAACATAATGTCATGATCAATGCACGCTTTGTACCGGTTTGCAGTTGCAAGTGAGGTGGAACTGGAGCCCCATCATCAACCTCATCTTCTGATGAGGTTTGATTCTGGACTCGAGTCAATCATTCTTTGCATGAGTTATATGCCAAGGATGCATTCCGTGTTTGCTAACGCCGGATATCTCCGGCGTGGACTTGTCCTCGTGCTTGGCGTGCCAAAATTTGATATCTTGGCGTATTGGTGCACGCACTTGTTCAGTCTTCTTGGCGTGCAAACAAATGTGACCAGCACTTTGCCTCTTTTGGCGTATTATTTTCTTATTATTTTGCGTATTATTACTTAAAAAAATAATTGGTTTCTTGGCGCAAAGCTCCGAGCCTCGTCGCCAATCTCCGGCGTGAGATTTGCACGGAATGCACCCAGAAAATAGAAATTTGCAAACATTGAGCCTGCGCTATTTCTGTAGCAGCCCCTATTTAACGCTACGCATCACATTACTACTCGCGTTTTTAATTTATACACGTTTTTGAACCCGAAAGTAAAAAATAAGCAGTTTCATCAACTTCTAATTCCTGAAAATGTTCGAATTTCAAAATTTCCTTCCATTTTCCTTCCATATGACCAAATTTCCTTGCAATTTCCTTCCAAATTTTATTTCCTTTTGTTTTTCCTTCCAAATGCCAAAATTTCCTTTTGGAAGAAAATTTCCTTCCAAGTGGAAGCACTGTTTCTAATAGAGACAACCCGCAAAGCCTGTTGGGGCAATATCGCGCGGCTGGGAGACTAATGATCACGACCCCCCCCCCCTCCCCCAAAAAATAATAATTATAATAATAATAATAATAATAATAATAATAATAATAATAACAATAATAATAATAATAATAACAACAATAACAATAATAATAATAATAATAATAACAATAATAATAATAATAATAATAATAATAATAATAATAATAATAATAACAGAGCGGAAACCTAATAAAACATAAAGCTCCGTGTACTCTTATAAAGGCACCTTTGACGTCATTTGAACATGAAAGAACCTGCTGATGATGGCTCTGCTTAACAAATAGAAAATCACTTGCGTGTCTCTGTACTGTGATACAAACACGAATGACGTGATTTCAACCGGAAAAAATGCCCAGTGGAAACAGGGCCAAGTGACCGAGACTCAGCTGACGAATGATGGC
Organism: Corallium rubrum; assembly: GCA_964035015.1. Taxonomy (NCBI): domain Eukaryota; kingdom Metazoa; phylum Cnidaria; class Anthozoa; order Scleralcyonacea; family Coralliidae; genus Corallium; species Corallium rubrum. The sequence goes on from OZ036015.1 coordinate 8,280,047, forward strand.
GTAATCAAATAAATACGCCAGTGATTACGTGAGATTTAACCAAACAGAGCATGCGTTGTACAATATAAAATGAAAATGACGTCAAACGTGTCTCTGTACTCTGAGTGAAAATGGCTCTCGTCCAATCAGAGCGTGTGTAGCATACCTGTTATTTTATAAAATTAATTAATATATTGCCAATTCCCTTGAAATATAAAAAAACAACAAAAAACACAGCGCCCACTCAGGTAGCTAATCAAATTATAGCAATGTCTTTATACCATTCCAGTCGCTCTCTGTTGATAAAAAATAATTGAAGAATCTTACGGCTTGTAAAAAACATTTGCACCACTAGTGGCTAGCTTAAATATCAATTTGAAAAACTCACAAATGTACTTGAACATTATTCAATGCTTCTTTAATATAAATCTTATAAAAAAAGTTAAGGTTCGCTAATGACTATTTCTAAACTAATCTATTTCTCAAATTCATTGTCAGAATATTACTTCTGTTATAACAAGCGACAATTTATGTGTCTCGATTATTTACATGTCTATGGTTTCCGTGGACTCCAACGATCCTTTGTGAAGTCTTAGGTTACCAATTTTCATGGCATTTAAAGAAGAGTTCGTCCAATGGTCTGGACGAACTCTTCTTTAAATGCCATGATAAGGAACTGTGGTTATTCTCTTGCTCGATATTCTACTGGAAAGATCTGCCTTCTTGCTCATTTTCGGTTCTTCTGGACTCTGCTTCTCCTTGCTTCTTCCACACTTATTTCAGGTCAAATTCAGAAACTCCCAAACGAATTTCAGACACTTCCAAATGATATTCAGATTATATAAATAAGTTTTGTGGAAACACCACGTAAAATATTTCTTTGCTAAGCTTTCGGCCTGTTGACCAAGGCCTTCATCAGAGCAATGACAAGAAGTTGTTGGCTCACGTCATTTATAAACTAAGCAACTGATCAATTAAATCACGTAAGAATACAATGGTGTATCACGTTAATTTTATTAATTAGAAAACAAAATCAAGAATAATTGCCAGTTGTTTGCTGTACAAGCTGTGTTAGTTAGTAATACTCTTTTAGTTTTTCTGAGTATTACTAACTAACACAGCTTGTACAGCAAAAAACTGACAATTATTACTAACATCAAGCTGCAATTTCTGAAAATCAAGAATGTTCCCGAATAGGGCACACCACGTGCTGTTTAATGGCTGTCCTTCCTGAGAAATAGTACGATGTTTTGCAATCTCAATAGACTCCCTTGTTCTTCGCGTGAACTATTGCTTGTCGCTGGCTAAGAGTGAAGACTCTTCCCACTTAACACGATGGTCATACTTCCAAGCGTGTTTGGCAACAGCAGATTTATCCGGTTGGGCTTTATTTACCCTGTTGGATTTATCCTGTTGCCAAACACGCTTGGAAGTATGACCATTGTGTTAAGTGGGAAGAGTCGTCACTCTTAGCCAGCGCCAAGCAATACTTCACGCGAAGAACAAGGGAGTCTATTGAGATTGCAAAACATCGAACTATTTCTCAGGAAGAGTAATCGAAATATTGCAAGGTTAGACATACTGCCGAAACAGAGAACGTAGGAGTCTAACATTTCGAACGAAGGCCCTTCGTCAGAGAGAAACGTGAGTCACGTTTCTCTCTGACGAAGGGCCTTCGCTCGAAACGTTAGATTCCTACGTTCTCTGTTTCGGCAGTATATCTAACCTTGCTATATTTCGATTGTTGTTTCTACACTGCCTACGCAGCACGCTACTTTTATTTCTCAGGAAGGACAGCCATTAAAAGCACGTGGTGTGCCCTATTCGGAGAACATTCTTGATTTTAAGAATTGTCAATTGTTTGCTGTACAAGCTGTGTTAGTTACTAAGCCAGCCGCACACGAGAGCAACCAGCATAGCTAACCGCCTCGCGAGGCCATTTGCTCAGCAAATTCTCTCGTGTGCGCGTTGTTTTTTCCTGAGAATTTGACTTAGCGAGTCAAATTCTCAGGAAAAAACAACGCGCACACGAGAGAATCTTGCTGAGCAAATGGCCTCGCGAGGCGGTTAGCTCAGGTATAGTTGCTCTCGTGTGCGGCTGGCTTAATACTCAGAAAAACTCTGAGCTCTAAGCGGGACTCGAATTTTTCTGAGTAATACCAACTAACACAGCTTGTACAGCAAACAACTGACAATTATTACTAACATCAAGCTGCAATTTCTGATTCTTGAATTTTGTTTTCTAATTAATAAAATTAATGTGATACGCCATTGTATTCTTACGTGTTTTAATTGATCAGTTGCTTAGTTTATAAATGACGTGAGCCAACAACTTGTTGTCATTGCTCTGATGAAGGCCTGAGTCAACAGGCCGAAAGCTTAGCAAAGAAATGTTTTACGTGGTGTTTCCACAAAACTTATTTATATTACTTTATCGCCATGAAAACTTTCAAAGAATTAATAGATATTCAGATTGTACAAATGAATTTCAAATATTTCCAAGTGATATTCAGATTTTCCAAATGATATTCAAACATTTCCAAATGAATTTCAGAAATTTCCAAAATTAAGCTATAGAGGCTAAAGTTCGCTTGAACAGTAAATAGTTCGGATCAGCTGAGGGAACACATACACCTTTTGCCCTGCATTACTAAATAAAAAAACATTCAATTGCACTCATTGAAATAACAATAGCACTTTATTCATTAGAGCGAAACGACATTCAATAACGCTTCCAATCTCGTTCCCAGAGCCCACGTTCTCCACCCGGGAAACAACAGACTCTGGGATAATCCGTTTCACATCGATATTTCATTGGCTGATGAACATGATTACTCTTCTTCCGGATAGCAATCCTGTGATGGCGTGAACGGATTATCCCAGAGCCTCTCGTTTCCCGCCTGCTGGGTAAGGGGAACGTGGGCTCTGGGAACGAGATTGTAACGCTTCTGTAACATCAATAGCATTTATTACATAAAGTGTTATTGTTATTTCAATGAGTGCAATTGAATGTTTTTGTATTGAGTGATGCAGGGTAAAAGGTGTGTGTGTTCCCTCAGCTGACCCGAACTATTTACTGTTCAAGCGAACTTTAGCTTCTCGCTTCATTTTGGAAATGTCTGAATATCATTTGGAAATGTCTGAATATCATTTGGAAATGTCTGAAAATCATTTGGAAATGCCTGAATATCATTTGGAAATGTCTGAAATTCATTTGGAAATGTCTGAAATTCATTTGGAAGTGTCGGAATATCATTTGGAAATGTCTGAATATCATTTGGAAATGTCTGAATATCATTTGGAATATCCTTTCTTTATCGCTCTTCACGCTTCTTCCGTGAATGAATGAATGAGATGGAATGAAGCAGAGTTCAACAACTCTTCGTCATTCCATCTCATTCATTCACGGTCTTTTCTGCCTTTTTGATTCTTCAGATTCATCTGATGTCGTTTTCCTTCGTACTCATCTCTTCTTCTCTTTGTTTCGCCAGATGTACTAGAATGACTAGAAATCTCTTTCACCATGTCTTCGCTTTTCTCCTTTCTGATCTAAAAATTAAGGAATATCCATTTAGTTTTATTAATCTCGATCACACAATCTTTTATTAATATTAATATTAATATATATTAATATATATATATATATATATATATATATATATATATATATATATATATATATATATATATATATATATATATATATATTGTGCGCATGACAGCTATATATATATATATGTGCGCATGACAGCTGTTGTCCCACAAGCGGTTGTCACTGACAGTCGCTTGGGTATAAATAAGTTGCCATGACATATCCAGATTGTACCAAGCTACACTGATGAGCTGTGGAACAGCGAAACACGTGTCTGTAGATTGTACTATATATATATATATATATATATATATATATATATATATATATATATATATATATATATATTTAAAAGCTTCTACGACAGCGTCGGCCACGGTTGAAATCCAAATATTACCAGGGTTAAGTCACGTTGGCCTGAAAAACAGAGAAAAATCTTCTCGACGTTTCGAGCGAAGGCCCTTCGTCAGGAGAAATTAGTAAACAACTCACATGTGGTCACGCGTATTTATAGCAGAGCTACAATGGGAATCACATGAACACATGTAAGCCAATAAAAACAAAGTACACAAATAAATTAATATGTAATTTTAGCCTGTGTGCAGGTGCTGACCCAATTGCGGGTCAGCTACCTGCAAATAGGCAAAGAAACAGGTTATAAATTACTATTTAAATCATCAGAAAAAGGTTAAGGAAAAGGTGTGGAATATGGTGGTGGAGTGAGCTAAATGAAAGAGAATCGCTCATTGAGGCCGTGAGGGTGAATGGTACCAAGTTTGTAAATGAGACGCATTTCTTGTTTACGACGAGTATCGTTACAACCTGTAATGGGCTGAATGGCACAGATTTTCATGTTGGAAAAGGAGTGGTTGGCACTGTTTGAAGTGCCTGGCAACAGGTTTGCTTGGCACATTGTTTTTGACATCACGAAGGTGTTCAACAAACCTGATACAGATACTGTATCTCTTGCAGTAAATGTCCCATGCTTTACATCGGAGAAACTGGAAGACGTTTAGGTGACAGATTTGTTGAACACCTTCGTGATGTCAAAAACAATGTGCCAAACAATGTGTTCGATAACATATAGTTAGAGCAAATATAGATTTTCGCTTACCTCAAAAGTCTGCAACAGGCTGTTTCATCTAAAAAAGAATGCAACGGGCTGTTTCATCTAAAAAAGAAGAAGCTGTTTCATCTAAAAAAGAATGTTTCATCTAAAAAAGAATCATCTAAAAGAGAATGTTTCATCTAATAAAGAAGAGGCTGTTTCATCTAAAAAAGAATCTTCAGGCAGATTCAAGATTCTTTTTTAGATGAAACAGCCTGTTGTAGACTTTTGAGGTAAGCGAATATATAGATATATATATATATATATATACAAAACGGAGTTTAAATTGACTTTTTATGGCCTTTTATATTATCAAAATACCAAGTCATTTAATTTTATTGAGTAATAAAGAACTGCGTCAGGGTAACCGAGTTTAAACTGTCTTTTTGGTTGGATTTTAGTGAACAAAAAAGACTTGGCTACGAAAGTAGAAAAACACAACAACCAAAACGATTCGCCGGCTTGTGAAAGGATTTAATGTTATGTTATAAAAGAAATGGCTCATGGTTTAGTGTGCTCGACCAACGCCTCGACCAACTCTTGCGATTTTTTCGTTGCTCTCCCAATTTCCCAAGTGCATCCATAACTCGATGAAGCACACTAAACCATGAGTCATTTCTTTTATAACATAGCATTAAATCCTTTCACAAGCCGGCGAATCGTTTTCGTTGTTGTGTTTTTCTACTTTCGTAGCCAAGTCTTTTTATCTCTCTCCATCTCTCTCCATCTCTCTCCATCTCTCTCCATCTCTCTCCATCTCTCTCCATCTCTCTCCATCTCTCTCCATCTCTCTCCATCTCTCTCCATCTCTCTCCATCTCTCTCCATCTCTCTCCATCTCTCTCCATCTCTCTCCATCTCTCTCCATCTCTCTCCATCTCTCTCCATCTCTCTCCATCTCTCTCCATCTCTCTCCATCTCTCTCCATCTCTCTCCATCTCTCTCCATCTCTCTCCATCTCTCTCCATCTCTCTCCATCTCTCTCCATCTCTCTCCATCTCTCTCCATCTCTCTCCATCTCTCTCCATCTCTCTCCATCTCTCTCCATCTCTCTCCATCTCTCTCCATCTCTCTCCATCTCTCTCCATCTCTCTCCATCTCTCTCCATCTCTCTCCATCTCTCTCCATCTCTCTCCATCTCTCTCCATCTCTCTCCATCTCTCTCCATCTCTCTCCATCTCTCTCCATCTCTCTCCATCTCTCTCCATCTCTCTCCATCTCTCTCCATCTCTCTCCATCTCTCTCCATCTCTCTCCATCTCTCTCCATCTCTCTCCATCTCTCTCCATCTCTCTCCATCTCTCTCCATCTCTCTCCATCTCTCTCCATCTCTCTCCATCTCTCTCCATCTCTCTCCATCTCTCTCCATCTCTCTCCATCTCTCCCCATCTCTCCCCATCTCTCTCCATCTCTCTCCATCTCTCTCCATCTCTCTCCATCTCTCTCCATCTCTCTCCATCTCTCTCCATCTCTCTCCATCTCTCTCCATCTCTCTCCATCTCTCTCCATCTCTCTCCATCTCTCTCCATCTCTCTCCATCTCTCTCCATCTCTCTCCATCTCTCTCCATCTCTCTCCATCTCTCTCCATCTCTCTCCATCTCTCTCCATCTCTCCCCATCTCTCCCCATCTCTCCCCATCTCTCTCCATCTCTCTCCATCTCTCTCCATCTCTCTCCATCTCTCTCCATCTCTCTCCATCTCTCTCCATCTCTCTCCATCTCTCTCCATCTCTCTCCATCTCTCTCCATCTCTCTCCATCTCTCTCCATCTCTCTCCATCTCTCTCCATCTCTCTCCATCTCTCTCCATCTCTCTCCATCTCTCTCCATCTCTCTCCATCTCTCTCCATCTCTCTCCATCTCTCTCCATCTCTCTCCATCTCTCTTCATCTCTCTCCATCTCTCTCCATCTCTCTCCATCTCTCTCCATCTCTCTCCATCTCTCTCCATCTCTCTCCATCTCTCTCCATCTCTCCCCATCTCTCTCCATCTCTCTCCATCTCTCTCCATCTCTCTCCATCTCTCTCCATCTCTCTCCATCTCTCTCCATCTCTCTCCATCTCTCTCCATCTCTCTCCATCTCTCTCCATCTCTCTCCATCTCTCTCCATCTCTCTCCATCTCTCTCCATCTCTCTCCATCTCTCCCGTCTGTTCTCTCTCGGGGTCAGACGTGTATTTTAGTGCTCCGCTAAATTTTTATTCGTGATTTTACTGAACTTATTATTTCGCTCGATATCTTGTAATATTAATATGGAACATTATCTTGATTTTAACGAAGACACTGATTGCTTTAGCTGGGGTGGTTCTTTCAAAGATTTACAAACCTTCGTCAACGAAATATTCGACGTACAAGAAAACGAAGGTGAAGTGAAACAAGACGTGAAGCATAATTCCTTTTCTTATAAGATGAAGAACTGGTCTCTCCGCTTCTATACATCTACAGGTAACCTCATGTTATTTGGTACGGAACAAGCAATCTCAAAGATGAAACTACACGAAATATGTGACAAAATCAAGAATCAGAATACGTTGTTGACGAAGGACCATCACAATGCCGAACATATAAATCTAGAAAGTTCAAGTTCAAAATCTGCGACTTCTACACCTTCAATTTCCTCTACAGCCTCAGCCGAAATGTATAGTGATAAAGACGAAGTCATTGTTGTCGGGGAGAAACCAAGTGTAATCGTGGATGAACTGGAGACGGCTTTGATCAAACCAATTGTAGACAACGCCCAGGTCATGAAAGAAATCTCGCTGTTACGAAAAGAAATAAATCAAGTTAAAGAACGATTGAACGATAATAACTCACACGACTGTGTTAAAATCCATAGCCAGAAGGGTGAACTAGAGGGGTATCGAAAGGAGAATGAAGACCTTAAAGAACAGGTTAAAACTCAAAGGGAAAATATCAAGCATCTGGAAGACGAAAGAGCAAGTTTAATCACTACGATTAGAATATTAATGGCAGATAAAAATGGAAAGAGTCAGTCTCCTGGGACAGTACAGAGTAATGCAAATGAGCAAAAGCAAGGGCTAACGACCAAAAACAAACACAAGAAGGGAGAAAGTAAGAATAAATCCGATGCTAGTACGAAGTCAAGCTCGACAAAATCTCGAAAACCGGAAAACACCGCAGATTTGGTGGAACCACCAGTGTCAAAAAGAAAGAATACAATCATATTGGGTGATTCTATAGTTTCTAAGATCGAAGGATGGAAAATGTCTAATAGGGAAAATCGCGTCAGTGTTCGCAGTTTTCCAGGCTCAACTGTTGAAGATATGTCGGACTACATTAGACCAACCATAAAAAGTCAACCAGATAATCTTATCTTGCATGTTGGCACAAATAATCTCAAAAACAGCGAGCCATTGGAAATTGCCGAAGCGATCGTTAAAATATGTGAGAAGATTGAACATTCGTCTCCCAATACCAAAATTGCTGTATCAGAGCTAACGATACGTAAAGACTCCAAAGAGCTCAACGAAGGAAGACTTGCTGTCAACAAAATCCTGCATTCTCTTGCCAAGACTCGTGATTGGAAAGTGATTGTGCATGACAAGGTAGATAGCAGTTGCCTGAATGGACGAGGTTTGCACCTTAATAACAGGGGTATCCTAACTCTGGCAAAGGATTTCAAGCAGTTTTTGAACAATAGCAATTGACCGGACTTAGATCACAGTGCTATAAATGAAGGTGAGAAAATTCCAAAGGTGAGAGGTTTTAAAATGATTTCGTTGAACATAGTAAGCTTGCCTTTACATATTGATGAACTACGAATTTGGTTGAATGACCAAAATATAGACATGATCGCTATTAATGAGACGAGACTTGATCAAGCGATAAGTAACTCTACAATAAAACTAAGTAATTATGAAGTCTTTCGGAAGGACAGAAATCGTAATGCAGGTGGCGTTTGTATCTTCCTCCATAACAAAAACAATTTTAGAGTTCGAACTGATCTAGAATCAAATGAAATTGAGACAATTTGCATAGAAATTTTGAAACCTAATAGTAAACCTTTCGCTGTCATTGCTGCATATAGGCCCCCAGGGCAAGATCCTGACCTTTTCTTTACCAGATTATCGAGAATGATTGAAATTTTAGATTACGAAGGGAAAGAAATTTATATTTTAGGCGATCTTAACTGTAATGTACTGGATGAAAGCAATAACAGAGCAAAATTAGCTCTTCAATCAGTATCTGAAATTCACCAGTTGGATCAGTTGATAACTGAGCCAACTCGAGTAACTGAAAATTCCAAATCATTAATTGATGTCATTCTGACCAACAATGTCAAAAGAGTGACCGCCTCAGGCGTAATACATCTGGGAATAAGCGATCACAGCTTAATATTTGCTATTAGAAAAGTTGCTATCCCTAGTAAAACAACACATACCACTGTCAAAATAAGAAATCTAAAGAGATTTGATCCGTATAAGTTTAGAGATGACCTGCGAAGACTACCTTGGCACAAACTGAGTGATCTAAATGATCCTAATATCAGGTGGGAGATGTGGAAAAACATGTTTCTGTCTAGCGTAGATAAGCATGCGCCTTTCAAAACTAAAAGAATTAAAAACAAGAAAAGCCCATGGCTGACGGCTGAATTGAAGCATTCGTTAATTGAACGTGACAGCCTTAAAAGAATGGCCATAAAGTCTGGCGATCAGAGTGATTGGCAAAGGTTTAAGAATGCTAAAAACAAGTGTAACAATCAAATACGAAAAACAAAAAAAGATTTTTATTATCAACACATTAGCGAAAATTCTGGTAATTCGAAAGAAATTTGGAAGGTAATAAATGAAATAGGATCCCGTAACACCAAATCAGATAACAATATTTTGAGTCTAAAAATTGGGGAACAAACAATTACCGACCCACAAGAAGTTTCACTTTGCATGAATAATCATTTTGCTGAGATAGGTCCAAAATTAGCTGCATGTCAAGAGAGGGCAACAAAATTATTTACAGATTATATAAAACCAGTTGACTCTTCCTTTTCATTAACTCCCATCTCAGCCACGACAGTATTCAAATTACTCGCGTCAATGTCTGAAAATAAGGCTACTGGACTTGACGGAATACCATGTAAGTTATTGAAAGAAGCTGCGTCGGTAATTGCTGTTCCGCTTTGCGACATGTTTAATTTATCAATCCAAATTAGCATATTTCCAAGTGACTGGAAACTCGCTAAGGTCATTCCCGTATATAAAAGTGGTGTTAAAGAAGACGTCAACAATTATAGGCCTATCTCTTTAATCTCAGCAGTCGCAAAAGTTTTTGAGAGAATTGTATATGACCAACTCTATGAATATGTTTCTAAAAATAATTTACTATCTAATGCTCAATCTGGATTTAGGCCATCGCACTCTTCAGCAACAGCATTATTAGATGCTACGATAGAATGGTTTAATAATATGGACCAAGGACGGTTAAACTCTGTGGTTTATTTAGATTTGGCCAAGGCTTTTGATACAGTTGACCATGATATTTTAATACACAAATTATCACTTTATGGTGTATGCGATTCGTCCTTGAATTGGTTTAAGTCCTATATTACGAATCGTGTACAAAGATGTATTGTAAATGGTCACTTGTCTGAGCAAAGATCGCTAAAATGTGGTGTGCCACAGGGCTCGATCCTTGGTCCATTATTGTTTTTAATCTACATAAATGATCTCCCTTGTTGTTTAGAGCATTCTAATGCTAGATTGTATGCCGATGACACTAACATAACAACAACGGGTTCGTCAATTGTAGAAATAACCAATTCTGCTGAAGCTGACTTACAAAATATTAAGGAATGGCTAATCGCTAACAAACTCAGTTTAAATGTCACCAAAACAGAACAGATGTTCATTGGATCGGATCATAACTTAAGTAAGGTTAGAGAAGACACACCGATACTTTTAGACAAGAAACCTATTAAAAGGGTCAAGGCATCAAAATCCCTAGGTATCTACATTGATGAAAGGTTGTCTTGGCATGACCAAATAAATGAAATGTCAAAAAAAATAACAAAAGCAATTGGGGGACTACGTCAAGTAAGACAGTTTGTGCCTGTACAAACTGCCATAATAATGTACAAGTCGTTAATCCAACCGCTTTTTGATTATTGTGACATTGTTTGGGATAATATGCCTTTAACAACAGGTGAGAGATTGCAAAAATTACAAAATCGTGCTGCTCGTGTTATCACCTGTCAAAGTTATGAAGTCAGATCCAATGACATTCTTCAACAATTAGGATGGAAAACATTGGCTGAGAGGCGATATATTCACAAGGCTAAAATGATGTTTAAAATATTCCATGGTAACGCACCCTAGTTACTTGATGGAGTATTTTACGAAGTCTACTGTGAATAATGCATATGATCTGAGAAATAGAGATAACTGTTTAGTTCTTCCGAAACCACGAACCGAATACCTTAAGAAGAGTTTCCAGTACGCGGGCGCCAAATTATGGAATAATCTCCCACCTAATATCAGATCACAAAATAATTTTAGTACCTTTAAACGTGAGATAATCGATAATTATTTGTAAATAAATGTAATAATATTATATACGTAATCGTATTTTATAGTTCCAATTTTAATGTTATTAGCTAGTGTAGTTTTTAATGTAATTAATTATATAATTTTTTAGTGTACTTAGTCATTTTTAGAGATCTCGGCTTTCATGTAAAGCAGTTTTTTATAACTGATGATTCCCCGAGAAGAAATAAAGATTCATCATCATCATCATCCATCTCTCATCCATCTCTCATCCATCTCTCATCCATCTCTCTCCGTCTCCGTCTCCGTCTCCGTCTCCATCTCCATCTCCATCTCCATCTCCATCTCTATCTCCATCTCTATCTCCATCTCTATCTCCATCTCCATCTCCATCTCCATCTCCATCTCCATCTCCATCTCCATCTCTATCTCCATCTCTATCTCCATCTCCATCTCCATCTCCATCTCCATCTCCATCTCCATCTCCATCTCCATCTCCATCTCCATCTCCATCTCTATCTCCATCTCTATCTCCATCTCTATCTCCATCTCCATCTCTATCTCCATCTCTATCTCCATCTCCATCTCCATCTCCATCTCCATCTCCATCTCTATCTCTATCTCCATCTCTATCTCCATCTCTATCTCCATCTCTATCTCCATCTCTCTCTCCATCTCCATCTCTATCTCCATCTCTATCTCCATCTCTATCTCCATCTCTATCTCCATCTCATCTCCATCTCTATCTCCATCTCTATCTCCATCTCTATCTCCATCTCTATCTCCATCTCTATCTCCATCTCCATCTCTATCTCCATCTCTATCTCCATCTCTATCTCCATCTCTATCTCCATCTCCATCTCTATCTCCATCTCTATCTCCATCTCTATCTCCATCTCTATCTCCATCTCTATCTCTATCTCCATCTCTACCTCCATCTCTACCTCCATCTCTACCTCCATCTCTACCTCCATCTCTACCTCCATCTCTACCTCCATCTCTACCTCCATCTCTATCTCCATCTCTATCTCCATCTCTATCTCCATCTCTATCTCCATCTCTATCTCCATCTCTATCTCCATCTCTATCTCCATCTCTATCTCCATCTCTATCTCCATCTCTATCTCCATCTCTATCTCCATCTCTATCTCCATCTCTATCTCCATCTCTATCTCCATCTCTATCTCCATCTCTATCTCCATCTCCATCTCCATCTCCATCTCCATCTCTATCTCCATCTCTATCTCTATCTCCATCTCTATCTCCATCTCTATCTCCATCTCTATCTCCATCTCTATCTCCATCTCTATCTCCATCTCTATCTCCATCTCTATCTCGACCTCCATCTCTATCTCCATCTCTACCTCCATCTCTATCTCCATCTCTATCTCCATCTCTATCTCCATCTCTATCTCCATCTCTATCTCCATCTCTATCTCCATCTCTATCTCCATCTCCATCTCTATCTCCATCTCTATCTCCATCTCCATCTCCATCTCCATCTCCATCTCCATCTCCATCTCCATCTCCATCTCCATCTCCATCTCCATCTCCATCTCCATCTCCATCTCCATCTCCATCTCCATCTCCATCTCCATCTCCATCTCCATCTCCATCTCCATCTATCTCCATCTATCTCCATCTATCTCCATCTATCTCCATCTATCTCCATCTATCTCCATCTATCTCTATCTATCTCTATCTATCTCTATCTATCTCTATCTATCTCTATCTATCTCTATCTATCTCTATCTATCTCTATCTATCTCTATCTATCTCTATCTATCTATCTCTATCTATCTCTATCTATCTCTATCTATCTCTATCTATCTCTATCTATCTCTATCTATCTCTATCTATCTCTATCTATCTCTATCTATCTCTATCTATCTCTATCTATCTCTATCTATCTCTATCTATCTCTATCTATCTCTATCTATCTCTATCTATCTCTATCTATCTCTATCTATCTCTATCTATCTCTATCTATCTCTATCTATCTATCTATCTATCTATCTATCTCTATCTATCTCTATCTATCTCTATCTATCTCTATCTATCTCTATCTATCTCTATCTATCTCTATCTATCTCTCTATCTATCTCTATCTATCTCTATCTATCTCATCTATCTCTCTCTATCTATCTATCTATCTATCTCTATCTATCTATCTATCTATCTATCTATCTATCTATCTATCTTCTATCTATCTATCTATCTTCTATCTATCTTCTATCTATCTATCTATCTATCTATCTATCTATCTATCTATCTATCTATCTATCTATCTATCTATCTATCTATCTATCTCTATCTATCTATCTATCTATCTATCTATCTCTATCTATCTATCTATCTATCTATCTATCTATCTATCTATCTATCTATCTATCTCTATCTATCTCTATCTATCTCTATCTATCTCTATCTATCTATCTCTATCTATCTCTATCTATCTCTATCTATCTCTATCTATCTATCTATCTATCTCTATCTATCTCTATCTATCTCTATCTATCTATCTATCTATCTATCTCTATCTATCTCTATCTATCTCTATCTATCTCTATCTATCTATCTATCTCTATCTATCTATCTATCTCTATCTATCTATCTATCTATCTCTATCTATCTATCTATCTCTATCTATCTATCTATCTATCTCTATCTATCTATCTATCTCTATCTATCTATCTATCTCTATCTATCTATCTATCTATCTATCTATCTATCTATCTCTATCTATCTCTATCTATCTATCTATCTCTATCTCTATCTATCTCTATCTATCTCTATCTATCTCTATCTATCTCTATCTATCTCTATCTATCTCTATCTATCTCTATCTATCTCTATCTATCTATCTATCTATCTCTATCTATCTATCTCTATCTATCTATCTCTATCTATCTATCTATCTATCTATCTCTATCTATCTATCTATCTCTATCTATCTATCTATCTCTATCTATCTATCTATCTATCTATCTATCTATCTATCTATCTATCTATCTATCTATCTATCTATCTATCTATCTATCTATCTATCTATCTATCTATCTATCTATCTATCTATCTATCTATCTATCTATCTATCTATCTATCTATCTATCTATCTATCTATCTATCTATCTATCTATCTATCTATCTATCTCTATCTATCTATCTATCTCTATCTATCTCTATCTATCTCTATCTATCTCTATCTATCTCTATCTATCTCTATCTATCTCTATCTATCTCTATCTATCTCTATCTATCTCTATCTATCTCTATCTATCTCTATCTATCTCTATCTATCTCTATCTATCTCTATCTATCTCTATCTATCTATCTATCTATCTATCTATCTCTATCTATCTCTATCTATCTCTATCTATCTCTATCTATCTCTATCTATCTCTATCTATCTCTATCTATCTCTATCTATCTCTATCTATCTCTATCTATCTATCTATCTCTATCTATCTCTATCTATCTCTATCTATCTCTATCTATCTCTATCTATCTCTATCTATCTCTATCTATCTCTATCTATCTCTATCTCTATCTCTATCTCTATCTCTATCTCTATCTCTATCTCTATCTCTATCTCTATCTCTATCTATCTATCTATCTATCTATCTATCTATCTATCTATCTATCTATCTATCTATCTATCTATCTATCTATCTATCTATCTATCTATCTATCTATCTATCTATCTATCTATCTATCTATCTATCTATCTATCTATCTATCTATCTATCTATCTATCTATCTATCTAAATCTAGCTGGCACAGATGCTGAATATAGCCATGTTGGGTCCTCACAATCTTTTAAATCGTTTGACCAAATTATGGCTAATACTAGAGGTTTCAAAATGGCATTGTTGAATATCAATAGCCTTGGTAAACATATTGATGAGTTGAAGGCTCAAATGGTCCACAAACCTCTAGACGTGTTAGCTATCAATGAATCAAAACTTGATCAAAATGATAGCGACGAGTCTATAGCTTTGACAGGCTATACAGTAGAGCGTAGAGACCGAAATAAGCAAGGTGGAGGGGTTTGCGTTTATTTACGTAATGCTGTGAACTACAAGAGGCGCTTCGATTTGGAAGAGCAAGGTTTGGAAATAATTGTTCTCGAAATTATAAAACCAAATTCTCACCCCTTTCTTATTATTACATGGTATAGACCGCCAAAAAGTTCTCTTGAATACTTTGATCAATTTGAACTTCTTTTGAAAAAAATCGATGGTAAATACAGAGAAATTTATATTTTAGGTGATCTGAATTGTAATTGCTTGGCAAATCCTCCTGAGTGCCATACACAACACCTTTTAGATTTATTAATCAATTATCAATTGACCCAAATCATTGTTCATCCAACGAGGGTAAACAATCATTTCAAAAACGTTGATTGATTTATTTATTACAAATCAGTGTGAATCTATTATAAGTTCAGGGGTTTACCCTCTTTCAATAAGTGACCATGATTTAGTATACGCAGTGAGAAAAATCGGCGTACGAAAGGGTCAGCCACGTTATATTGAATGTCGGAATTTTAAAAACTTTAAGGAAACACAATTTAAAATAGACCTAAAATCTGCTCAGTGGCCCTTTATAAATGAGTACACTGATGTCAATAAAGCATGCGATGCATGGTCATCTGTTTTCCTTGAAGTGATTGATAAACACGCACCTCGACGTAGTTTCAGAGTACGTAATAAACCTAGCCCTTGGCTTAACTCCGAAATTAAAATATTAATGTTAGAAAGAGATAGGCTTAAGAAAAAAGCCATCTCGTCCGATAATTCTGAATATTGGTCTGCTTATAAAAAGCAACGCAATTTTGTAAACAATAAGATTAAGGAGGTTAAAAAGACATATTATCATAATGAGATTAATAAGAATAAAGAGAACGCTAAGGAAACGTGGAAAATTTTAAACAATGCTATGGGTAAGAAATTAGATAACACTGAAATAAATATGCTGTCATCTGATTCAGGACAAATTTTAACAAAATCTCATGACATAGCTAATTCTTTCAATAAATATTTTGTTGAAATTGGCCCAAATTTGGCATCTAAAGTCCCCGTTCTAAACAATGAGAAAACACCAAAAGATTATATGTCACAAGCTAATTCATCATTTGAATTTCAAAAGATAGATGCTAAGCAGGTTATAAAACTGATAGATAAATTGAACTTGCGTAAGGCTTCGGGCCATGACAAAATATCAAATAAATTGTTGAAAATATCTGGTCCGTATATTTATGAATCTTTAACAAATCTTTTCAATCTTTCAATTGAAACAAAGAATTTTCCAACAAACTGGAAAATCGCGCAGGTGTTTCCATTGTATAAATCTGGGGAAAGAGACGATGTGAACAATTTTAGGCCAATCTCTGTGTTATCTACAATTGCGCGTTTATTTGAGCGTTTAATGTACAATCAAATTTATGAATACTTACTCAAACACAGGCTAATTAATACTAGACAATCTGGATTCCGCTCGCTGCATTCAACTTTGACGGCATTACTTGATATGACAAATCAATGGTGCTTTAATATTGATAAAGGAATGGTGAACGGTGTAATTTTCCTTGATTTAAAAAAAGCATTCGACACCATTGACCACAAAATATTGCTGATGAAATTAGCATGTTATGGCTTGAAAGAGTGCAGTCTTGAGTGGTTTAGATCCTACTTGTCTAATAGGACACAAATTTGCCATGTTAATGGGGTTTACTCCAATGAAGAAATAATTTCATGTGGGGTACCCCAAGGTTCCATTCTGGGTCCGGTCTTATTTTTACTTTATATAAATGACCTACCCAAGTGTTTGGAACGTAGTGTTGCAAGACTGTTTGCTGATGATACAAATATGACCTTCACAGGCTGCAATTTAGAATCAATTCAAGAAGAAATGAAGGTTGAGTTAGACAAAATTTTCAAGTGGCTTTGTGCTAATAAGCTGAATTAAATATCTTAAAAACTGACTTTATGTTAATTGGTTCTCGACAAAAATTGGCGGCCCTTGGGGGTTCAGTTGCATTGTCAGTAAATGGTGTTTCATTAAGCCAAGTTCGCTCGGTGAAATGCTTGGGGATTGACGTTGATGAAAATATATCATGGAAAAACCATATTCATGGTATCCGTGGAAAAGTATCCCGCAATATTGCTACTCTAAGACGTGTTAAACCAATTTTCAATAATAAAAACCTGGTGTCACTCTATAGAGCTATTGTTGAACCATATTTCATTTACTGCTCTATAGTTTGGGATAGCATTGGAGAAACATTGGACAAAAGTTTACAAATTTTACAAAATAGAGCAGCTCGTGTTATTACAGGGGCACATTTCTTGAAATCATCCTCGCAAATTTTGGAAGAACTTGGCTGGATGAACATTAAAGAAATGAGATATAGGCAAAAAGCCATTATGATGTATAAAATAGTGAATGGTATTGCACCACCATACCTATTGGATATATTTAAACATTGTGATGGCCTAAATGCTTATAATCTCAGAAGATCTAAAATAACTTTTGAACTTCCTAATAATAGAACGGAGTATTATAACTCAAGTTTTGCCTTCACTGGTGCAAAACTTTGGAATTCTCTGCCGGACGAAATAAAAGAGGCATCCTCATTAAAAATATTTATCAAAAAATTGGAGTCAACTATTATCTGTGCCAACTAGATAATTACCATTTGTTTCAATTGATTGTAAATAATGTAAATATGTACAGTATTATAAGCTATATCACGGCTTTTAGGAAGAACAAATGTATTTTTATATACAATTTGATAAAACTACCGTGTATAAATAAATATTTCAATCAATCAATCAATCAATCAATCAATCAATCAATCAATCAATCAATCAATCTATCTATCTATCTATCTATCTATCTATCTATCTATCTATCTATCTATCTATCTATCTATCTATCTATCTATCTATCTATCTATCTATCTATCTATCTATCTATCTATCTATCTATCTATCTATCTATCTATCTATCTATCTATCTATATATATATATATATATATATATATATATATACACAAAACGGAGTTTTAAATTGACTTTTTATGGCCTTTTACATTATCAAAATACCAAGTCATTTAATTTTATTGAGTAATAAAGAACTGCGTCTGGGTAACCGAGTTTAAACTGTCCTTTTGGTTGGATTTTAGTGAACAAAAAAGACTTGGCTACGAAAGTAGAAAAACACAACAACCAAAACGATTCGCCGGCTTGTGAAAGGATTTAATGACTAAACCATGAGCCATTTCTTTTATTACCAAAAGGGGACAGTTTAAACTCGGTTACCCAGACGCAGTTCTTTATTACTCAATAAAATTAAATGACTTGGTATTTTGATAATATAAAATGCCATAAAAAGTCAATTTAAAACTCAGTTTTGTTTTGAAATTTTTCCCCGCGCCTTTTTGCTGTGCTGCATCGAGTTATAGAGCCCGCACGACAGCCAATCAAAAACGTTGCTATATCAAAGCTATGTTATAAATAAATATAATATCAACCAACTGGTGGTCTATTACAAATCCAGCTTTCTGATTGGCTAAGCTACTAGTGGTCTATTGGTGATAGACCATAGTAGCGTTATCCAATGATAAACCTTCTTATGGCAGGAATACTCCTATTCTGACCAATCAGAAGCCACGGCATATTCACGCTGCGAGCAAAACCTGGAAACTAGGCCAAACATGGTGTCCGCTAAAATTGATATACGAGTGATGAAATCATGAAAATATTGGCCCGAAAGTAATGGAAAATTGTTCAGTTTGACATTTTCGAATAAGAAAATGAATTCACTTGTGTCTATGGGGTATATCAGCACCAAATTTAAAGCAAAGTAATTACAATATATTATAAAGAGCTGCATGCTGTCCTCCTACTAGCCGTTGTCATGCATTTGTATCAAATAAACATCTAAAGAACCAAAATAAATTCTAGGTTATAGGTGGGACAGAGCATTTATATGGCAAACATTGTCCCTCTCAAGCCAGGATCCCGGTTGAGAAAATTCCCGTTAGGCGAGACGGGACAAAAACGTCCCAGCGAACACGTTC